>JARGCV010000386.1:327500-662500 GCA_034064705.1 Bothrops alternatus
GGTTGCTTATGTGCAACTTTGTTTATCAAACAGAATAAATAATATATTATGCTAGGAACAACCCTTTTATCTTCCTCTTTGAAGAATGCCTGGCGATCCCTCTTTCTTTTCTTTTCTTTTTTTTAACAATTGCCCCCAAAAGATATAGATTTTAAGTTTTAGGTTTTATCAAGAGTTGAACTGAAGCATCTATGCTACCATTTGCTACTCCATCCTCAGTATAAGACTGTATTCACACAGAAATAATAATAATAATAATAATAATAATAATAATAGTAATAATAATAATAATAATAGTAATAATAATAAAGTTGGAAGGGACCTTGGAGGTCATCTTGTCCAACCCCCTGCTCAGGCAGAAAACCCTATACCATTTCAGACAAATGGCTGTCCAGTTTCTTCTTAAAAACTTCCAGTGTTGGAGATTCACCGCTTCTGGAGGCAGGTTGTTCCACTGGTTAATTGTTCTAACTGTCAGGAAGTTTCTCCTTAGTTCTAGGTTGCTTCTCTCTTTGGTTAGTTTCCATCTGTTGCTTCTTGTCCTGCCCTCAGGCGCTTTGGAGAATAGCTTGACTCCCTCTTCTTTGGGGCAGCCCCTGAGATATTGGAAGACTGCTATCATGTCCCCCCTCGTCCTTCTCTTCGTTAAACTAGACATACCCAATTCCAGCAACTGTTCCTTATATGTTTTAGCCTCCAGTCCCCTGATCATCTTTGTTGCTCTTCTCTGTACTCTTTCTAGAGTCTCAGCATCTTTTTTACATCGCGGTGACCAAACTGGATGCAGCATTCCAAGAGTGGCCTTACCAAGGCTTTGTAAAGTGGTATTAACACTCCACATGATTTCTCCCACTCTTTCTATTATTCATTTTCCACAGTCCCAAAGATGTTTTTTCAGGAGACAACTGGACTTTCTTTGAAGCCGTTTCGCTTCTCATCCAAGAAGCTTCTTCAGATCTGACTGGATGGTGGGGAATGACAGGATTTATACTCCTTGCAGACAGCTGGTCATTTGCCTTATTTTAGAGACTCATTGGAGGTTTTCTGTGTCTTCAGGGTCCCCTGAGCAGTGCAAATGGGTGTGGGGTCTTCTTGGCTGTAGGATGGTTTCTGCCCTGGGTCCCTTCACTGCTGAAGACAGGTGCAGGCTGTTGGGGATGCGTTTGCATTGTCTGCAATGTTTTCTGGAAATCCGTTCACACTCCTGCACCATTCGAAGGGTGTTCATCCCAATCTTTCAATCTCTGTTTCTCTGTGTGTCTCTCTCTCTTTGTCTCTCAATCTTTCTCTCTGTGTGTCTCTCTTTCTCTTCTTTCAGTCTCTCGATGTCTCTGTCTGCCTCTCTCTCTCTGTCTCTCTCTCTCTTTCTCTCTCTCTCTGACTCTCTCTGTGTCTGTCTCTCTCTCTCTCTCCGTCTCTCTGTCTCTCTCTCTGTCTCTCTCTTTCTGTCCCTTTCTCTTTCTCTGTCTCTCTGTCTGTCTCTCTCTCTTTCTGTCTCTGTCTCTCTCTCCGTCTCTCTCTCTGTGTGTCTCTCTCTTTCTCTCTCTCTCTCTCTCTCTCTCTCTCTCTCTCTCTCTCTCTCTCTCTCTGTCTCTCTTTTCTCTTTCTCTTTCTCTTTCTCTTTCTCTTTCTCTGTCTCTCTGTCTCTCTGTCTGTCTCTGTCTGTCTCTCTCTCTGTTTGTGGAGATTCTCAGTCATCCAAGTCACAGTTATCCCAAAGGTGCTTTTTTTCAGGAGACAAGAAGAAGCTTCTTGGATGACGAAGAAGAATAGAATAGAGCTGGAAGGAACCTTGGAAGTCTTCTAGTCCATCCCCCTGCTCAAGCAGGAGAACCTAAACCAGGGGTAGGCAGCCCTGGCGCTTCTATGACTCGTGGACTTCAACGCCCAGAATTCCTGAGCCAGCATAGCTCAGCTTGGAAACCTCTCCCTTTCCCCTCAGCATGGCTGGCTCAGGAATTCTGGGAGTTGAAGTCCACCAGTCACAAAAGGGCCAAGGTTGCCTCCCCCTGGCCTAAACTATTTCAGAGAAGTGACTGTCCAGTCTCCTCTTAAAAATCTCCAGGGATGGAGCATCCACGACTTCTGAAGGCAACTTCTGTTCCACAATGAGAAGTGAAACCTCTTCAAGAAAAACAAGTTGCCTCCTTGAAAAAGCACCTGTGGGACCACCATGACCTGGATGACAGAGAATCTCCACAGACATTTTCTACAGTAAATTGTGGGTCCGTTGCTGATTATGCAAGGACTGCTCCAGAATCACCACACACATAATTAGGCTGAGTCACAGCCAGTCCCCAAGAAACAATTTGTCCAGAAAGTAGCCCAATAATGAGAGTTTAACAAGAATTCAATCAGAAGTCCACTAGAGGGGGATGTTAGCCTGTTCGGGATAAAAGCCTTAGGTAGCATGCATGTCTGTGTATAAACATGTGTGAACGGATGCTGTAGCGGCTTTCCCTGTTCTGACCTGTGTGGTATCTCTCCTTGCTCCTTCTCCAAGTTTTACAGTCAGTGTTGGAGCTGGCCTTCAAACACAGTAAGTTCTTTCTTTCTTTCTTTCTTTCTTTCTTTCTTTCTTTCTTTCTTTCTTTCTTTCTTCTTTCTTTCTTTTCTTTCTTTCTTTCTTTCTTTCTTTTCTTCTTCTAGTTCACTTAGTGAACAGGAAATTAGGTTTGCTGTTTCTTCCTGTAGAGTTGGGTTACAGCAGGGGTAGGCAACCTTGGATCTTTTATGACTCGTGGACTTCAACTCCCAGAATTCCTGAGCCAGCTATCCTATGCTGGCTCAGGAAATCTGGGAGTTGAAGTCCACGAGTCATAAAAGAGCCAAGGTTGCCTACCCCTGCGCTAGAGGTTTCCCTCATTCTCCATTCTAAAGGAACAAGCATTGAGGAGAAAAAAATTCTTCCAAACAAACCCCCAAAGCAAGAGCCGTTCCCCCTGTAAAAAGGAATTGCAGTTAACTGGTTTTGCACCCATCTTCATTCTTGACTCCAAGTCATTTTTCTGTCTTGGCAACTTCATACGGAGCGATGCTTTAATTGATCCCAGATTCTGGTAGTTCCTCCTAACCCTTGTCTCCAAACTTGCTAACCCTCCCTGTCTTGGATGTTACCAGAACTTAATCCACAATGCTCCAGCTCTACCTAAAGGCAACCATGCCCTGTATTTTCCTGTTTTCTCTGGCCAAATTTCTGCGGCTAGTATGTCCAGCATTCTATAGTAAAACTAGATTGCCAAAATGGTTCTGCTGGCAGAGGCCTCAATGTCCTTTTGAAGTAAAACTCAAGGCCTCTTCCTTGTTGACATGCGAAATGGTCTACAATATATTTATTACAGAATCGGAATCTCAGAACACAAGAATTGGGAATGGTCTTCAAGATATCCAGTCCAAGCTCTTGACCAGTGCTGGAAGGTATGATAGAAACGATTGAAGGCCATCCACTTTGTTTTGAAACATCGCTGGGGAGGAAGAGCCCACCGTCTCCCAAGACTGCCTCTTCCACTGCTGAACAGCGTTTATCGTTAGGAGAGTCTTCATAGAGTCCAGCCGAAATCTCCTTCCTGGCACTCTGTCCTGGCATTCTAAATCCATTACTTTTTTTACCTTTTGGGGAACTGTTTTGAACAACGTTGACCCGTCAATAGCCCTT
This sequence comes from Bothrops alternatus, assembly GCA_034064705.1. Taxonomy (NCBI): domain Eukaryota; kingdom Metazoa; phylum Chordata; class Lepidosauria; order Squamata; family Viperidae; genus Bothrops; species Bothrops alternatus. The sequence continues at coordinate 331,156 of JARGCV010000386.1, forward strand.
CGGATATTTGGAGAGATCTACCATGTCTCCCTATAGTCTTCTCTTCTCCAGGCTAAAGAAACACAATCCCTCCATCTGCTACTTGTACATTTTCCCTCCCATCTGGGTATCTCAGCTCAAGAGAGAGCGGATCGCTGCCATTCCAAAAATCTCTGCTGAGAGCTGGATGTAATGTTCTAGGTGTGGTTTGATTTTTCCTATCCAAATCAGAAGCTTGCATTTGTTCTGTTGAAATTTATTTGCCTTGTTTCTACCCATTGGACACAGAAGGAATTTGTCTCCAGTGCATAAGCTCACAGTGTACATACAAACAACAAAGTAATATAATCATAAGATACCAATAGAAGAAGGTAACAGGAAAGATGAGAAAGATAATAGCAATACAGCCCTACTACATGAGTAAATATCCTTAGGCATAAGGCAATGCTGTGGGAATATTACCAGAATGATGGCATGGGGGGAAAAAAGTGTCCCTGTGTCTAGTTGTTTTGGCATGCAATGCTCTCTTAGCGGTGTGTATTGTGTGTTGTGTATACCCTCATTTCTGCCTTGATCAGAACCCTCGTGAAACATTATGTCCAGTTGGACTTCTGGGGAAGCATGACAGACTGAACTCAGCTCTCCTTTTGCAGCCCCAGTGAAAAGAGCTAATGCATGGATTGGATCACTGGATCCTTGATTAAGGAGAAGACAAGGATCACCTACAAGTTTGCTGCATACAGTTTCCCTGCAAAGGGATTGCAAATAACAAATTCCAGTGGATTTGGGAATTCTGGGATCCAGTGGAGAAACATCTTGTCTAGCCACCGTTTGGAGACTTCAAGTGGACACTGGGTTCCCCCACTTCCTCTCTTAGCTATTTTTAGGAAGTTCTTATTATTGGTTTTCTAGAACCTTCCAAAGGGCAATTTCATTATGCCAAGGGAATCTTCTACCCTGGATGAAAGATGTTTAATGTTAGTTTAAGGATTAAAAAGGAAAACTTTGGCAAAAGTGGGACCACAATGTTGATTTTGAAAAGTTAAAGGGCTCGATCAGGTGTGTCCAATGATAATATGAAGATTTTGAATTAACTAAGGAATCTTCTCATGGGAAAGTTTTGTTGATTGGAAAATAAATAATAAACAGGTACTTTGAAAGTTAGCTAGAGGGAATCAGAGAGAATTAGTTAAAGGAGAAGAGACCCATTAATTCAATAGAGGAATACTATTTGACTATAGAAGGAATTCAGACAGTCTGGGGACCATATATTCAGAAATAGAAATGGAACGTGTCCATTCTTTCAGTAGAGGAGAACATCAGAACCATAGGGAAGTGGATTCAGACTAAATATTAAGAAATTTCCTGACAGTAATAGACATCAACCAGAAATTTCCTAACAGTGAGAACCTTTAACCAGTAGAACAGCTTGCTTTAAGAAGGTGTGGATGATTCATCACTGGAGGTTTCCAAGAAGAGACTGGACAGCCATTTGTCTGGAATGGTCTAGGGTTGGACTAGAGTCTAGACCAGACATGTCAAACTCGCGACGTCATGTGACGTCGTGCAATGTATCAGGTCAGTTTTGCCATTGCCAGCAATGGGGTGGGGCAGCTTCCATGTGATGCGTCCAGCCCGTGGGCTGGCAGTTTGACACCCCAGGTCTAGACCATAGGCAGGGGGTTGGACTAGAAGACCTTCAAGGTCCCTTCCTATTCTGTTATTCTGTTATTATTCTTAAAATTATAGATTCTACACTGAATAGATAGCTGGATTATATGATCTCTCAAAACCTTTCCAACTGCATCATCTTTTCATAGAAAGGGGAATCCTGTTTTAGATTATACGTAGCAATCCCTCCAGGGTGTAAGAAGTTGCATTATTACAATCCGGTTAAATTCTCCAGTTCTGCTACATTTTTCCATAAACACACACACACACACACACACAGAGAGAGAGAGAGAGAGAGAGAGAGAGAGAGAGAGAGAGAGAGAGAGAGAGAGAGAGAGAGAGAGAGAGAGAGAGAGAGAGAGAGAGAGAGAGAGAGAGAGAGAGAGAGAATGAATAGCAACTCTGAACTATTTGTGCTTCCATTCTGTCCTCACCACCAACAAGGTTTTAACAGCTGCAGAACTGGTGTGACTCACTATCTCTCAGCTGCTTTTTCATTTTTTGCAACTGATCGTTAGTAAAGTTTTGTTTTGTTCCTCTTCTTCTTCTTTTTTTTTTTTAAAAAGGCACTTGCCCGTATCTTACTACCTGTCCTGGCCTGTCATGAGAATAACTCTTCTGCCTGAATCAAGTAGAGGAGGATGGAGATAACTTTGAAGTCGGAATTCAACAGCCATTAGATAAACCACCAGCTTAGATCTGAAAGAGAGAAATAAGAAAGAGATCAGACTGCCCCACCTCAATTCTTTTTAATTTAAGAGTGAAGGAAGAGAATCTCCGACACAGTTTCAAGATTCTATTATTAAACTTTATACAGTAAAGCAGAATTATGATTGTTATGGTGGAGTCTGTTTTCTTGCTTTACCTCAAAAGGTTGTCAGGTAAGGACACATATATTAAGGCTTCACCAAGGAACAACATTCAACAAGAGACCAGCAATGGATTTTTCTTAAACATGAAATCAGGTTTAATCTGGTAGGACTTCTTGACAAATCCATACTGATTTCAGGTCATCACTGCAATGTTTTCAATGAGGAAATATAGATCACTTTATGATCAGCTCTATCACCTTCCCAGTTATCGGTCTCACTGATCTGGAGTCCTGTGTTCTCTTCTTACCTTCCTATTTGAAAACATTTTCATTCAGGACCCCTCAACGACTAAATAACAGAAATTCAGCCTGAACATCATCCAATTTGATCAGTTCTTCAGGATGGAGTTTCATCAATTCTTGGAAATATGAACTCATTCAAAGTCAGTCCGTATTAGCTCATTATATTTATTTCAATCTCAGCTTGAGACTTCCTGCTTCTTCCACCAGATTTTTAGAACGTGCCCCAAGTCGAATGAAAAGAAAGACCAGGGGAGACACAATAGCACTGTGCCCATATTTGAGGCACTTTTACAGTGATGAGGGGATCAACCTGTTTTCCAAAGCACCAGAAGGCAAGACAAGAAGCAAAGGATGGAAACTAATCAAGGAGAGAAGCAACCTGGAATTAAGGAGAAATTTCCTAACAGTGAGAACAATCAACCATGGAACAGCTTGCCTTCAGAAGGCTTTCAAAAAGAGAGTGGACAACCATTTGCCCAAAATGCAAGGGGGTTGGACTAGAACAGGGGTCCCCAACCCCAGTCTGTGGATCGGTACTGGGCTGCGGCATGCCAGCAACTGGTCCGCACAAACCAGCAAAGTCCCATCCATGGCATACCGGCAGCACACAAAACACGCACCTCTGGTCCATGGAAAAACCTTTCTCCATGGAACTGGTCCCTAGTGGCCAAAAGGTTGGGGACCTCTGGACTAGAAGGTCACTTCCAACTCTATCATTCTATGTTCTTTTCAGCCAAAATAGGAATCAAACACTTTTGTAAGAGAAGCTGTGCTTCTGGCTTACTTCATTTCAAGCAGGGAAAAATTCACAGTGGAACAGTCACCAAACTGGTGTTTATAAAAGCAAACTGTCTTTACCAGGGCTGTGCAGAGCTTTAATTTAAAGTGATTTGATCCAAATTGTTGCCTCCATTGCATTCTTTAATTGAGCCAGGTGCCTTTAAATTGAGCCAAAGATCTGAGGGGCTCTCTACACACATATTTCGTAAACTGCTCAAGACACATCTTTGCCGACAGGCCTGGGGCAGTTAACATCTTGCCCCTAGCCAGTGTATGTTTGTGTGTATGTTTGTTGGATGATTGGTTTTTTTTTAATTCAGGGGTTCTTTTTTATATATATGTATTTTAATGTTAGATTTCTATTCATGCTGTGAGCCGCCCTGAATTCCTGGAACAGGGCGGCATAGAAATCCAATAAATGAATGAAATGAAAATGAATGAATATTGATCAAATGCAATTGATGGTTCAAATCAAATCACATTGGTGATTTGAATCTTGCTCACTTCTAGCCTTTTCTACAACCTTTAAAATAAACTAGAATGTAGTATTGCAAACTATTTTTGCTGACTGCCCGCAGTTTGATCCTGACCGGCTCAAGGATGACTCAGCCTTCCATCCTTCCGAGGTCGGTAAAATGAGGACCCAGATTGTTGGGGCAAAAGGCTGTCTCTGCTGCAAAGGACTGTGAAGTGGTCTAAGTGCTATTGCTATTGTCTTTCCTCCTTTCCTTCCATCCATCCATCCATCCATCCTTCCCAGTGGTTAGAATGCAGCATTATAGGCTGGCTCTGCCCACAGTCAGAAGTTTGATCCTGACCTGTTCAAGGATGACTCAGCCTTCCATAGTGGTCTAAGTGCTATTGCTATTGTCTTTCCTCCTTTCCTTCCTTCCATCCATCCATCTATCCATCCTTCCTTCCCAGTGGTTAGAATGCAGCATTATAGGCTGACTCTGCCCATAGTCAGAAGTTTGATCCTGACCTGTTCAAGGATGACTCAGCCTTCCATCCTTCCGAGGTCGGTAAAATGAGGACCCTGATTGTTGGGGGCAACAGGCTGACCCTGTAAACCGCTTAGAGAGGGTGCAAAGCACTATCAAGCAGGAGATAAGTCTAAGTGCTATTGCTATTGTTCTGTTTCCCATTTTCTCAGAAAAGCCCTAAACTTCGGGAGATACTGTTCTTGAGGAGTTGCTCCCTGGCTCACCCTTTCCCCCTCCCTTTTGTGCACCTGTGGGAGAGATCAAAGCTACTCTCTTCAATCTTCACCTGCTTCCGCAGCCAAGTCCTCCTCAATCCCCAGGTGCTCGGGGAGCTCTCTTAAATAAAGGCTATCATTCAACAGATAAACCTCCATCTCTGGTGCTGCTAAGACTTGTTCAATCCTGAGGATGGCAGAGACAGATGTTTGCTCTTGTCACAAAGGAAATGAGGTTCTTTGAAGCAAAGTTTGGGGTGAGCCCCAGCAAGCCGCGCACTGAAATCAGTTGTGACAATGGAAAAACCTGGCAACCACTATGGGCTAGCACACAGTCATTGCACCGGCTGATGAGCCAGTTTCAGCAAGATTACTGTGTCTACATTTCCCACCTGGTAAAAAACTGGACATCCCTGGTATGTTGGTAATCCATGGAGACTTTTTGCAAATTCAGCCAGTCTTGTATGCCACCGTTGATTTCACAGAATTCATACACTTTAGGGGCAGGAAAATCAACACCATCTTTGACTGCTAAAAGCTGGCATCATTTTGCTAATACTTCTGAGTGCTGACAGGGATTTCCACACTTTGAAGTTTTCAGTAGTGTCAAGAGACACAATAAATAGCATGGCTGTCATTACCTTGAAATACTTTGAAAGAACACCCTGCTCTTACAACTGCTGCCCCTTCTTTCTGCAGCAGGGCTATTAGTAATGACCTTTCAGAGAGTATTCATCATTGGACAAAGGTAAACCTGCAGAATTGGAGAACTAGGTAACTTTACAAGATAGTCCAATCTTTATGATTACGGCCATAGAGCATTACAAATGGACAGTAAAAGCAATAGAAACAGTCAGAGCAATCAGAATGATGGATCCAATTGCCCATCAGTGCAGAGTTAAAATGTGTTGAAAGTAGCGGGCATCCAATTGTGGACTAAAATACAAACAGCAATAAAAATAAAAGCAGGATTGGATGGGCTCTGTCAAAGTTAAAAAAAAATAACAAGGCTAAAATTGATGCAGTACCATAAAAGAAAAGCAAGTATAACGTTAATGTACTGTATTTAACTAGTGTTCTGGTCAGAACGTTGCCTGCTGAAGTTTACAAGCAGCTGCACAAAATCTTTCCACATTAGCTCTGATGCAGGGACCATCATCCTTGAACAGATCCTAGCTATAGCCTGCTCCATGAGAGCACCCACCAATCAGGGACAACTAAGCCTAAACCTTAAGTCTCTATAGCAGGGGTCTTCAAACTTGGGCCTTTTATGACTTATGGACTTCAACTCCCAGAATTCCTCAGCCTGCATAAGCTGGCTGAGGAATTCTGGGAGTTGAAGTCCACAAGTCATAAAAGGCCCAAGTTTGAAGACCCCTGCTCTATAGGCCTTGCAGGAGATCTATACTATTTCTGATAAATGGTTATCCAGTCTCTTCTTAAAAGTCTCTGAAGGCAATTTGTTCCAAATTGTTCTCACTGTTAGGAAATTTCTCCTTAGTTCTAGGTTGCTTCTCTCCTTGGTTAGTTTCCATCCATTATTTCTCATCCTGCTTGCAGGAGTTTTGGTAAATAAGTTGGACCCTCTTCCTTGTGGTAGCCCTTCAAACACTGGAAGACTGCTATCATGTAACACCAGCTCTTTCTTTTCAGTAGACTAGATATCCTGTCAACTCCACAAATGACTCTGCAGCCATTTTGCCGTCTCATTCTAGGTTGCCACATTGAATGGAAGGATGGGGGTTGCCCAGGTGCTTCATTAGTCAAAATAATCTTCTGTCCCTTGGGAACCAAGATCATCCACTGCTCCCATGGCCAGGGACTGGGCGTTGCATAAAAAAGCCTGCCAAATGAGTATATTGGGGGACGTAGTTGCTTGCATAGTTTTGTGGGTAGGACATTAAACTTTGTAACTGGGCAATTGTTACTTGTGTATTCAGACTAGGTTTCACTTTTGACCATGCTGATACTTCGTACTTAATAAACATGTTCTTTGAGGAATTTTCAAGCCTTGGAGTTCTCCTTTATTCGTCTCTCTCTATCGGAACCATGACATATATACCCTATTCCTGCAATCATTCTTCATATGTTTTAGCCTCCAATCTCCTTATCATTCTTGTTGCTTTTTTCTGCCCTCTTTCAAGAATCTCAATATCTTTTTTTATATTGTGGTGACCAAAACTGAATGCAGAATTCCAAGTGTGGTTTTACCAAGGCTTTGTAGTGCCATACTAGTATTTCCTGTGTTCTTGATTCTATCCCTCTGTTAATGCCATCTAAGATTGCATTGGCTTTTTTGGCTGCTGACACACAGAAACAGTACTTCTACCCCCCTCCTCACCTTTCTGGGTCTTATTCATTACTTAGTTCAAAATATATTAAGAAGAATAGAGAGATGGATGCCTCTTCTCTCTTTCCTATGTGAATTCAGTCTCATCCCCAGAGGACAATAGAGAACAATCGCACAGGGGCCTTCCGGAGGGGGGGCAAGGAGGTTTGATTTGGGGAATGGGGCAACTTGCCACAGTCAGCTTGCTGTAGCCAACTCGCCATGGCCAGCTTGCCATGGGACAACTCACTGGAACAATTTAAGAATTCTATTTAGTTATTTGAAATAAATAAAAAGTAATTTTAATTTTGGCCATTCACATTTCATTCTGTCCCTTCTTTTGCATCATTTCTTTAATGATTCTATCCCACCATGTCTTTGTTATTAGTGTAACTTTTGTCTGGCAATGGGTTGTCCCGCACTGAGTTGGCCATGGCTAGTTGACTGTGGTGGGTTGGCCATGGTGAGTTGGCTGTGGTGACTTGGCCATGGTGAATTGGCCATGGCAAATTGTCATAGACCCTTGATTTGAATGGGCATCAAGCAGAATGAAGTAGGTCACTCCCAACTTCCGGAAGGACCCCAAAGGGATTCTATCCAGTGCCAAGTTACCGCAAACACAGCAGCAGCTCTTCTTCTGTATTTTCCAGGGAAGACCACGAACGTCAATGGACTTAGTCTATTGCAAGTTGTCTGAAGCACCCGGCAGTCCATTTATCATTACTGCCATAAAATCATCCCGTAGCCTGATTGATACACTAAAAAAGACAATTAAAACAAAAATCATTTTCCATTGTACTTTCCTCCTCTCCTCCTGAGCTCCCACCTGTCAAGAGTGCATCAGGAATGCCCCCAAACATCTGGATAAATTTAACATCTCTGCTTGTCGGCATTCTCTCTTTAATAACTTCATCTATCTTGTTTCCAAACTCAAGCACACCCGAAAGGATTTGCTCACCAAATGGGGATGGATGGCCAGTCCATTTCACCAAGAAAAATCTACTTTAAGTGCATTCAAGACAACGAGATTTGTTTTAATCCCACTGTGCGTGTTAATTAGGGAGATAATGAGTAGCGGGGTTGGGGCCCAGCCTGGGCCTGCTTGAAAAAAAATGTTTGCCTGAGGAAGATGGATCAGTGGTGTTTCTCACCTGGCCCTGGGGGGGGGGCTGCAGAAATTCGACTTTACGAGAGAGTTAGAAAAATGTATTTGTTCATCAGTCATACTTAAAAAAGGCTTCAGGTGGATAGTAGCTGATAGTCCCAGCTGCAGAATTTAACTCAGCCCTTGTATGTTCTCTTGAGGGTAAATATTTGCAGGAGTTGAAGTTACCTCATTCAGAATCCGAGCTTTAACTGAGCCACACCCGTTGTACTACGGTCTCTTTGATCCAGAGCAAAGTCTTCTGAGTCGTCTTCCAACAAATGGATACCCATGCAACTTTACCAAAAAGTCTCTGACCACTCAACCCAATACAGCAGTGTTTCTCAACCTTGACAATTTTAAGGCATGTGGACTTCAACTCCCAGAATTCCACAGCCAGCATTGCTGGCTGTGGAATTCTGGGAGTTGAAGTCCACATGCCTTAAAATTGTCAAGGTTGAGAAACACTGCAATACAGCACAACCAACACAAACCCTAAAAAAAAATTACACTGCCATACATCAAGAATATCTCAGAAACCACCAACAGACTACTACAACCACATGGAATGAGCGAAGCACACAAGCCAACTAAAGCACACAAGCCAACTTCCTAAGCAAACCCAAAGACCCAGCAACCCCAGGATTAAAAACAGGAATCACCTACAACATACAATGTAAGGACTGCAACAACCACTATGTAGGACAAACAGGCAGAAGACTGGCAGAACGCATCCATGAGCACCAACTGGCAGTCAGAAGGCAACATCATAATACAGGTAGTCCAGTGGTGGCATTCAAATATGTGAACAGCTGGTTCTCTGTGTGGATACTGCTTCTGGAAGTCCATTCTGGGCCTGGGAAACGAAAAAATTAGCTACCGGTTCTGCTGAACTGGTGCGAACTGGCTAAATCCCACCACTGAGGTAGTCCCTGATTTACAATCGGACTCTTACTAAGCATTCAGACCTATGCCAGATCCGGCTATTCCAAGGTCAGGCAAAGAATGCAGAACCATCCAGCCTGTGAAAACAGGGGCTGTTATTCCAAACAATTTGTAGCCCCGAATTGGACACTCTTTGATAACCAGGGGGGGTGGATGGGAACAAGGGAAACTTAACGATATGTTTTGGGTGCGAAAACTCCAAATCCAGCTTTGCTTCTTCTGTAACCGCTTGTACTTTAGTAAAGTACACCTTGGGCTAAACAGTCTTCCTTTTCTAACTGACCAAGTTGGGACGGTTGACAAAAACAAAGTGCAGAATACAGATAATGCCAGGAATGGGGTTTTCTCTCCTGGAATTATATGCAGACAGCTGGGGAGGATGAAGTTGAATCTGGCACTTAGACTGGATTTGTGCTGGAGACCTGTTTTGTTTTTTTTCTTCAGAACTCAGATAAATATATTAAAGCAGCATCAGTTCACAAGAGTTAGGTTTTCATGAGTGTCCCAGCCTTTCCTTGACTTTCTTAGGTAACACCCTCCTCACAAACACACACACACACACACACACACACACACACACACTTTGGGGGATGGTGCACAGAAGATGGAAAGAGACTCGGGGAAAACACACCACGCTATGGAACGAGCTCCCCCCCGAACTCCGTACGATGACAGACTTACGCACCTTCCGTCGGGAACTAAAAATGTTCCTTTTTCGACAGGCCGGCCTGGCATAGAAGCTCCGGTTCCAGCAGGGTTAAAATGTTTTAGGGGGGTTGAGTAATTTTTATGATTCGTATATATTGGGTTTTATATGGGGATTTTACGGCCTAATTTGTTTAATTCATTTTTAATTATTCTAATTTTGTATATTTATATGTTTTTTAAATTTTAAGGCTGTACACCGCCCCGAGTCCTTCAGGAGAGGGGCGGTATAGAAATTTAATAAATAATAATAATAATAATAATTAAGTTGTCCGCTTGAAACCTGTGATTTGTTGCTTATAAAACCGTAATGATTAATTGCAATTCAGCCTTTTGGTTTCATGTCTTACCATGTTTCATTTCACGACAAAAGAACATCTAGCTTTCTTCTAAAAAATAGACTTCAAAGCCCTTCCTCGTGTGCAGCACGAACCCAGGGCAGATATTTAAGGACAATCTGTATGGCATTAATTTCCCTTGATGGAGATTTCTGGTCGAAGTGATAGTCTTCCCCGGAAGGTGCAAAACTTGCAGAGGAGAGCAACTAGGATGATTAAAGAAGGCCCGGAGACTAAAACATATGAAGAATGATTGCAGGATTTAGGTATGGCTACTCTAGAGAAAAGAAGAACTAGGGATGACATCCTAGCAGTGTTCCAGTATCTGAGGGGCTGCCACAAAGAAGAGGGGGTGAAATTGTTGATTAAAGTACCAGAGGGCAGGACAAGAAACAATGGTTGGAAACTGATCAAGGAAAGAATCAATTTGGAATTAAGGAGAAACTTCCTAACAGTGAAGACAATCTACCAGTGGAACAGCTGGCCTTCGGAAGTCGTGGGTGCTCCAACACTGGAGGTTTTCAAGAAGAGATTGGACAGCCATTGGTCTGAGATGGTACAGAGTCTCCTGTTTGAGTAGGGGGTTGGACTAAAAGACCTCTAAGATCCCTTCCAGTTCTATTCTGAATTGAACTGAAGGGCTGTTTTTCACCACCCACTTTTTTTCTTTAATAGATCAGAGATTAATCTTTCACATGATCCCAGCCAGCAATCCCTGCAGGGCTCCAGTGCTTAAAAATCTGGCTTCTGTGTATCTGAATGTTGATGGTATGAATTTAGGAGAGCTACTGAGATCTGAGCGAATGTGAATGGCCTCTTTGCATTTTTTTTTCTCAAACCAAATTCCTCTTAAAAGCATTTAGAGCTCGGATCTGTGTTAACCAGCAGGCTGAGTCAAGCCACAGAGAGGCAGCTGGATTGATCGGAAGCAGATGGTTTTTAATGGCTTCAGTGTTCATTATGGGGTGTTTTTTTTGTGTTTGTTTCTCTGCTTTGTCTTCTTCTGCCCTTTCTCCTCATCTGCAATGTTTCGTTGATGCTCTGTTTGGACTTCAAAAAAGAGAATGGGCAGAACTAACTGGGAAGGGACCTGGCAACCGAGTTTGTTTCCTGAGCCTCTGATACAAACTGTCCCAAGTCTGAAGTGCTTCCGATGAACTCAGCCGAGGAAAACTGAAATCTGGGGACAGTTTTTGCAGGAGGTTCAGGGAGTTAATTTAAAACAATGAGCAGCAGGTCAGTACAAAGCAAAGAACCTACTTCCCAAATAATCTTAATTTCTAAGAATGTGAGACACAGGCTCCACAGGGATTGCAAGATCCAATCTGGGTCGGTCACCGGGACCAGAGGTGCTGTCCTCTGAGCTTTCGGGCCCACACGGGAGCCCATCCTCAGGGAACTTCTCTCTACTGAAATATGTGCTTTGGGCTATTCTATAATTTTCTATAAGCTCTTCTCTTCTCTTCTCTTCTCTTCTCTTCTCTTCTCTTCTCTTCTCTTCTCTTCTCTCCTCTCCTCTCCTCTCCTCTCCTCTCCTCTCCCCTCCCCTCCCCTCTTCTCCTCTCCTCTCCTCTCCTCTCCTCTCCTCCTCCTATGCCTACGCCTACTTCCATTCTATTCCTATTTCTATCCTATCCTATCCCATCCTATCCCTATTCCTTTCAGTTCCATTCCATTCCATTCCTACTCCTACTTCCATTCCAACCCCCTGCTCAGGCAGGAAACCCTGTACCATTTCAGACAAATGGCTGTCCAGTCTCTTCTTAAAAACTTCCAGTGTTGGAGCATTCACCGCTTCTGGAGGCAGGTTGTTCCACTGGTTAATTGTTCTAACTATCAGGAAGTTTCTCCTTAGTTCTAGGTTGCTTCTCTCCTTGATTAGTTTCCACCCGTTGCTTCTTGTCCTGCCTTCAGGGGCTTTGGAAAATAGCTTGACTCCCTCTTCTTTGGGGCAGCCCCTGAGATATTGGAAGTCTGCTATCATGTCCCCCCTCGTCCTTCTCTTCATTATACTAGACATCTCCAATTCCAGCAACTGTTGCTTATATGCTTTAGCCCCCAGTCCCCTAATCATCTTTGTTGCTCTTCTCTGCACTCTTTCTAGAGTCTCAACATCTTTTTTACATTGAGGTGACCAAAACTGGATGCAGTATTCCAAGTGTGGCCTTACCAAGGCTTTGTAAAGTGGTATTAACACTTCACGTGATCTTGATTTATGACCTAATGCCTATTTAGGAGGCTACACAATGCTCTCTACTTCAGGAATAGGCAATTCTCTATCTGACAACACCAGATAGTCCCGGTTACTTCACTTGGTACCCATCACTTGACTTTTTAAAGCATTATCTCATTTCAAACAATAGCACAGCAACAAAAAAACAAAGCACCAGCTTGCAAAATCATCTGCATTTGCAAGAGAGCCTTTTAGGGCCATAGATATCCCAGAAAAACTATCTTGCTTTTTACTTCATTGATATTCCATTCCTGAGCCTGAGTTTTCTGGCACGCGTTGTGATTGGAGAAGATGCCCACATAACATCCATGACATCCTGGTAGCATCTAATGGACATCTGTTGTGTCTGCTCATAGTAGCCATCTAGGAATAGGTAGTGCCTTCCTCTGTTCCATCTGTGGAAAGAAGGGAATGGAAGACATTGTCCTATCTTTGCAGCTCCCACTGTGTACACAGATAAGTTTGCTTAGGATAGAACAAGCAGTCATTCTTGGGGGGGGAATCCTATTTGTTGTTTAAAAAACAAACAAACCATAATCGGAGCAATGTGTGAACATAGTCGCTGACGCAAAATTGCAAGCGTTTCTTTGTCCAAAGTTTCTGCTCAAAGCCAACCTTCCTCCAGCCAACTTTCTTTCTACAATGAATGATAAAACTCTGATTCTGGCTTGGAGCAGTTCAGTGGCTGCAGAGTTAAGAAACGATACCATGTCCTCTGCTGGGTCCATTAAAAAAAAAAAGTGGAATGTTTTTGATCGTAGCAAATGACATGAGTGTAAGCTTTGGAACTGGATTGAATTAAAAAATATCCCTCTTAAACCGACAACAGTTAAAAATAGTAGAGAGAAGAGCAGATCGACCCCCTTCACACAAAGCAAGGATAACAATCCCCCAGCAACATTAACCAGATGACTCCAGGCTGGGGAACTGGGGCCGTTTTCACAGGGTGCATGCTTGCGCCATTGTATAAAAGCTTCCATGTCTGGGAATGGTCTGCAGGCAACTCAGTGGAATCCCTCGTCTTGGGCTTTAAATTCTTAGGACAAATTGCACCTTAATGTTTGCTAGTGGTTTTGCCCAATTAGAGATGGCTTCCGTCTTTTTTATTCTTTTACAGGTATTCTAATAAATTGTCTGCAGTTGAATTTGGCTTCTTACAAAAGCATTACTACTGTCGGTCAACACAATTTTGTTCACGGTAGGACAAGCAGTTGTAAGGTAAGATTATCTCTCTTTGTGTTTTTTTTTCCCTTGATTGCAAAACTTGTTTTACTTTCCTGAAGTAACAGGGAACATTTTAAATCTGTTTGCTGCCATTTCCTACAGGAAGCAACTGGTATTTTTCATTATTTTGCTTTCAGCTCTTCGTGGAGGTGCTTTGCTACTCCTGGGAGACTTTCATTTAGTCTTCTGCAAGGTAGGCAATGTGTTTTGGAGATGGTGGTAGGTATGTGTGGAATACTGCAAGCATATGGAATGGAATGGAACAGAACAGAACAGGAGAGGAGAGGAGAGGAGAGAAGAGAAGAGAAGAAAAGCAAAGAAAAGAGAAGAAAAGAAAAGAAAAGAGAAGAAAAGAGAAGAGGAATTCTTTATTGGCCAAGCATTATTGGACACACAAAGAATTTGTCTCTGGTGCAAAAGCTCTGAGTGTACATACAAACAAAAAAGTAATATAATCGTGAGATACCAATAGGAGAAGATAATAGGAAAGATGAGAAAGATAGTAATAATAATACAGCCCTACTGCATGGGTAAATAGCCTTAAACATAAGACAGTGCTGTGGGAATTAGATGTTCAACCCAGCGATAGCACGAGAGAGAAAAATGGCACTCTCGCAAAATGGTTTTCATGTGAGAAGGCTTGCATAGTCACAAATCTCTGCCCTAGGAGATGTAGTCAAGCATAGGTGTATCCGTATACAATGTATATGAATGGCGAACATGACTATGCAACCAGAGATGCTACCTTGATTTTTTGATCCTTCCTTCCCAAAGGCAAATGGATGAAATCAATCCCTACCATCTCTTTTAATCCTCTCCCAAATTCTCTCTAGTAGCCCAGTTTACATCTGTCTTTTTAAGTGGCCAGAGAGCTCCATTAAATCAAGCTGTTGGTCTGCAGCCAATCATCTGTTTTAGGTTGGAAGAACACCAGTGGGGCATATGTGAGGCCTATGACATCATCTCTGGTAAAGATAATGCTACAGATCAGAGTTTTTCAGCAGGCTGAGTTCCAACTTAGCCTTAACACAACTACCCTATTTTAATTAAAAAAAAAAGGTCAGCTCTATTAATAAAAATCATGAAAAAATTATGTGAGTGAACCCACGCCCTGATAATACCGAAGTTGTGGTCTCTCTCTACGTGCAGTCTTCACATTTGCACTTCTTTTTTTTACACCGGCAACACGTAGGCCCTTGATTTGGATGGCTTCTGGGAATAAAGAAAAGCATACAACTTGTTTCTTCCAAAGCCAGATTCCTTTATTCCTGGGCCATTTCCAAAAGCATCCAGAAGGCCACCTGTAAAATGGGATATGTCCTTTCCCATCCCCTGTGCCACGTCTCCTGTCTCAGCATTTGAGGAGGGGTCCAAAGACGGGACAAAGCATTTTGAAGGAGGGGTCTTTGCCATTTTGAAGCCATGGTTGCTGGTTCTAGTGCTGAGTTGAACCTTGGAGGTCTTCTAGTCCAGCCCCCTGCTCAAGCAGGAGACCCTGTACCATTCCAGATAAGTGATTGTCCAGTCTCTTTTTGAAGCCTTCAGTGATGGAGCACCCAACAACTTCTGAAGGCAAGTTATTTCATTGGTTAATTGCTCTCACAGTTAGGAATTTTCTCCTTAGTTCTAGGTTGCTTCTCTCCTTGGTTAATTTCCATCCATTGTTTCTTGTCTTGCCTTTTGGTGCTTTGGAAAATAGTTTGACCCCTTTGTCTTTTGTAGGAGCCCCTCAAATATTGGAACAGTGCTACCATGTCCTCCCTAGTCCTTCTTTTCACTAGACCAGACATATCCAATGCCTGCAACTGTTCTTCATTTGTTTTAGCTTCCAGCCCCCTGATCATTTTTGTGAATCTTCTCTGCTCTCTTTCAAGAATCTCAACACTCTCTTGAGAAGAGAGTGTTCAAAGAAACTGCACCTTCATGAACATAAGACAAGAGGATGGAATAGAATAGAATAAAATAGAATAGAATAGAATAGAATAGAATAGAGCTGAAAGGGACCTTGGAGGTCTTCTAGTCGAGCCCCCTGCTTAAGCAGGAGAACCTACACCATCTCAGACAGGTGATTGTCTAGTCTCTTCTTTAAAATCTCCAGTGATGGAGTGCCACGATTTCTGGGGGTAAGCTGTTCCACTGGTTGATTGTCCTCACTGTCAGGAAGTTTCTCCTTAAATCCAGGTTGCTTCTCTCCTTGATCAGTTTTCAACCATTGTTTCTCGTCCTGCCCTCTGGTGCTCTGGTGAACAACCTGACCCCTTCTGCCTTGTGGCAGCCCCTCAGATACTGGAATACTGCTATCATGTCTCCCCTATTTCTTCTTTTCTTTAGACTATCCAAACCCAAGTCCCACAGCCATTATTCGTATGTTTTAGCCTTCAGGCCTTTGATCGTCTTAGTTGCTCTTCTCTGAATTTTTTCTAAACTCTCAACTTCTTTTTTGTGACATGGTAACCAAAATTGGCTGCAGTATTCCAGGTGTGGTCTTACTAGGGTTTTACAAAGCGGTACTAATACTTCGCGTCATCTTGATTCTATGCCTCTGTTTATACAACCCAGGATTGTATTTGCCCTTTTGGTTGCTGCTGCATGAGCCAGCAGTGTGCAGCAGCAACAAAAAAAGAACAAAACCCTGCAGTGCTGGCTCATAGGAAGATGCAGTTTCTGAGATTCTGTACTTTACTCCTAAACTCTGCATTAAAATATATTACATGTATTATGTAATACTTACTGTAAATACAAATAACACATTTGCATCGTCCTTGCTTCCCTGATTGGGCCCCTGCTATGCATGGCTTGACAAATGTATTGGGCAAACCAGGAAAATGACTTGTCAACAATAAAACATGTTGTGTGAACTTGGCATCAGAGCATGGGGAATCTGAATCAAATAAAAGAAGGGATAGAAAAGCACCAAATTGGCATACTGTCCAATTTAGTCTTGGTTGAAGGTTTAGCCTGAGACTACCTTGGTTCTAGTTATTTGCTGAGCTCAATCCCAGAAAGGTTAGATATGACTCTGAAAGGCTTTTCCTACTTCCGCTGGATTATTTCATTTATTGCTGAATATAAATTTGTTTGTTAATGTACTCTGAAAGTATAGAGTTGGAAAGAAAAAAAACAGAAGTAAAAGACAAAAGGTAAATGTTTCGGCTTAAAAAACAATTTCCAGAAGCGCGAATGAACAATAGGTGATAGACTAGATATAGTAGATAGACCATATATAAGATTTACCTCAGGTTATCAAATTTCTACCTCAGGATTTTTGGTTAGGGATCATAAAAGAATGTACTAATACTGAGATGAATAATATGTGATAGACTAGAAACAGTGGATAGACTATAGAAAAGAGAAACACCAATCAAATAAAGTGTAACAGGCGTATAGTTGAGGCTTGACGTGAGGAGTGAAAAATGTTTGCCAAACCAGACGTTTACAAAGATTAATACTTAGTAAGCTTTTGCAAGACCAAATCAATTTTCGCCGTTTTCTTCTTTGGTCTAGCTCCCATGGCTTCCAAACTTGCAGATGTGCGTAATTGTTGTTGTTCTATTTCTTGTTCTTCCATACGCTTGGTAGCTGATCTAGTTTGCCTTTGATCCTTAGGTTTCTCTATTTCCAGGGGTTGGAAAATGTCAATACTCTGTACGGGCAACTCCATCGAAGCTCCTCCAGCTGCTGGGGGGGGGCTGTGAGTCTGATGATTGTATTTGTAATAGTTCCATCCCTTCTTCTTTTGACAAATCTGCATTTTTTGGTATCGGGGATGGGGGTCTACCAGCCTTCAGCACGTTCTCAGCAAAATATTTTGCTTTTGCAACAGAATTCAAATAATATCTTTTACCCTGATATGATAATGAAAGTCCAGCTGGAACCTCCCATCTATATTGTAAAGCACGTATTTTAAGCTCAGCAACCAAAAATGCATAAATTAATACATAAAAAATTAACACAATTTGATTATAGGTCTTGTATTCTAATGGGAGATTGGAATGGAGTTATGGATATTAGTTTAGACAAGAGGAAAACATCACCAATCCCTCAAACACGTTCTTTGCTGCCTAAATCTTTTTTTGATATTAAGGATGATTTTGACTTGATAGATATATGGAGAGAAAGAAATGGTAAAGAGCAAGAATTTACTTTTTTTTCTGATAGACACCAATCATTTTCTAGAACTGATTTTATACTAACTACAAGTGACTTTATTTCTGGGGTAAGGAAGGTAAAAATTTTGCCTAAAGTTTTATCAGATCATAATCCGGTTTTGATGGAGTTAATGGTGGGCCAGACTCCTAGAAGATCTTGGAGACTCAATGAAAACTTGTTTCAGTATGACTCAAACACGCTTGAATGTAAAAGTGCCATGAAGGAATTTTTTATGTTAAATCTTCATAAGGGTACAACAATAGAAACGGTGTGGGATGCTAGTAAAGCTTTTATGCGTGGGGTTTTAATTGATATGAATAAAAGGTACAGACGTAAACGGGAGGAAAAAAGGAAGGAATTAAAGGAGGAAATAAGAAAGAAAGAGCAACTTTTAGTAAAGAGACCAGATGATAAAAATATTAAAGAGGGGATTAAGATTTTACAGAAACAATTTGATTTGTTGATGGCCGACCAAGTTGCTAGGAATATGCAATACGCTAAACATAACACATTTTTAATTCTAATAAACCTGGCAGATGGCTGGCCTATATACTAAGGAAAAAACAAAAATCCCGCATTTTGATAAAATAGAATATAGAGGGAGGGTCGTATTTCAACAAGAAACTATTTAAAAAGCCTTCTTAGAATTTTACTCCAAGTTATATGCTGAAAATAAGATACAAGGGAACGAGATAGATGCATTTTTGCAAAATGAGAATGTATTGACAATTACTAGTGAACAAAGAGATAGACTAAATAGATTAATTACATCAGATGAAATAATTTTGGTGATTAAACAATTGAAAATGGGAAAATCTCCTGGGACGGATGGTTTAACGGCAGTTTATTATAAGCATCTTCAAATGGAAATGGTGGAACCTCTTAGAGAGTTGTTTGTCAATATACAGGAGGGTGGTCAGGTTCCACCTTCGTGGAAAACGGCTTATGTTTCTTTAATTCCCAAAGAGGGAAGAGATAATGCTAAACCAGAAAACTTTAGACCTATTTCATTGTTGAATACGGATTATAAGATTTTTGCTAAAATTTTGGCTAACAGACTAATGAAAGTTTTACAAACAATAATTCATTCAGATCAAACTGGCTTTTTGCAAGGGAGACAGATGAAAACTAATGTTAGACAACTTATTAATATATTAGAATATTTGGACAAGCATATCCAGGTACCTGCAGTTCTTATGTTTTTGGACGCGGAAAAAGCTTTTGATAGACTGAACTGACTGTTTTTGAAAAAGTTAATAGTTAGGATGGGAATGGGGGATCAGTTTATTAATTATATATTGGCTGTTTATCAGAAACAAACAGGTCAGATTATTGTGAATGGGCATTTAACAGATTCATTTAAGATAGAGAAAGGTACTAGACAGGGATGTCCTTTATCTCCATTGTTGTTTATTTTAATGCTAGAGGTTTTATTGAATAAGATAAGAACAGTAGATGATTTAAAAGGTATACAGATTAGACAACATGATTATAAATTATGTGCTTTTGCTGATGACCTGCTTGTGACATTGTCTCAACCAAAGCAGTCAGTACAGATTTTGATGGAGTTAATTAAAAATTATGGTAGGGTATCGGGTTTTAAACTAAACATATCTAAGACAAAGATGTTAGCAAAAAATTTGGATGGTAACTTAAAACAAGATTTGGAAAGAATAACGGGTTGTGAAATAGTTAAGAAAGTTAAATATTTAGGGATTGATATTGAAGCTTCTAATGGGAAGTTATATAAAAACAATTACCAAGTTTTGTGGAATAAGATACAAATAGAATTGGATAAATGGGCTAAATTACAATTATCTTTGTTGGGTAGGATAGCAGCAGTTAAAATGAATGTATTGCCAAAATTTTTATTTTTGTTTCAAATGCTACCTATACTTAAAAAAGATGCGAATTTGGAGGAGTGGCAGAAGGGTATTAATAGATTTGTCTGGAATGGCAAGAAACCGAGGATTAAATTAAAAATTATTCAGGATATAAGGGAAAGAGGTGGTTTGAAAATGCCCAATTTTAAGTTGTACTATCATGCTGCTGCTTTAGTAGCGATAAGTGATTGGATTAATTTAACCAATGACAGAATATTGAATATTGAAGGGTACAGTTTATTATATGGTTGGCATGCATATTTGGTTTATGATAAAAAGGTGGATAGGAGCTTCAAAGAGCACATATTGAGAAGCGCTCTGCTGCGTGTCTGGGAAAAGTATCAGTATAAATTAAATGCAAAGATTCCTTTTTGGACAGTTCCCAGACATGCAGTAGAGAATATAAATAGATCACAAGTTTTAGATGTGGTGCCTTATGAGAAACTCCTAATTAAAGAAGGGAATTTGTTAGTACTGAAGTCTTTGAATATGTTAAGGGACGAAGGAATTGTTTATACTTGGTTTCCATATGCACAATTGGAGTCTAGATGGAAAAAAGACTTTAAGACGGGCCTATCTTCTACAGATGAAAATTTAATTAAACAAGTTATAGATCAAAGGCCCATGCATATTAAAAGATTGTATAATGTATTGATAGAAATTGATTCTGAAACTGAGTTGGTTAAGGATTGTATGATAAAATGGGGACAAAATTTTGGACAACCAATCATGATGGATACTTGGGAAAGGATCTGGGTGAAAAATGTAAAATTTACACGAGCGACTCATTTAAGAGAAAATTTTTATAAAATGTTCTACAGGTGGCATCTGGATCCAAAAAATTTATCATGTATGTATCCTAATTTGCAAGCTAAGTGCTGGAGGTGTGATAGTACGGACGCTACTTATTTTCATGTATGGTGGACTTGTAAAAAAATTAAGGCTTTTTGGATAAAAATATGGTGGATTCTTCAAAATATCTTGAAAAAACGTATTGAATTTTTACCACAGATGTTTTTGCTTGGTATTATAAAAGACTGTACCACCAGAGAGACAAACTTAATCTTGAATTTGATTACAGCAGCAAGATTGTTGGTGGGACAATATTGGAAGAAGCCAGAATTACCATCTATTGAAGAATGGATTTTGAAAGTAACAAATATGGCAGAAATGGCCAAAATCTCTGCATATTTGAAGGACCATTCAAATGAGAAATATATGATGGATTGGAAAAGATGGATAGACTATATACAAGGGAGATATCATTTTTAAGAAATTGTACTTTGCATATAATTAAATACTTATCTGTTAGGTTGTAAAATATAGTATTTTCAATAGGTTTTAAATAATATTTTGGGGTAATTTAGCGGGTTTTCTTGTGTTCTTACCCTGTATTCACTCTGGGAAGTCGGGGGGGGGGGGTTGGGGGGGATTCATAATTTTATTATTTGTATTATCTAATATTTAATTGTGTTATATAAGTTTAGATATGGATTGTTTTAGCGGCACCTCAGAACCACATTTGAGGAGGAGGAGGAGTTTGAGGAGTGAAGGAGAAGGGAAGTAGGGAGTTGTAGGAGGAATGAGGAGAGTGAGGGAGGTAGAGAAAGTGGGGGGATAGAAGTTGAAAGGGAGGAGGTAGAGGGGGGATGTGGTTGGTGAGGTGCCTTATGATATATGTATACTATACACAATTATATTGTAGTAACTATTTTTTGTTATATTATAACTATAAAACTAATAAAATATTATTTTTTAAAAAAGATTAATACTTAGTGTTGTATATCAGGTGCTATGACGATTGATGCATACTATGATTTTATGTTCAATGTTGATTGTTTTAATAAAAGAAATTAAAAAAAATTCCATATTCTTGTGCAACTTGGATATGCTCCTGGGCTCTATGATAATTGAAATTAACCAATATCCTCCACATGGCAAGGAATTTTGGGAATGGTAGCTGTTATGTCCTGGGCCTGCTGAATGACTCAGCAGGCTCAGGAGGCTACAGAAGGCCCGGGCAGACCCTGTGGTTGCCCGGGACTAGACAGCCTGTCCCCAGCCTTGTGAGCATGTGCAAGGTGGGAGACTAGCCTTCCATTGATAGGCTGATGCTGTCCCTGCAAGGGAAGTATAAAAGAGCCAGCGCCATTTTGTTTGCTGTTCTGTTCTGTTTGTGATCTTAATAAAGAAGTTGTGTTTTGTTAAAAAAAAAAAAACAATTTCCACCAAATCTCCAGAGAGTTGAAAGAAAGAAAGAAAAAATCTCAGCAGAAACATTAGAATGGCTGCATTTCCTGCTAATTTATCCATTTATTTTTACAGTAGCTGTCCAGGAGAGTTTTAAAACCCCGAGATAATAAAGAGAAGATTTGAGGCTCTCCCTGAAATATTATTTTTATTTCCTGAGGAGAGTGAAGTAGCCAATTGTGGTTTATTCTTATCAAGCCTCTGTTTGGCTGTTTTCCTGATTCTTACCATTTCAGGGCTTTTAAGGAGCATAATAAAACGCATTAAGGGAGGAGGACGAAAAGAACTCCTCTACAGATGAGACAGAAAGTATTGGTATCCTACTTTTCATCTAAGAATCCCAGTTTGCTGTGAACTAAGTTGGGGACACAACTAAACAGCCCCCAACCCTCTTGATTTCACAGTGCACTGAGCAGACAGTGTGCTTGCCATGTATGACTTAACACAGTGGTGGCGAACCTATGGTACAGGTGTCAGAGGTGGCACTTGGAGCCCTCTCTGTGGGCACACGTGCCATTGCCCCAGCCTCGCCTCCCCCCGCGACCCCCTCCTCTCCAGCAACCCCCCTGAAGGGGAGTTGTCCCTGCGGGTGGCCCACACACAGCAGCGCAGCCAAGGACATGGCAGCCAGGCAGCATAGACAAGACTCTGCCCTCATGCCCCATCCTGCACAGTTGATGCTGCGGGGCATGGCCGCCATTGAAGCACCCCATTGTGCCCCAATCAATGGCGGATCCTTCACAATAGCCGAATTAAGGAGACAGCATGCA
Organism: Bothrops alternatus; assembly: GCA_034064705.1. Taxonomy (NCBI): domain Eukaryota; kingdom Metazoa; phylum Chordata; class Lepidosauria; order Squamata; family Viperidae; genus Bothrops; species Bothrops alternatus. The sequence continues at coordinate 353,868 of JARGCV010000386.1, forward strand.
TGCAGGTTTCCTTGGGGTGAAGCGACCCTAGACAAAAGGCTGCCTCCCCTTTTTATTACCTGTTACAGTGGGCGGTTACACAATGCATCACATGGTTACAGACAGCCAATGACAATGTTATACCTGTAGCCAATGACAAAGTTACACTGGCAAAGTTACACCTGTAGCCAATGGCAAAGCTACACCTGTGGCCGGTAGATTCAAATCTTGGTACAACCTCCTCCACCACCTTTCAGCCCCTCCCTCATTTCCTGTTGTTCCAAAACCGCATGGTCAAGCCTCATGGCCTTCTTTGTTCCTTTGTCCCTTTGTTCCAAGCCTCATGGAAGTCCCACCTATGCGCCGTCCAGCTCTTACACGATCCTAGGGCATAGGCCATCATAGCAACATGCCATGGCGCTGCTGGGCTGCCTGGGCGATCTGTGGCGGGCCCTGGAGGCGGTGGGTGGCCCTGCGGGCAGGCAGGGCAGGGGATGGGGGTGGAGCAGGGGCGAGACAGGGCATGGAGCGGGGGCAGGGCCAGTTTTTGGGCACTCGGTCTCTAAAAGGTTCGCCATCATTGACTTAACATATTCTTGTCAATAATAAAATAGTACTTTCATCTCATAGAACACGGAACAATAGAGTTGGAAGGGACCTCAAAGGTATTCTAATCCAACCCCCTGCTCAGGCAGGAGACCCTATACCTCTTCAGACAAATGGTGGTCCAATCTGCTTTTGAAAGCCTCCAGTGACGGAGCACCCACAGCTTCTGAAAGCAAGCCGTCCCACTGGCTAATTGTTTTCTCATTGTTAAGAATTTTCTCCTTAGTTCCAGGTTGCTTCTCTCCTTGACTAGTTTCCATCCATTTTTTCTCATCTTGCCTTCCGGTGCTTTGGAGAATAGATTGATCCTCCCCCTCTTCTTTGTTTATTGGAGGGGTACCAATACTGTACTTTTGTGCCTGTATGCCACACACTTGCAACACGTTTGTCCTATGAGTCAGAGGTCACAACCTCTTCAAACATCATCTCATTTTGCTTGTCAAAAAATGTGACAGTGACTCTGATCTGCAGTCCTCCCCCCCCACACACAAAGATGGTAGTTTTCCAAGAATGAGCATGAAAATTAGCAGACTTTTCAGCTAGTTTATTCCAAGGAGTTTTTGCCATTTATCACCTCCCCTTTTGTTATGTATACTCTTGAAAGTTGGGCGGTATTATCTCCGTATAAACGCAGAACTGACATTTGCCCACTTTGCCCTCTCATTGCTGCACACAAATTGCTGTCTCTGCCTAAACCAATTACTGCATCAACCCACATAATGGGCAAGAGGAATGACCTTGAGGAAGAGGAGGAAGAAACACAACCAAGACAATGGTCGGATAAAAGACATCTGAGGCTAGCCACATCCTGGCATTAGAGAGGGGAGAATCAATACATCCTTCCTTCTGAGAGGCCACAATTGCTCCAAAGAACTTTCCTTGGCACTCAGGAAAATGCATTAATGCAGCTCAGTTCTCAAAACCTTGCCATCTGGTTTCTTCTGGAAGCATCTACCACTTTTCCTGCTAGATCAGGAAGTTATTCCCCAAACAGCTTCTTCGTGGTACCTTCCTCAATAGTAGTAACTGTGAGAGGGACCTCAGAGTCCTACTGGACAATCACTTAAATAGGAGCCAGCCGTGTGCTGCAGCTGCCAAAAAGGCCAACACAGTGCTGGGCTGCATTAACAGAGGGATAGAATCAAGATCACGTGAAGTGTTAATGCCACTTTACAATGCCTTAGTAAGGCCACACTTGGAATACTGCAACCACTTTTGGTCACCACGATGTAAAAAAGATGTTGGGACTCTAGAAAGACTACAGAGAAGAGCAACAAAGATGATTAGGGGACTGGAGGCTAAAACATATGAAGGACAGTTGCTGGAATTGGGGATGTCTAGTTTAATGAAGAGAAGAACGAGGAGGGACATGATAGCAGTCTTCCAATATTTGAAGGCTGCCCCAAAGAAGAGGGAGTCAAGCTATTCTCCAAAGCCCCTGAAGGTAGGACAAGAAGCAACAGATGGAAACTCATCAAGGAGAGAAGCAACCTAGAACTAAGGAGAAACTTCCTGACAGTTGGAACAATTAACCAGTGGAACAACCTGCCTCCAGAAGCGGTGAATGCTCCAACACTGGAAGTTTTTAAGAAGAGACTGGACAGCCATTTGTCCGAAATGGTGTAGGGTTTCCTGCCTGAGCAGGGGGTTGGACTAGATGACCTCCAAGGTCCCTTCCAACTTTATTATTATTATTATTGGATTTCCCAGGCCCCTCTACAGCAGGCATGTCAAACTCGCGACATCATGTGCCATCGCGCGACATATCGGGACTTTCCCCCTGTTGCCGGGAATGGGGTGGGCGCGGTTTTGGCGTGATGCATCCGGTCCTCGGACCGGCAGTCTGACATGCCTGCTTTAGAGGGTCCTCAAATCATCTCGTAGACCTGAGCTTTTGCATGAAAGGTTGGCATAGAAATAAGGCAATGAAGATGCTTGATAGGAAACCTTAAAGTGTGCTCTACAAATCTTCCACCCTATCCCAGAGGACTCCTCCTTCCACCCCTTGTCTGTTTTACCAAAAGTGAGACGTATCTTGAAGTCCTAGTGGACACGCACTTCACAGGAGCCAGCAGTGTGCGGCGGCGGCTAAAAAAGCCAATGTAATCCCAGACCGCATTAACAGAGTAGAAACAAGCTCATGTGAAGTGCACTACTTAGGTGACCCTGAGGGCACAGATAAGCCTCCAAACGGCCTCAACAACTCTCAGAAAGAGTGTTAACGGCCAGATAACTGCAAGGAATACAAATCCTTCCATTCTCCACCGTTCAGCCAGAACTGAAGAAGTTTCTTGGATGAGAAGCAAAACAACGAAAAACAAAGAAAAACAAAGTCCAGCTGCCTCTTGAAAAAGTTCCTTTGGACATCCATCAGGCTCCCTGATCTCTCAGTGGCTTTTGTTACCATCAACCACTGTATCCTTCTGGACCAGCTGTGGGATTTGAGGGTGGGAGACACTGTTTCACAAGGTTCTTATCCTTCCTCTGTGGTCAGTTCCAATCAGTATTGATCAGTGGTGGGATTCAAATATGTGAACAACCAGTTCCCTGTGTGGATGCCGCTTCTGGAAGTCCATTCTGGGCCTGGGCAACAAAAAAAATTAGCTACCGGTTCTGCCGAAGATGTCAGAATCCAATTATATTTCATCTCTAGTTATCGACTATGGAAAACCCCATTTCTGCCCTCTCTGGAGTCTGTCATACGATGAAAGGGAAGGGGGGTGAACAAAGGGGTTTTATGGCCCTCATTTCCTTCGGTACAACTTCCTTCGGATTGAATGTGGATACCACCAAAAGGACTAAAGCATAACAATGGGGCCATCAGCTTTCATCTACTCCCCTCTGAAGTCTCCCTTCCACCGGAAGTGAGGAAAAAGGGGGTGGAAATGTAACGCCTGGGATTGTCGCTGGAAAGATGGTGGGGTGGGGCTGCTGGGGACCCCTTAAAACCTTGAACCGTAGGGCTTAGGCCTCAGGTCCTGTCTAGAACGCCTGCAACCATTTTCTCTTCATAAAGGATGCCTGTTGGAAGAAATATTCCAAGAGTTCTGTCTTCTTAAGATGCAAAGTGGGGTGGGTCCTTACAGAAGTGGTGTGAACTGGCTGAATCCCACCACTGGTGTTGATGAAGAGAAAAGTAACATCCCCACCTCTCACTTGTGGGGTGCCTCAGGTCTTGATGCTGTCACTCATCTGTTTAGCATCTATATGAAGTCACTGAGTAAGGCCATTTGTTGGTTTAGGGCCCAGTTACATATTTTGACCCCAGGCCATCCGGGTAATGCTGTCAATGTCGCCGCCTAATGTCTCAAGACTGTTCCGATCTGGATGGGGTTATCTCGATGTTCAAATGACTTTGCCAACTGAGAATGAAAATAAGACAGAAGTAAGAATCAACTGACACTAAGGATAGTGCGTTGTCAAAAAGTAGTAGCTAACGGGATGGCTGCATTTGAAAAATTTCCAAATGGAAAATATCTAGGAGGTGTTTTGAAGAAAAATTAGGACATATTACACAAACTATGAACCAGAATCAGATTGAGTTGATTGTAGCAATTTGAGGTAACGCAACCAGGGTGTTTGGTGATCAGTAAGGATTCCTGGTTGGATGGTTTATTCGTGTCAGAAGCATCACAATTCAAACAAGGCCTATTGTGTGACATAAATTTTAACATATAAAATGCAAAATTAAAATATGTACAAATTAAACAGAACGTGCCCGGAAACTAGCAACATTAATTGTGTTCTATCACGCTGCCAGGAGCTCCTGAAATGTACACTGATTGGGACAGACATACAAGCACAAAGATTAGAAGAATAGAAAAGAATAGAAGCCACTGGTTAGCCATATTTAAATGATTGTCCACTAGGACTCCAAGATCGTGGCTTAAGGTTTAGTCGTTTCCATTTAAAACAAGCAGGAGAGGAGCAAAATTTGCCTCTGTACCTCACCCTAAGCCATAATTACTTGGTTGGCTTGTTGTTTGTAGCAAGAGGGCTTATAAACCATGTTTTACGGATTAGCGTGTTATGTGTACTCTGCCACTATGGCTCATTCAGATTTTAAACAAACCATGCCTCAGTATGAACCAAGTCATTACAAGCCCCAAGATGAAAGACAGGCCTTAACAAAAAAAATTCCTCTGAGATGCTTTTTTTTACCACATATAGTGGCTCAATGCATCCCAGAAATCTCCAGAAGCTCATTCTCTTCTGCCTTCCTTTTGCTTATCCTTATTGTTATTGTGGTCGTTTATTCTTATTCTTAGTTGTTGTTGTTATTTTCATCAACCTCTGTTCACCCAACCTTGAGAGAGTATTTTTTAACTATTTGGATTTTAGGAATCAAAGAAGTACCGTTGATGTTGTTTTATGTGGAAAACCAAAAGAATCAGAAAAAATAAAACAGAAAACAATAGAAACGTATTATATTTTTAGTTAAAAGGCAGACCTCGTTCCCTTGAAATAATATATTGATCCATCTTTCTATTACAGCTATAAAGACAGAAAGTGAACATCTATTATCAACCCAGGACTGTAATCCAATCTTACCGACACTGAATAATAATATTTTTGTGGCACTTCATTCTCAGGAAAATCCTGATTCCTTATGTAGTGATACTCCAATTTGTTTTTATATTGTTGAAAAATATATTCACATCTTTCAACTATACTGATTTCCATAACAAACATATGGATGTTACACAAAATAGGACCAATATCCTATGACTTTGTGTCCCTGCACCCTTGTTATATTTCCAGAATGACATTAAAAACCAGTCGCTTCTTGAAAACCTCCAGTGTTGGAGCACTCAGAATTTCTGGAGACAAGCGGTTCCACTGGTTAATTATTAAATTGTTCTCACTGTTAGAAAATTCCTCCTTAGTTCTAGGTTGCTTCTCTCCTTGATTAGTTTCAATCCATATTTTCTTGTCCTGCCTTCAGGTGTTTTGGAGAATAGATTGACTCCCCCCTCAATCTTTGTGGCAGCCCCTCAAATATTGAAAGACTGCTATCATGTCGAGAAGGACGAAGGGGGACATGATAGCAGTGTTCCAATATCTCAGGGGCTGCCCCAAAGAAGAGGGAGTCAAGCTATTCTCCAAAGCGCCTGAAGGCAGGACAAGAAGCAACGGATGGAAACTAATCAAGAGAGAAGCAACCTGGAACTAAGGAGAAACTTCCTGACAGTGAGAACAATTAACCAGTGGAACAGCCTGCCTCCAGAAGTGGTGAATGCTCCAACACTGGAAGTTTTTAAGAAGAGACTTAAAAGCTCGGAAAATTAAATCTTTGGTTCCTGGTGACCAACCCAGACTGGATTCTGCAAAGGGGCTCTCCATTGTCAAACAAAGGAGCTGGGGGAAGCACTGAGCAGGATTGGCATTCTATTTTTATGCCTCAGGGCACAAGAAATTCAAAACACCAATACAACGATTGGTTACAAATTTCTTATCAATGTAGCGTGTGTATAAGTAACACTGTTCAGCATGGAAAGCACGAGTACATGTCATGCTGTTCAGGTGTTCTTGGCATGATCTATACCACCTAGACCCCTGCTTGCCCCTCAGCCCAAGCTGCAACAAGCTTCTAAAAACTGCCCTAACCACGAACTGTGCATCTAGCTATGGTTTCTCTGTAGATTCTGCTTTCAGCGTTCCTAATCAAGCGTGCAGATCTTGTTCTATCTAGTTAAGCAGCTGGCAGCTTCCTGCTCTGAGTTCCTATGCAGACAAGACAAAAGCAGATTGAAAAGAATTGGAAAGAATATATTCCTTTTTAAATAAAGTGCTTTCAAATTTGGGGGTCTCACAGCCCTGGGGACATCTTTAGACCTTTCCTTTAGGGATGTCTGCAGGGGAGCACAAAATAGAATAGAATAGAATAATAGAGTTAGAAGGGACCTTGGGGGTCTTCTAGTCCAACCCCCTACTCAGACAAGGAAGCCTTATACCATTTCAGACTAATGGTTGTCCAATCTCTTCTTGAAAACCTCCAGCATTGGAGCATTCAACAACCTCTGGAGGCAGGTTGTTCCACTGATTAATTGTTCTAACTGTCAGGAAGTTTCTCCTTAGTTCCAGGTTGCTTCTCTCCTTGATTAGTTTCCATCCGTTGCTTCTTGTCCTGCTTTCAGGCGCTTTGGAGAATAGCTGGACTCCCTCTTCTTTGGGGCAGCCCCTGAGATACTGGAAGACTGCTCTCATGTCACTCTTAGTCCTTTTCTCTAGACTAGACAAACCCAGTTCCTGCAACCGTTCATCATCATCATCATCATCATCATCATCATCATCATCTAAAGTTGGAAGGGACCTTGGAGGTCATCTAGTCCAACCCCCTGCTCAGGCAGGTAACCCTACACCATTTTGGACAAATGGCTGTCCAATCTCTTCTTAAAGACTTCCAGTGTTGGAGCATTCACCGCTTCTGGAGGCAGGTTGTTCCACTGGTTAATTGTTCTAACTGTCAGGAAGTTTCTCCTTAGTTCTAGGTTGCTTCTCTCCTTGATGAGTTTCCACCCGTTGCTTCTTGTCCTGCCTTCAGGGGCTTTGGAGAATGGCTTGACTCCCTCTTCTTTGGGGCAGCCCCTCAAACACTGGAATAATTGCTATCATGTCCCCCCTCGTCCTACTTTTCTCTAGACTGCCCGTTCCCAACTCCTGCAGCCGTTCTTTGTATGTTTTTGTCTCCAGACCTTTAATCATCTTAGTTGCTCTTATAATAATAATAGTAAAGTTGGAAGGGACCTTGGAGATCATCTAGTCCAACCCCCTGCTCAGACAGGAAACCCTACACCATTTCGGACAAATAGCCGTCCAGTCTCTTCCTAAAAACTTCCAGTGTTGGAGCATTCGCCGCTTCTGGAGGCAGGTTGTTCCACTGGTTAATTGTTCTCACTGTCAGGAAGTTTCTCCTTAGTTCCAGGTTGCTTCTCTCCTTGAGTGGTCCACAGGTCTGCACTGTTGATACAGAACCAGTGGTTATTCCTCCTCTCTCTCTTTTATTCCTTGCAAGAGGCGGGACGAATCAATAATAAACCTACACCTTGAATACTGACTTCAAGCTGATCGCAGACATGGTTTGAATTCTTTTTCTTTCCATCCACTTTAACGGAGGGTTTTTGAACTGCCGTGTGTGTGTGTGTGTGTGTGTGTACACGTGTGTGTGTGTGTGTGTGTGTGTAACTGTCAGAGTCAAAGCTACCACTGAGGGGTTCATACGCCCAGGGTCTTGCTTCCCTCCCCCTGTTTCCGTCTTCTTTCCTAGGAATTAATGAACGGGATGATTTCCCACTGAGGAAGCCAAAACCGCTTTCAAAGGCGAATCAATACAAAGTGCTGAGTTGTGGGGGAAAGATGAGGAAACCAGGCGGTTTCCATCAAGATTTTGGCAAAAGCCCTAATGGCTTGTAAGTAACTCATCACCCTTTTGGAATTGAACAAACAACCCAGATCTTCTGGTTCCACGTGCTCTGTAAAAGACTGGATTATTCTGGGCAAACTAAGCGCAGGGAACATCAGCATCTAGGAAGAGCCCTCTTGACGGGGGCACCAGGGGGAATCCAAAATAACAAGTTGGCAGATGCAACTCAGAGACAAAAGCCTGCCATCTTCACCTGGGGTTCTCCCGAGGAGACCCTTGTCCTTGGAGCAGACAGTGAGCAAGAAGGAGCAGTTTGGAAGCTACGCAAAGCTGCCACCTGTGATCAAAGACGTTTGGAAAATCCAAGAGGGCAGACCTACCGGTAGCATTCCGTCATTGCCTGCAGGCAGCTAGAAAAGGCGTGGCAGCCTCACAGTATCGTAACAAGGTGCTCTCTCACCCTTTAATTCTTCTCAAACATTACACCGCCCAGTAACAACTAGCCGATGAGACGATGTTGTTTGCTACTGATCCCGAATCTCCTTGCGTTTAATTTTAACGGCCAATTCCTAACCTTAACTCTGTAAAAAGAGGACAAATATCTTTGCAGGATCCAATCTGGGTCGTTCACGCAGATTGGAGATTTACTCTTCTGAGCTTTCCGACTCTCACTGGAATCCATCCTCAGGGTACTTCTCTCTCACCAGAATGTGTGCTCTGGGGCAGGGCTTTTCAACCAGCGGTACGGGTATTACCTGTGGTACATTGGCACCTGGCAGGTGGTACGCGACCATCCTAGAAAAGTGGTAGCGGGAGAGGGGAATAGGCTGAACTGGTGGCAGCACCGCACAAGCCTGAGCGAGAGACGGCTGGAGCTGCAGGGCTGTCAGAGCTCAGCGGAAGCGCCAGGATCAGCGCCAGGCTCCAGCTGGAGCTCGGTGCTGATCCTGGTGCTTCTGCTGAGCCCAGAAGAAGCGCCAATCAGCTGGAATGTTGCAGCATCTCCAGGGTCTTGTCATTTACATTCAGATGCATGGCAACTGATTCATATTTACGACGGTCACAGTGTCCCAGGGTCATGTGAAGGGACCAAAACCTGCTGCAACCACCCAGCAGACGGGGGGAATAAAAACCAAACACCCCCACCCCACCCCTGCTGCCAATTCTCAACAGAAATGCTCACAACAATGAAAACCTCGGACAGGAGGAAGAGCGCCGCTGGGTGGGCAGGCAGGTGTCTTGCTCGGCTGTGGCTTGGGGGGCACTTTTTTAGTGCCATTGTAACTTTGAACAGTCACTAAGCGAACTGTTGTAAGTTGAGGACTACCTGTACTTTATCACTTTTTTCCCTTTTTTGAGGGGGTCATCATGTTTTTGACACATTGCTAGGCGACTGGTGGTACTCGGATATCGCCATATCCTAAAAGTGGTACAATGGGTGAAAAGGTTGAAAAGCCCTGCTCTGGGGTATTCTATGCATAGTAACTATGTAGTGCTTGGTTATGTGGGGCTTTTTAGTTGTTGATTGGGGTGCTGATGGCTGACTATTAACAACAATGTATGATTTAGGGGAAAGTGCCAACAAATATTAATATTGACTCTTTTGCATCTTTGGTTCAAAGGCTTGATACAAGAATGCTATAGATCAGCCTTTTCTTCACTGAACATACACGAAAGTGACATGGACTGAAAAACAAATTGATTTGTTGACCTCTGCTGCAGCATAGTTGGTTCTTTTGAAACCTGGAGTTTTTATCCAAAGGTCTTTTTATATATCTCTATATCTATGTATCTCTATATCCATCCATCCATCCATCCATCTATCTAGCTATCTAGCTATCATCTTCTGGAAATGTCTCCAAGATCAACAGGCTCCCAAGATGTATCAAAGGTTGGTTTCCAGCTGAGAAAGCATCCTTCCAAAAGAAATGCGTGTAATAAAGTGTAGCCAGACTGTCTTGCTGGGTGAAATATTACTGTACCACAAAAACTCATAAAAGGAACTCGCAGCCGTATGAAGCTGTGGATGGTTTGAACTGATGCCTTTGAAAAACTGCCTCAGTGGCAGAATGAGAACACATACATGGAGGTCGGCAGACGGGGAGAAGACTCAAACGAGGAGGTCAGTGGTTATGAGTGTGGGTGTCTGTGTGTAGAGCCACCCCAGCTGCACCACACAGTTCATGCTGAGCTATGTTTCAAGAGGAACAAAAGGAGAGGAAGGAAAGGTCTCTTTCCAGTAAAGCTTATCCTGTTGCCCTTCTTCCTTGCCTGCATTCACACAGTGTACTAAACGCAGGTTAACAAAACAGTGTTCCAATATTTGAGGGGGAAGGTCAAACTATTTTCCCAAGCACCAAGACAAGAAACAATAGATGGAAACTACCCAAGGAGAGGAGCAACCTAGAACTAAGGAGAAACTTCCTGACAATTAAGAAGAGGAACGGCTTGCCTTAAGAAGTTGTGGCCGTTCCAACACTGGAGACTTTCAAGAAGAGACTGGACAACATTTGTCTGAAATGGTATAGGGTCTCCTGCTTGAGCAGGAGGTTGGACTAGAAGATCTCCAAGGTCCCTTCAACTCTGTTATTCCATATTCTATCATTGCAGCAAATCTCTGAGCATGCCACTGTTCCTCCAAAATACACACCCACCAGACCATTCTGATGTTCCAGACATGGTCCAATTCTGGAATGGAAGGCCTCTCTCTGGTAGAAAACATTTTGTCCTTCCTTGTGTGAAGTTAAACGTTATGTTTTGCTTGGGAGTTATCCAGAAACCAAGTTTGGGATGGGGTAAATTCACTTTGATGTTGCTGACCACAAAAGAAGGCTAATGTAGGCTCACCATGTTTTAGTTTGGATTCACTTCCTGCTCGATCATCTACAGTCCAGTGCTATAGATTTATTGGCAGTAATATTGAAATGCTTTACCTCTGGGAAGTTTAGGAAATCCTGGAAACAAACTATGGTGCACGGTTGCCAAGTGGCCCTCCATCCAGGGCCAAACACGTACAGGCCTACTTTGCTTGTTAGAGATCAGCCAAAATTGGCTGGATGTTGACATCGAAATCAACAAGAAAGCCAATGCAGTCCTAGACTGCATTAATAGAGGGATAGAATCAAGATCACATGAAGTGTTAATACCACTTTATAATGCCCTGGTAAGACCACACTTGGAATATTGCATCCAGTTTTGGTCACCACGATATAAACAAAGATGTAGAGACTCTGGAAAGAGTGCAGAGAAGAGCAGCAAGAACGATTAGGAGGCTGGAGGCTAAAACATTTGAGAAACAATTGAAGGAATTGGGTATGTCTAGTTTAATGAAAGGAAGGGGTGATAGCAGTCTTCCAATATCTAAGGGGCTGCACAAAGAAGAGGGGGGTTGACCTATTCTCCAAAGGACCTGAAGGAAGGACAAGAAACAAGGGATCGAAACTACAGTAATCAAGGAGATAAACAATCTAGAACTAAGGAGAAGTTTCCTGACAGAGAGAACAATTAACCAGTGGAACGGCTTGCCTTCAGAAGTTGTGGATGCTCCATCCCTGGAGGCTTTTAAGAAGAGACTGGACAGTCAGCTATCTGAAACGGTATTCTGCTTGAGCAGGGGGTTGGACTAGAAGACCTCCAAGGTCCCTTCCAGCTCCTTGTTATTCTGTTATTCAAATGCTGCAAATGTAAATTGGCCAAATGGAGTCAGCAACTAATAGTGTCCTTCAGCATTTCATTATTCAGTCAAAAATTCAATGAAATACTCAGCAATAGTTGCTAAAGTTATGTGCATTTGCTAAATTCCTGTGCATTTTATTGTTTTAAAAAAGTTTGTTTTTAAGACATTCCATTGCTAGGGAAAGCTCTGAATAAGAAATGAACGCAGATATCTTAGTAGATTCAGTGGGTTAAGTAAACCCATTTATTGCCTTTTGCATGACATGAGAAGCAGACTGTTTTACGGTATTTGGCACAGCATAAAATCAAAAAGAGTGTGGTAGTAGTGGACTCAACCTATAGTTTTAATTTGGTTGGTTTATTTCCTGCATTCTTCCCCATTAGCCTGTTTGTTCACCAGTCAACTCACTGTCTCTGTTTCCCTACAGACCCGTGTCGCAGGCTGTGTTGACCCTGGCAAGCAAAGAACTGCTTTGATTTCCCTGTTTTCTTCAGCAGCAACTCATGCAGAGACAGCGTGAGCACCCTCCTCTGACTGGCAGCTTGTGAACTGGTGCTAGCTGGCTTTGAATTACTAATTTCATGGGGCCTCCTCTTTGGGAAATGAGAAGCTCTGCCCTCCAAATGAGAAGAAGCTAAAAGCTAATAGAAATGTGTTTCCGATTAGAATTGGCAATCTGGACAATTCCAGCCATCCTGAACAGAAACCTTCCAGCCCAGACAGAAACCACAGCAGACAATGTTTACTTAACTGGAAGGACAGAATAATTTCTCCTTATTCCTGATTTCAAGTTCCTGTAATGTTAATAAAGATCAAAGAGGAAGGGGAGGGGAATCACCTTCCAGAAACAGATCTGAACTGTCCCATCAGAGAAAAGCACAGCTTCTCATCTGTACCAGCACTTCAAAAGAAGCTCCTGGCGAAGCCGCAGAAGTGCTGCACCCTCTCTCCCCCACCCCCCAAAAAACCTGAAATGCAACAGATTTACCTATGAGAGTCCAAAGGCCTATCTTTTGGGATGGCATGTTCTGACATGAACCAAACGTTTCTCTTTAGTGCAGTCTTCCAGCCATCCCTCTGTGGTGAAGAAGCTGCTGTTAGCCTGGTACTGAAGAAATAATCTTAAATTTCATCTCCTGGGCTTTGCAATTGCCAGGTATGTTGTCAGTATGCCATAAGGGAAAAAAAATAGAAAACATGTTCCTCTGGGGTTTTACATACTGGTTTTACTGCCAGTGCCAAATCTTTACCCCATTTGAAACTCTAGATGATAGGCTTAGGATACAGAAGGATCTTGACAGACTGGAACACTGGGCGCTATCTAACAAAATGAAATTCAATGGTGAAAAAAGTAAGGTTCTACATTTAGGCAAGAAAAACCAAATCTACATGTATAGTATAGGGGGTACCTTGCTCAATATAGTAGCAACTGTGAGAGGGACCTCGGAGTCCTAGTGGACAATCACTTAAATAGGAGCCAGTCGTGTGCTGCAGCTGCCAAAAAAGCCAACTCAGTGCTACGCTGCATTAACAGAGGAATAGGAATCAAGATGACGTGAAGTATTAATACTACTTTACAATGCCTTGGTAAGGCCACACTTGGAATACTGCATCCAGTTTTGGTCACCACGTTGTTAAAAAAAATGTTGAGATTCTGGAAAGAGTACAGAGAAGAGCAACAAAGATGATTAGGGGACTGGAGGCTAAAACATATAAGGAACAGTTGCTGGAACTGGGTATGACTAGTTTAATGAAAAGAAGGATTAGGGGTGACATGATAGCAGTGTTCCAATATCTCAGGGGCTGCCCCAAAGAAGAGGGAGTCAAGCTATTCTCCAAAGCACCTGAAGGCAGGACAAGAAGCAATGGATGGAAACTAATCAAAGAGAGAAGCAACCAAGAACTTAGGAGAAATTTCCTGAGAGTTAGAACAATTAATCCGTGGAACAACTTGCCTCCAGAAGTTGTGAATGCTCCAACATGGAATGTTTTTAAGAAAATATTGGACAACCATTTGTCTGAAATGTTATAGGGCTTCCTGCCTGAGCAGCGTGTTGGACTAGAAGACTTCTAAGGTCCATTCCAGTTCTATTATTATGTTATTCTTCTGTTGATAGCAAAATGACTTAGTGCAGTGGTGGCGAACCTATGGCACGGGTGCCAGAGGCAGCACTCAGAGCCCTCTCTGTGGGCATGCACGCCGTCGCCCCAGTCCTAGGCCTTCAGCTGGGTTTTATAAAATCTTTTCGCTTTAGGCCTCTGCCGCTGTGTAAAAAAAAAAAAGGTTCAATCAATCAGTCAATTTCAACTTCTCGCGGAAAAAAAAGATCTTGCAAAGTTGGAATTGGTTGATTGAACTTTTTAGTCCCACCCAGTCTGCCGTTACCACCATAGCTACGCCCACCCAATGGGCCACACCCACCCGGCACCGGACGATGCACAAGTGGGTTTTGAGTTGCAGTTTGGTCACTTGTCTTTAAAGGATTCACCATCACTGACTTAGTGGAACATCAGGAGAATATAGAAAGCTTCCAGAAATGGTGTAATGCTTAGAAACAAGAAATGAGTGCTGATTGTTCAATTTAGAAAAATCTAAAACCCAAGTTGGAGTTTTGCACCTCTCTATTTTGAATAGAAGTCACTTATTTGATATTATAAAAATAATATTTTGGCCTGGATGCAGATCTTTATGCTTTAGAAACATTTAACCAAATAATCCTTTAGAAGATATTCAGGCTTGACTTTCTGAGTATTGCTGAGACAAATTTGTTTTGAGTTACAATTTAGATTAATTTTTAAGATTCTCCCAAATGCTCCAGCTACTTGAACTAGGAACTTAGCCATTCCTTTATATTCCTGTATGTATCCCTGTATATACAGTATGGTCCACCACTGGAGGCTTTTAAGAAGAGACTGGATAGCCATTTGTCTGGAGTGCTTTAGAAGGTCTCCTGCTTGAGCAGGGGGTTGAATTAGATCTTTTGGACACCAACATTTTGGACACCAAGGACCGGTTCCATGGAGAAAGGTTTTTCTCCGGACCGGAGGGGGCCTCGTTTTGTGTGCTGCCTACATCCCACGGATGGGACTTTACTTGTTTGTGTGGACTGGTTGCTGGCATGCCACGGCCTGGTGCCGGTCCACGGACCGGGAGTTGGGGACCCCTGGATTAGATGAACTTCAAAGTCCCTTCCAACTCTGTTATTCTGTTATCTGTTATTTCTATTGCATGGCTGAAGTAACAATGATTTAAACCTGTCTCTGTGACTGCTGGAAGACATAACTGAATAAAGACACAGTGTCAAGCTCGAAGCGTGCATATGATGTTGTTGCCATTATTGCTTCTTAGCTTGTCAACGCACTAGGGGGGAGGAGAGGGGGAAATGGAATGCAGGCTGCAGACAACCAGAAGTCAGCCCATGTAAATCAAGGACGTTTCAGCAGGTGTTGGCAAACACAGAGAGACACTTTCTCATAATAATATTTTGACACTTGATTAGACCATGTGACCTGCACAAATAGGGGGAGAGATAATTCTATACTTTAATTACAGTGGTTTGTGCACGGGAAATAACTAGAACTGGTTTTGCTTTCATCTGTGACAAAATGATATACTCAATAAGGTTTTGTAATAAGAGATTGGATTGTCTCGATGGTGCTTACTCAGTTGGGTTCATCAGTCAGAGTCTTGACACACAGAGCTTTATACCTGTCTCCCTGGAATCCACAGAGAGGGGTCTCTGATTTAAAACTCTTTGAATGGCACCTTTCACTGAGCCAATCAAGTACATCTGGGGAAACGGCATAAAACCTAGCATCCCTGATCAAAGCCCTGCATGTGTTTATGTGAATTGTGACCATCATCTTGACTTTTGGGATACTCCTCCAGTGGACACGGCTATCACCTGTTCCTCAAACAGCACAAAGCCACTCAGAGTCACCTCTATTTCGCCAGAGATGGCCAGCAAATATACTTGATAAATAGATAAAAAGGGGCTGTGATTCCAAGAGAACCCCTAAATTGTGTACTGGTTCTGTTTGGGGAAGTTTAGTCCCATCCAGAACTGAAGACAGGAAATCCCCAGAATCTGGGGTCCCTAGTGCCCAGAGTCACTCAGTCTTGCTAGGGTTGAGCTGCTGTTTCCTATCCAAATCTCCGTAGCCCTGAGACATGGAGGCAGAACTGCTACTGGGGGATTCCTCACCTCATACTGGTTGGTGACCTCATCCGCCAATTTATGTAGATGTTGAAGAGGGGAGGAGAGAGAATCAAGCCCTGTGGAAATGCACAAAGCAGGGGCCATGGGCAAGAATTCTCCTTCCCTATCAATACTCATTGTATTGCAGAAAGGAAGAAAGGAAGAAAAACAGTACCACACAGGACCTCCCACTCCCAATCCCCAGAGCCGATCCAGGATACCATGGTATCAAAATCCACTGTAGAGAAGAGCCAGGATGGATGCATTTCCTCACCTGGGGTCTTTTCCATCCCTAGGGTCCTGTGAAATCTAAAGATAAACACTCAGCCACTTCTCAAGGGCTCCTCCACATGTGCTCTCAAATATTCTAGGAGTTTCCCTCCCCTGAGAAACAGGCTTCTGTTCATCTACTACATGTCTATGGAGATTCTCAGTCATCCAGGACATGGTCGTCCCAAAGGTACTGTCAGACCTGCCAGCACTTAAAACGTCTAGGGCAGCGGTTCTCAACCTGTGGGTCGTGACCTCATTTGGGGTCGAACGACCGTTTCACGGGGGTCGCCAACCACCGCAGTCCGCCATTTTTCCCCCATTTCCCCTCGGCCGTCGCGCGCGCACCGCGCATGCGCAATTCGGCCCGTCGCACCGCACATGCGTGGTTCAGGCCGCCGCGCGCACGCCACGCATGCGCGATTCGGGTTGTCGCACCGTGCAAGCGCGGTTCGGGCCATCGTGCGTGCGCCGCGCATGCGCAGTTAGGCCCGTCGCGCCACGCATGCGCGATTCGGCCCGTCACGCACGTGCCGCACATGCGCGGTTCGGCCCATCGCGCCGCGCATACGCGGTTCGGCCCATCGCACACGATGTGCATGCGTGGTTTGGCCCATCGTGCGCGCCGCATATGCACTGTTCGGCCCATCCCGCCGTGCATGCGCGGTTCGGCCCGTCGCGCACGTGTCGGCCCGTCGCACGCGATGCGCATGCGCAGTTTGGGTCCTTGCGCGCGATGCGCATGCGTGGTTCGGGCCATCGTGCCGCGCATGCGCAGTTCGGGCCGTCGCGCACAGTTAGGTCAGGCCGTCGCGCACAGTTAAGTCGGGGTCACGCCACACATGGGTGGTGCAGGTGGGGTCTCAGCCTGAAAAAGGTTGAGAACCGCTGGTCTAGGGTCCTCGTCTTCATTTATTGAGAAAGGTGCAATTTTATTAGGAGTCAAGTGTCTTGCAGTAATGCATAGCCAGAACTGAGAATTGCACACCAAAATCTCGAAGTTCAACTTTTCCTCCCTTAACTGCCTCCCATCAGTGATCCTCCATGACCAATCAGGTTTAAGCGAGATTTTTCAGAATGGATGCTTCAGATGTAGGTTGGTACGCAGCTGCCTTCCTCTCCCAACTGGTTGACTTTGAAGTAGCGTCTTAGGAAGATACAGAAATACTTTCACTTTCCCCCAAGTATCCCCCATCCCGTCCACCCTCCCCAGAGTTCACGGCAGACTGTCCCTGCATGGTAGTGAAGCACACAAGCAAGCATACGTTGACAGGTGCTTTTTCAAGAGGCAACTGGACTTTCTTTGATTTTTTTTCTTGAAGGCGTTTCACTTCTCATCCAAGAAGCTTCCTTCAGTTCTGGAGGAGAAATGAAGTGTCTTCAAGGAAAAATAAAGAAATTCCAGTTTCCCCTTGAAAAAGCACCTTTGGGGTATTCATCCACTATTTTCTTGGGGTAGTTAGGAATGTCTTCTGTATTTTTCTTGGTAAGGTTTCTGTTCTGTCTCAGCTGGAGATACAAGGATACAACAGATGGTAGTTTGGCCTTCTAAGTATACACCCCCTGGCTGTTTCCACTTACTGCTCTATAAAAAAAGACCAGCATGAGGAGTTTCCTCCCAATTTCTTTCCTGTGGGACAGAAGGAAAGTGTGGGAAGCAAAGAAACGGCAAGCCATTGGAAAGAAAATTGTCCAGTAAAAGGCAGGATATTCCCACACAGCCCTGGAGCATCTCCTAACTAAGGAAACACAAGGATGTTGCGCTTCCTCAGTGGGAAATTCACCCGAATGTTCTCTTCCTTGGAAAGACATGTCAAGAGCAACAGTTTTCATCAGATTTATGAGAAGGGGTAGGGACAGAAAAGGCAAGGGATTTGATTACATTTTATGTTTTATTTGATTTGATTTGTCGGTGTTGCACACAGCCTCCCAAACCTTGTAAAGGACAACCGTAGCGGGGAAAAAACATTGTTCATGCATTCTGTGGTCAACTTACGACCACAATTGAGCCCAAAACTTACATTGCTAAGTGAGACATTAATTGCATATGACATTCTCCACCCATCCCAACAATCTGGAAGGTATCTCCTGTATCCATTGTCTCAAGGTGCAAGCCCTAGTTTAGCTTTTTGTCGAACTGGTTGTTTGGAAAGAGCTGATGTCTGTCAGCTGGAGAATAAGGAAAGAGTTTAATCATGAAGTAATCCCTTTCTCCAGAGATGTCTCCATCTTTGTGCTTCTCGGTGTTCAAAATGTACTCCTTCCCTCCAGGCCCTGTCCCCACTGCCAAAAATCTAATACTACATCAGGCTATAATCCACACGGGAATTAGTTGTAGAGGTAGATCTACTGCAACAAAAGCCACAGGGAAATGTGTCCATGTTTTCTAGGTAATTTTTCATACATTCTGAGCTTTCGTAAGGAAGGTAAAAAAAACCATTATGTTAGAAATAATGATAGGTATTAAATGTCAACTCCATTCTACCCATCCTAGGAGCTGTGGTCAGAATGTAGTATCGCAGGCTAACTTTGCCCATAATCAGAGACTGCTGGGAATTTTCTCCTTAGTTCTAGGTTGCTTCTCTCCTTGATCAGTTTCCATCCATTGTTTCTTGTCTTGCCCTTTGGGATTTTGGGAAATAGTTTGACACCTCCCTGTCTTTTTAGGAGCCCCTCAAATATTAGAACACCGCTATCATGTCACCCCTCATCCTTCTTTTCAATAGTCTAGACCAGGGGTAAGCAACCTTGGCTCTTTTATTACCCATGGACTTCAGCTCCCAGAATTCTTGAGCCAGCCATGCTGAGGGGAAAGGGAGAGGTTTCCAAGCTCAGTCATGCTGGCTGAGGAATTCTGGGAGTTGAAGTCCACAAGTCATAAAAGAGCCAAGGTTGCCTACTCCTGCACTAGGCCAAAACCATCCAAATCATAATGTTGGACCAATATCTAAATTCTTTGGGACAGGGGTCTCCAATATTGGCGACTATAAGACTTGTGGACATCAACTCCCAGAATTCCTGAGCCAGCCATGCTGAGGGGAAAGGGAGAGGTTTCCAAGCTGAGCCATGCTGGCTCAGGGATTCTGGGAGTTGAAGTCCACGAGTCATAAAGAGCCAAGGTTGCCTACCCCTGCTCTAGACATACCCAATTCCTGCAACTATTCTTCATATGTTTTAGCCTCCAGTCCTCTAATCATCTTTATTGCTCTTCTCTGCACTCTTTCCAGAGTCTCAACATCTCTTTTATATCGTGGGGATCAAACCTGGATGCCGTATTCTAAATGTGGCCTTACCAAGGCGTTGTAAATTGGTATTAACACTTCAACTGATCTTGATTCTCTTCAAGAGAAAACAATCTGAAGGGTCACCAACAGAGGCAGAAATCTGAGCCTTCCTTGGCATCCTGGACCCCCTTCATCTGCAGCGTTTGTATTTCATATTATGACCTTCAGTTTGAAGGGAAAAAAAGAATGAAAAAAATCTACTCAGGCTTCACATGGAAGACATTGTGACGGTGATTTCTGATTAGCACTCATGGGCGATGCTAGAGGTCTTGGTAAGTCTTTCAGTTGGAATTTGGTTTTTCAGGGGGATCCATGAAATAATCTTCCTCGTTGTCTTTCCAAGGCTTTTGGATTCTATTTAAACTGAGAAGCTGCAAGGAACGTCTTTTCTGCAGCTTCAACAAACCCCAGACTCCCTTTCAAGCTTAGACTTGCCCACTGGAGGGAGCTGGTGGCTTCCGCCTCGCCATAACTCAAAACCAAAACGAGCTGTGGAAATACCCTAGGATGGATTGGCCAACACGTGTTTCTTAATCCTGATTGCCATCCTTATAAATCATATTAATATCTTCCCTTACATGTTTTTGATCCCACATTCTTAAGCTGAAGTGGCTACTGGCATGTAAAATCATGCAGGAAGAATCAGTAATATCAACCAAGCTGGAGCAAGCCAACTCAAAGTCGGTGGAGGAGAAAAAAAAGCAAAGGCATTTGGTCTCTAAGATCCTCAGAACCAGAACTGGGAAGCAGGGAAAGGAAGAATTTTCTGGCAAGGATGGATAGGCATGGACGAGGCAAAAGAGGCAGATCTTGTGGCATATTCTCTAAAACAAACAAATAATGCTTGGATTGGATTGGGTTTGGCCTTGGTTATCTGGTTGTGCACGCTTTTACTATCCCAAAGGTGCTTTTTCAAGGGGCAACTGGGCTCCCTTTGTTTTTCCTTGAAGATGTTTCGCTTCTCATCCCAGAAGCTTCTTCAGTTCTGACTGAACGGTGGAGAATTCCACCAGAACTGAAGAAGCTTCTAGAATGAGAAGCGAAACGTCTTCAAGGAAAAACAAAGGGAGCCCAGTTGCCTTTTGGAGAGGGGGGAAAGCACCTTTGGGATGACCATGACCTGGATGACTGAGAATCTCCATAGACACTTTCACTATGTTTGGTCACTGAAACTGTAGCCCAGATGTGACCCGTGAAGTGGTTCCATGTGGCCTGCAAAGCCATCCTGGAAACAGTGAGGGAACGGCCCCCTCTGCCTTGGCCCTGGTGGTGGCCATCTTGGCACTTGCCCCGGTGGACCATGCCTTGGCACTTGCCCCGGTCCCACCCCCTTCTGCCAGAGACCCCCAGAACTGTCCCACTCCTGCCCAGGCCCCCACAGGCAGCTTTGGCGCAAATGATGTAGAATTGACCCCACCCACCCAATAGGCCACACCCACTCCATCCACGCCCACCCAGTAGGCTGCACACACTCTGGCCACACACACCCAACCCCCCCCCCAGGGCAACCGCAATGCTGATGTGGCCCTCAGTGAAATTGAGTTTGACACCCCTGCTATAGCCGATGTTCGCTGCCACCTCATGCTTGTTTGTGCTTCGCTAGTATACGGCGACACACTGCCATGAACTCTGGGGAGGAGGAATTGTAACGGGGAAGGCTTGGGAGGAAATGAAAGTAATTTCTGTATTTCCTTCAGACTCTGCTTCAAGGTCACCCGGAATACCAGCTGCATACCAAACTGTGCATGGACTGTCCGTTATGAAAACATCTTGCCTGAACCTCATTGGCTGACCGGTGGTGGGTAATGGGAGGTGGCCAGTGGTGGGATTCAGCCAGTTCACACCACTTCGGCAAAACCAGTAGCTAATTTTTTGTTGCCCAGGCCCAGAATGGATTTCCGGAAGCGGAATCCACACAGGTTGTTCACCTACTTGAATCCCACCACTGGAGGTGGCTAAGGGAAGTGGAAAGTTGAACTTAGGGATTTTGGCACATGATCCTCAGTACTGGCTGTGCATCACTGCAATACACTTATTAAATCAGCGGTTCTCAACCTGTGGGTCGCGACCCCATTTGGGGTCGAACAACCATTTCACGGGGTCACCAAACACCGCAGTCCGCCATTTTTTTTTGTCGGCCATTTTTTTTTGGTCGGCCATTTTTTTGGGGTCGGCCATTTTTCCCCCTTTGCCATGCGGGGCCGTCGCGCCGCGCATGCGCGATGTGGGCCCGCCATTTTTTTGGTCGGCCATTTTTTGGGGGGGTCAGCCATTTTTTTTTGGGTCGGCCATTTTTTCCCCTTTGCCATGCGGGCCGTCGCGCCGCGCATGTGCGATGCAGGCCCGCCATTTTTTTTTTGGGTTGGCCATTTTTTATTTTTATTTTTTTGGGTTGGCCATTTTTTTCCCCTTTGCGCCCCGTTGCGCTGTGCATGCGCGATGCGGGCCGGGGTCGAGCCCCGGAAAAGGTTGAGAACCGCTGTTCTAAATAAATTATAGCTTTTCTCAACAAACGGAGCCAAGGATCGTTTCTGTTTAGGAATAGAAGCTGCGGCCGGTCTGACAGCTGATGTGAAGCTGCTCCGGTGCTGCTCCATCCGTTCTTTTCTCAAAACCACTGAAGTCTTGTAACCGTCTGTTTAGTCACCATTTGAAGTTATGGCATGGCCGGAAAAAAAAATGACATGACCGTTTTTCACCCTTGCAACCGTTACAGCATCCCGATAGTCATGGGATCAAAATTCAGATGCTTGGAAACTGACTCATACTGATGTCCTCTTTTGCGACGTTCTGACAAGCCAAGTCAAAAGGGGAAGCCAGATTCACTTAACCACCGTGTTGCTAACTTAACTAAGGTGACCAACCGTCCTCCTTTAGGGAGGGCAGTCCTCCTTTTGTGAGTTCTGTCCTCCCTCGAAAAGTGTCCTCCTACATGTCCTCCTTTTCGATATTTGAAGACTAATCTGCAGGGCTTTTTTTTTTCCTCATAGAATGCTCAGAACGGCGTTCCGGCACCTTTTTTTAATGGTTTTTTTTTTCCAACTTTTGCATGAGCTGTGCTATTCCCCCTATTGGCTTTCGAAAGCCAATAGGAATTTCTGCTGAGCGCGCCAAAACACCCGGCTGGCAAACTTTTCACATGCAAGTTGTCTGTATTATTGTTGCAATGAATAAAATGTTTCTTTTATTTACAATATTTTTTCCTTCAATTTATATGTGTCCTCCTTTTCATTGTAAAAAAGTTGGTCACCTTAACTGAACAGCAACGGTGGCAAGGAAGGTTGTAAAATGGGGCAAAACTCACTTAACAAATGTCTTGCTTAGCAACAGAAATTGTGGGCTCAGTTCTGGTCCTTAAGCCGAGGACTAGCTGAATGCAACCTGCAAGCCTGAGTCCTGGGAAAGGCTCATATTCTACATGGTCGTACCATCTTCCGTGTTTTACCATATGTCTCTCCTCCCTCTCACTACGGTGTGGCCTTTTTGCAAAATCCAAAAACACTTCAAGCATGCTAGGATTTATTAGTGAAGTATCAGGCAGAAGCTGTCCAAATACAGGAAGATTTGGGTCTGGTGCACAGTCTGCCAATTCAATAGTCCTAATTAAATTCAAAATAAATAATACGAATGAACTAATTAAACACTTCTGCAGATTGCTGCTGTAAAAAAAATGCCTTGCTGAACACGACACTGTTTGAAGAAGAAGAATGGGAGCATCCTGCACTGATAGCTTTAATGCTATTAAACAACAGCATCTGTCTATTCCAGGTCCTTGGCAACTTTAAGACTTGTGGACTTCAGCTCCCAGAATTCCTCAGCCAGAATTGAAGTCCATGAGTCAGAAAAGGGTGGAGTTTGAAGACCCCTGCTCTGGGAGCTTTCAGCCAACAGACTACACTTCATTCGTTTTTTTTTTTCTTATCTGAGTTTTTGGTATATGTAGCCGCTATAATCCTCAAAGTGCTTTCTTTCAAAAGGCAGCTGCACTTTCTTGTTTTGCTTGAAGATGTTTTGCTTCTCATCCAAGAAGCTTCTTCGGTTCTGACTGAATGGTGGAGAATGGAAGGAATTTATATTCCTTGCAGTCATATGAGCTGTGGTGGCACAGTGGTTAGAATGCAGTATTGCAGGCTAACTCTGTTCACATTGCCAGCAGTTCGATTCCTTCGATCCTGACCGGTTCATGGTGGGCTCAGCCTTCCGTCCTTCCAAGGTTGATAAAATGAGGACTGTTGGGGGCAAAATGCTGACTCTATAAACCGCCTAGAGAGGGCTGTAAAGCATCGGGAAGCGGTATATAAGTCTAAGAGCTATTGCTATTCCTATCTGGTTGCTAGCCCTCTTCCTGAGAGCTGTTGAGGCCACTTGGAGATTTATCTGTCTCTCAGGGTCACCTGCATCCTGTAGTCTGCATTTTTTTCCTGGAAATCCATTCGTACTTCCACACCGTTCAAAGGGTGTTCATTCCAAAGTGCATAGCTAAAGGACTAAAGCAGCAGTTCTCAACCTGTGGGTCGCGACCCCATTTGGGGTCGAACGACCATTTCACGGGGGTCACCAAACACCACAGTCTGCCATTTGGCCATTCGGCCCGTCGCGCCGCGCATGTGTGGTTCGGGCCGTCGCATGCGTGCTGCGCATGCGTGATTTGGCCCATCGCGCCGCGCATGCGCGATTCGGCCCGTCGCGCCACGCATGCACGATTCGGCCCATCGCACCGCTCATGCACGGTTTGGCCCGTCGTGCCACGCATGTGCAGTTCGGCCCGTCGCGCCGTGCATGCGTGGTTCGGGCCGTCACGCACGCGCCGCGCATGCGCAATTCGGCCCATCGCGCCATGCATGCGTGGTTCGGCAGATCGCACACGCGCCACGCATGTGTGGTTTGGCCCGTCGCGCCGCGCATGTGCAGTTCGGCCCATCGCACACACGCCACGCAAGTGTGGTTTGGCCCGTCACGCCGCGCATGCACGGTTCGGCCCATCGCGCCGTGCATGCGCGGTTTGGCCCATCGCGCCACGCATGCGCGGCGCAGGTCGGGGTCACACCGCACATGGGCGGCGCAGGTGAGGTCTCGGCCTGAAAAAGGTAAAAGAACCGCTGGTCTAAGGAGATTCTCAGCATCTGCAAGTGGCCTCCACAACTCTCAGAAAGAGCACGAACAACCAGATGACTGCAAGGAATATATAAATCCTTCCATTCTCCACCATTCAGTCAGAACTGAAGAAGCTTCTTAGATGAGAAGCAAAATGTCTTCAGGCGAAACAAGAAAGTCCAGTCGACTTTTGAAAAAGCACCATTGGGATGACCCTGACCTGGATGATTGAGAACCTCCGTAGACATAGTCCTTCTAGGTTGGCAGCAAAGACACTTACTGACACAGCAACCATCAATTAACTTATTTATTTTTACTCAGAATGGACTACAGATTTGTCTAATGTCTATTTGAATGCAAACTTAATTTTTGCAATTGTAAACCAACGTACAAACCCAGAGTGAGCTGTTTTTCATCATTCATACAGTACTTCTCCAGATTTTGTAAAGTTTATAGTAAAACAATAAAGAAAATTCTGCATAAAAATGCACATATTTTTTGAAAATAATGAACACGACTACCTTACCTCAAAGAATCTGTTTTCAATACTGGTGAATGTTAGTCTAGAAGGCCAACACAAATATTTGTTCAGAAATATGTTTACCTTGCACAGTGCAGCATAGAATAAACTGAACCTGCCAGTGGGAAAAATGAGAAATATGGAAGAGATCCCCAAACTGATGCAATCAGGACCATAAGAAACCAAAATTAAAGTTTTTTTCCCCACTGGGCCTTCCTATAGAATATCACAATAAAATCTTTTCCCCACTGGGCCTTCCTATAGAATGTCTCAATAAAATCTGGTCATTTTTTCCACTTCATGCTCTAATACAGGGGTTCCCAACTGGGGGTGCGAGACGATATTCCAGGGGGTACAAAAACTTGGGTTTAGAAGTTTCAAATTTATTTTTTATGTTCATGTCATTCAAAATTTGTTTAAATAAGTTTATTATTTTTGTAAGGGGTGCGAGAATATATCAGAAGTGTTCTAGGGGTGTGGGGTATAGAAAAGGTTGGGAACCCCTGCTCCGATGAATGCTTGAGCTTTATAGGGGAATACTTTGCAAAGGGTCTTGCCCTGGTTTCCTAATTATTCTCCAGCTATTTATTTATTTTCTTACTTTTGCCATATTTATGTAGGGTATATCAGATGTGGTGACCCTTTGAGAGCTGTATGCAATGAAATTTCATTTTAATGTATGCCGATTAGTGTACAAAGTGACAATAAAGTTATTGCTCTGCTCTGCTCTGCTCTGCTCTATTGTTAAATTATTCCTGATAACCTAGATTTCCTGGTTGGGTTCTATGTTGCAGTATGGGAAGCCAGACTCTTGGATTTGCAAAGTACAATTCATACTTCAGCACAATGTATGAATGCAGCCAATTATGGCTTGTTTAACAAAAAGTGTTTAAATCACAGTATGGATTAGCATGTTGTATGAACCAGTACATCTTTTAAACTTCATTTTTGGCTGATGAAGTAAGAGAAAGAAACAACATATATTGATGCTGGTGAACATGTGCACATGACAACTCATCTACATAAATTAAAACTGACAATTGCAAGCATTAATTGCTTGGCGTGTGGCTATCACCGAACTAATTGCTGTTTTTTGTATAACACGTTTCAGCAAAAAACAGCAGAAAAGAGGTGGGTTTTCCTCTGTAGATCCCTTCTCATGATAGAAATGGTTGAAAACAGTAATTAAGGCTTGCAAAATTAGAGGGGAAAATTCAGTTGCAAAGATATTAATTTAATGTGTGCTGTCAAACATCGTCTCCTCCCGTCCCACTCGCTTAACCTACCTCTTCTGTTCCCAAATGGTGTTTGATGTTTCTTTAATTCCAGTCCTGGGTTGGGGACAGGAATATCATTAAAAAACAAACAAACTAGCAGAGACACATTTGCACATTTGCCTTTGATTTGTATCCTGCAATATCTTGAAAGTTCAAGGGAGATTATAAATTATATACATACAGCATATACCTCATCAAAACACCACATTTATTCTTCCCATAGGGAAAAAAAAGGAATCTTTCTTGGCTTGTTCAAACTTTTGTATATATTTTAAATTTACTCACATATGTTGTGTTTATTTTTGGCATGGTGATAGTTTTCTTATATAATAATAATAATAATAATAATATTAATAATAATAATAATAAAGTTGGAAGGGACCTTTCAGGTCATCTAGTCCAACCGTATACCATTTCGGACAAATGGCTGTCCAGTCTTTTCTTAAAAACTTCCAGTGTTGGAGCATTCACCGCTTCTGGAGGCAGGTTGTTCCACTGGTTAATTGTTCTCACTGTCAGGAAGTTTCTCCTTAGTTCTAGGTTGCTTCTCTCCTTGATTAGTTTCCATCCATTGCTTCTTGTCCTGCCTTCAGGCACTTTGGAGAATAGCTTGACTCCCTCTTCTTTGGGGCAGCCCCTGAGATACTGGAACACTGCTATCATGTCCCCCCTTGTCCTTCTCTTCATTAGACTAGACATCCCCAATTCCAGCAACTGTTCTTCATATGATTTAGCCTCCAGTCCCCTGATCATCTTTGTTGCTCTTCTCTATACTCTTTCTAGAGTCTCAACATCTTTTTTACATCGTGGTGACCAAAACTGGATGCCTATTCCAAGTGTGGCCTTACCAAGGCATTGTAAAGTAGTATGTTCTTACAGTGTTTCCTCCTCCTCCTCCTCTCTCATTTCTCCTTTTTTTCTTTCTCCTTTCTCCCCCACCTCCCCCCAGACATCTCAGAAATGCAGAAGTCTAATCATTTATTCTGTTTTCTTCCAAGACTGTAAAAACATCACCGTAGATTCTAATACTTTAATTTGCTACTATACTGTATTTCTGTGAAAAGTATTTGGTAAGACTCGGGTGAACGCTTGAGGGGAAGCAAGGTAGATGAAAAAGATAAAAGCATATGTTTCAGTTTCATTTGGCTTCCCACCCCTCATTTTTCCAACCATTAATTGCACCTTCCCAGAACATCTACATGTTTTGTTTGTCAGTTTGCTTCATTTACAGTTTTCCCATCAGTGTTTTTCCTAAAGTAATGTGTTTTTCTGCATGGTTTGGATAAATACACTCTTTTGCACAGACGTTTCTGTAATAAACTTGATTTTTTTTTTAAAAAAGCAACAAACTCAGAGGACTGTTGTCAGTGAGAAAAAACGGTCCTAAAAGTCACTTTTTTCAGTGCCGTTGTTCCTGCATTTCAGGATCTAGGAATCCAGCCATATTTATACCAAACCAGAAGTACCTTCTGCCTGTTTCTTCCAACTTTAAGTAGCAACAACCTCCTTGCCATTCCTTCTTGGGCTCAGGTGTGCCAAACCCTGCCCGGCTCGGTTCATTGGTTTTATCCCTCCCCTCTTCCTCCTCCTCCTCCCCCCACCAGGACGGTCAGAAGTCTGAGCTCACCTTTTAAACGTGGGGCTCACTGGAGCCAATATTTCAGTTGCAGTTTTAGTGAGAGCGAAGCAATGGAACAATTATTTGCCTGAATTTTCCATTCTACTATTCAAGAATCGTATAGCTTTTTTTAGCAATTGCATCTTAACAGTGGCATTTGCAAGTACCTCGTATTTTTCCATCCTAATATCCGATGCAAGTATTGAGCATTAAATGTTAAGAGTGTCCATGAGTATTAACTTGTGTTCACTGACTGCAGTGGGATATATTTTTCATCCAGTTAAATACCTTTAGAATTATACTTTAAATGTGCACATACACACATCCTTTGGTCCGCTTCTCACCTTCATTAACTTTGAAGCGTGCACAAGAATCTGTGTTCTCCAGACGAGTAGGAGGCGAGTTAAATTAGTTTTTAAAAACAAAATTAATTGCCCAGCGGTAACAAGAGCAGTTGCATTACACGGCCGACCGAAGTACACAACGAAGAATATGCACACACTCTTACCAAAGCAGCTCAACGCAACGCCGGCCGTACAGATTCCCTTACTAAATCAACCTCTGACCCATCTGGGCTGGTGCGTATTGTGTGAACTCCGCCACCGTGCTCTTTTAAATGACACTCCCCCCCCCCGGAAGCTTTGCAAGTTGTGCGAACAAGACGGTCGGTTTTCTGTAGAAAAGACACGTTTCTTGATCAACGTCAGTAAAGGGCAGGTCAATATTTCAAATCCGATCGGCGCCGAACCGGGGAGAAGAGTTGCCCCCCCCACACACCCGCCTTCCCGGGAGAGGCAGCAGGGAGGCGCGCAGAAGCGGCGGCGGCCGTCGAGGACCGAGCCCGCTGCGGGGAAAAAGCGCCGCGCAGGCCCGCCGCCTGCAGAGGATCGCTCGCAACCCCCCACCCCACCCCAGGAGAACCCTCCCCCCCCCAGCCTCGCATGCCCGGGATGCCCTCCAAAGCGAAGGAGGCTGCAGCAGGGCTGCGGGAGGCGGCGGAGGCGAAATCCGGCAGCCCCGCGTCTCCTGGGCCGGCAGCTCCTCTCCGGCGCTGCCATCCGCGGCTTCTCCTCCTCCCCCGGGGCAGCGCCGGAGGGGCCGGGCGGGGGCCCCCCTCTCCGCCTTCCCGGGTAGGGGCGCCCGCGGCTTGGGGACCCTTCTGGGCAAGCGGGATGGCCAGCCCGGCCCGGGACCTCGGCCGGGCCGGGAAGGTGCGTTTCTCTCGCAGCCCCGCCTCGCCGCGCCCCGCCCCGCGTCGTCGTGTAAATGCCGGGCTGGCCGGCGCAGAAGCTGGTCGGGGCCCCCGCCCTCCAGCCGGGAGGGGGGCGAGTGGGCGGCGGCGCCGAAGGGGCGGGGAGGGAGGGAGGGAGGGAGTGGGGGGGTCAGGCGGCAGCAGAAGGCGCTGAAAGGCGCCCGGGGCACCTCGCAGCGGCCCGGGGAGACGCGTGGCCGGCTCGGCTGCCCGGGAAAGGCCCGGGGAGCGATGCCCCCGCCGGCCGCCGCCCCCGCCGGGACTGGGCGCTGCCCGGGCTCGCCCTCCGCCCATGGGATGTAGCCGCGGCGGGCCGCTGGGGGGGCTGGGGCCGCGGGGCCCGCTGGCCCTGGCCGCGATGCTGCTGCTGCTCTGCAGCTACTTCTTCTACTGCCTGACCGGCCCCTGCCAGCCCCTCCGCCGGCCCGGCTGGCCCCCGCGGGCGCCCCTCGGGCCCCGCCGCCCGCCCGAGCCCCCCGGGGGGCCGCAGGAGGACGAAGCGGAGGAGGAAGAGGGGGAGGAGGAGGAGGAAGGCGAGGAGGCGCCCCCCGGGGCTCTCCTGCCGGTGTCCAGCGGCTCCGGCCAGAAGAAGTTCCCGCAGGCCATCATCGTCGGCGTGAAGAAGGGCGGGACCCGCGCGCTGCTCGAGTTCCTGCGCGTCCACCCGGACGTGCGAGCCGTCGGGGCAGAGCCGCACTTCTTCGACCGCTGCTACGAGAAGGGGCTGCTCTGGTACAGGTAAGCGTGGGGGGGCTGCTCTGGTACAGGTAAGCGGGGGGCTGCTCTGGTACAGGTAAGCGGGGGGCTGCTCTGGTACAGGTAAGCGGGGGGCTGCTCTGGTACAGGTAAGCCGGGGGGCTGCTCTGGTACAGGTAAGCCGGGGGGGCTGCTCTGGTACAGGTAAGCCGGGGGGCTGCTCTGGTACAGGTAAGCGGGGGGCTGCTCTGATACAGGTAAGCGGGGGGGGCGCGCCACTTGCCCCAAAGCCGCTTCGAGCGGGCGCTCTGCGGGCTCTCTTTCTCCCCCCCCCGCCACGACCCTCCGTCTCCGGCTCTGCCTCCCCCCCCCCCAAAAAAGGAAAGATGCTTTTTTTCCCCAAGAGGCGCCTGGCTGGTGGACTCTGCTTTGGTGTTCGTTTGAAGACGTTTCGCTTCTCCACCCAGAAGCTGCTTCGGCTCCCAGGGTTGGGAAATAAGTTTCCCATCCCCGAGCAGAGACCGCCCCCCCCATCCCGGCCGGCCTTGTCCTCGGAAAGAGGAGCGGGATGAAATTGGAGCGGGGGGAGGGAGAGAGAGTAAGGGGATAGCAAAATGGGTCTAATTAGCCAAGCCAGGAGGGAAGGTTCCCTCCACCCGGTTGCCAGAGTCCAATTATCCAGCCGGGCCACCCCGCAGAGGGCTCAAGAGCCACCCCCCAGGCTGTCAGTTCGGGCTCTGTTCTGTTCCTCCTCCAGTCCACACTTTTTTTGCCCCCCACCCACCCACTTTATTTATTGATTTAGTGCCGCTGCTGTAGGCTAAATAAATAAACTTTGCAGCCCTGCCTGCCTGCCCGCCTGCCTGCCCCACCCTGGCCTTGCTGAGAATAAACGCTGCCGTTTGGGCTGGACCACCTCACCCCCCCCAATCCCTTTATCCACCGTGGTTGCCCCTCTGCTTTGGCTGGTTACATCCCTGGTCTCCCCCCCCCCCGTTGCTCTTTTCTTCTGTAAAGTTTTGCTTTGAACAGGCCCAAGTAACTCATGCCTTGGATTCTCTTTTGAAATTCAGCTACAAACTGAGCTCCAGCTATTCTGATTTTAAATGGCCAAGGCTTACAGCAGCAAGTTTAAAGTTTCTTTCCTGTTTGCTCCAGCCTTATCCAGACAATATACCTTTGCTAGATAACCTGGAGGGGGGGGTGACTCTGGAAGAGGAGCGGAGAGATCTGTTCCGCAATGGATGAAAGCCCCGACCCAATTCAGGCTGCTTTCTTTCCTGCCTTCGTGGTACTTTTATTCGAGTTTCTATTAAGAGATCATCAGGTACGAAAGACGAAAGATGTTCTGACTTCCCAGGGCTGAAAGCTGCCTGCTTTTGAAGTCTATGGCAGCCTGGCTGCTTTTGTCACTTCAAAGGGGGTCTAGATTTCACAAAGGCAAAAGTGAACAAAAGCTGACCGGCTATGAAAACCCCTTGAAAAAAAAAAAAAACCTCCCAAAATGATTAATGGAGGTTCAGGTTTTGCCTCTCGGTTGTCTTTGCTCTGAGCCGCTTCTGTTCTTCTTGCAGAAAGTTCCTGTTCAACCCCACCATGTTGAAATTGAAGTCAGGTTGAGTCCCTTTCAGTCTTCTAGTTGTCCTTATTTCCCCACCCTTTATTCTACATTTCTTCTCTTGGGTGAATAATAATAATGGTAATTTTCTGAAAAAATTTGACTCCTCCCGAATACAATCTCAGAAGGCAGCATGTGAGGTTTGAAATTGGGGTCTAAACCTGTTTGGGGTTCTTTCTCCTTTTGAGCAGCCCTCAAAAAGTATCGTCAGATCCTTGGAAATGGCTTTGCAATACGCAGGCAGAACGTTGTACTATAGTAGTAGTAGTAGTAGTAGTAGTAGTAGTAGTAGTAGTAGTAGTAGTAGTAGTAGTAGTAGTAGTAGTAATAAAAAGGTGGAAGGGACCTTGAAGGTCATCTAGTCCAACCCTCTGCTCAGGCAGGAAGCCCTATTCCATTTCGGACAAATGGCTGTCCAGTTTCTTCTTAAAAACTTCCAGTGTTGGAGCATTCACAACTTCTGGAGGCAGGTTGTTCCACTGGTTAATTGTTCTCACTGTCAGGAAGTTTCTCCTTAGTTCCAGGTTGCTTCTCTCCTTGATTAGTTTCCATCCGTTGCTTCTTGTCCTGCCTTCAGGCACTTTGGAGAATAGCTTGACTCCCTCTTCTTTGGGGCAGCCCCTGAGATATTGGAACACTGCTCTCATGTCCCCCCTCATCCTTCTCTTCGTTAAACTGGACATACCCAATTCCAGCAACCGTTCCTTATATGTTTTAGCCTCCAGTCCCCTAATCATCTTTGTTGCTCTTCTCTGCATTCTTTCTAGAGTCTCAGCATCTTTTTTACATTGCGGTGACCAAAACTGGATGCAGTATTCCAAGTGTGGCTTTACCAAGGCATTGTAAAGTGGTATTAATACTTCATGTGATCTTGATTCTATCCCTCTGTTAATGCAGCCCAGCACTGTGTTGGCTTTTTTGGCAGCTGCAGCACACGGCTGTCTCCTATTTAAGTGATTGTCCACTGGGACTCCGAGGTCCCTCTCGGAGTTCATTAGCTAAATAAAAAAGGCTGCCTTTATGTGGGGGCAGGAATAAATACTACATGGAAGAGAAAGTTTGCCTTCGATCTTCAGCTTCTTGGTTGCCTTTTGCAGTTTCTTCCCCAATTAGCTGTTTTACAACTCATTTGATTAATGGTTTGTGAACCAGCTAATTCTTGATGTCGGGGGTTTATATACCTTGCTGTACATATGAATAAATGGCCCTCTGTAATGAATGCTTGCCATGCACAACGCCCGCGATTTGAACAGAATAATAAAACTCTTCTCTCTTTTTTTTTTTTTTTTTTGTATTGGTCTCAAGAGCCTCTCGGGGATTTCGGTTTTGTTTTGTCACTCATGGGACCATGATGGGCCTCCAGCTCCTTGTGATGATGAATGCTTCCCAAAATCAATAAAAGCATTTAGAGTTAAGAACTGGGTTGCTTAATTTAAATGCATTCATATGCATTTTCCCTGGCATAACAGTGGGATAAAAAAAAGCTTCTGTCCCCCAAGAAATTATGCTACTTTTTAAGTTTGAGCAAAATGTGTAAACAAAACAACAACAAAAAAAGGGGGTTTTTTTTGAAGAATTGCAGAACTGTTTCACTGTTCACATCCTGCTGCCAGGCCCTCAGAAGCAGTGATCCTCTTGAGATCCCATCAGATCCCAAATGCCATGGGGGATCTAAACAAAACATTTGAGCTGATTGCAACTTGTTGTTTTCCCTCTTTTGGATCCTTTGAGTTAAATGTAAACGTACGCAAATTTACGCCTCTGCGTAAAATCACATTTTGCAAAAGGATAATTTCCTGCTATGAGATCATAATGTTGCGGAGGCTCCATTTTGGAGTGAGACAACAGCCAGGTCCCCACAACTAGGCTAAAATTGAAAAGTTCTGTGTTACAGAAACATGTCAGCGTCTGAGAACATGCAATGATCTAGGTTGTTTCATAAATTAATATTCCAGTGTATTTGTTTGGCATTATAGGGCACGTGGAGACAATAATTGCATTTTTTTTCTTATTCTGGGATTTAAAATGCTGTGGAATGCATCCCCCATGAAATCAAGATTGCTGTGCAGAAAGAACAATTATGTATAGATAGGGGGGCTTCCCCATATAGTCTCTAATTCTAGTGCTCAAAAACTGGAGGACAGAATTATAGAAATTATGTGAACAAGGTTGACACTTTCTTCCTCTTTAAAATATTTGACAACTTAACCTTGCAAATTTACAACTGTAAATATAAATTCACTGTTCTATTCTTACCAATATACAGAATAGGACAAAGGCGTGCCGATTGAAGATGGTTTGCCTCTGCATACGAATATCTACCTTTTGTTTTTAAAATTCTCTGCCAGGAGAATCTTTGAATCGTACTTCTAGTACTGAATATGATAGCACTGTGAGTAGAGAAAATGTAGGATTAAATATATGGCTGAAGTAGAGTGAGAATTCATTCAGGGAGTGAGATATTCTTTTAATACAACTGCACGCTAGTGGTCTGACTTGGAAAGAGCCCAGCCACAGTACAGGGGTCTAACAATAAAAAAGCGTTGTATCTCAGCCAATTGTTAGAGGCAGTTCTCAATTTACACCAGTTCATTTAGTGACCGTTCAAAGTTACAACGGCACTGAAAAAAGTGTCTGACGGCCGTTTTTCACACTTACGACTGTTGCAGCATCCCCTTGGTCACGTGATTTACATCCGGATGCTTGGCAATTGACTCAGGGGGTCACGTGATCCCCTCAGGCAACCTTCTCCCAAACAAATTCAATGGGGAAGCTAGATTCACTTAACAACCGTGTTACTAACTTAACAACTGCAGCGATTGATTTAACACAGGGGTAGGCCACCTTGGCTCTTTGATGACTCGTGGACTTCAACTCCCAGAATTCCTGAGCCAGCCATGCTGAGGGGAAAGGGAGAGGTTTCCAAGCTGAGTCATGCTGGCTGAGGAATTCTGGGAGTTGAAGTCCACGAGTCATAAAGCGGCCTAGGCCAGAGGTAGGCAACCTTGGCTCTTTTTATGACTGGTGGACTTCAACTCCCAGAATTCCTGAGCCAGCCATGCTGAGGGGAAAGGGAGAGGTTTCCAAGCTGAGCCACACTGGCTCAGGAATTCTGGGAGTTGAAGTCCAGGAGTCACAAAAGAGCCAAGGTGGCCTACCCCTGCGTTAAACCAATCGCTGCAGTTGTTAAGTTAGTAACATGGTTGTTAAGTGAATCTAGCTTCCCCATTGAATTTGTTTGGGAGAAGGTTGCCTGAGGGGATCACGTGAAATAGGGCACAACTCTCTTAACAAATTTCTCACTTAGCGATATAAATTTTGGGCTCCGTTGGGGTTGTAAGTCAAGGGCCCCCTGTATAATGTTGGAAAAGGTAGAAGAGAAGAGGGGATGGGCTCAGTAGCCTGTTGATGTGTACATGTTCAGAGTCCTGAAGGACCAGGTTGAGAGCAAAGCTTTCGGAAGATCTACTATCAGTGTTTCTCAACCTTGACAATTTTAAGGCATGTGGACTTCAACTCCCAGAATTCCACAGCCAGCAATGCTGGCTGTGGAATTCTGGGAGTTGAAGTCCACATGCCTTAAAATTGTCAAGGTTGAGAAACACTGTTTATGGTCAGTAAGAGTCAGTGCCAGCTGGATGATGGCACCTAATCAATCAACTTTGGTCATGTGACTAAAATGGAGCTGACTTTTCTTAGTGGTACATTTTTTTTCTTATCTGGAACAAAAAGTGAGAATTTTAAAATGACTTTTAATTTTTCTACGATTTTTGGATGTTTTACAATAAGACAAACTTTTTAGGACTACCTAAATAATTTTAATTATTTGTTAGCTTTTAACCTTTGTTTTATTATTGTATTCGTCTCATGCAGCTTCTTGATGGGGAACTTTGATTTTTTTTTGAACCCCCTTTTTTTTTTGTAGCCAAGCTGTTTATTTTGAAGAAAATCAACTTTCATTAAGTCGGTTGGGTTGCTGAGTTCTAGTCCTGCCTTAGGCATGAAAGCTAGCTGGGTGATTTGGGGTCAAACCCTCTCTCTCAGCCCAACATACCTCATAGGGTTGTTGTTATGGGAAAAACAGGAAGAAATATTAGGTATGTTCACCACCTTGAGGTATTTATGTAAACAATAAGGGTGGAACTATGTTAAATAATTAAGTAAACAAGGGTCAATCAGAGAGTCAGAAAATTTTTAGGGAAAGCTAAGAAAAAGTCACCTTCCAAGCCACACGTGGATTTGACTTTGGGCCTTTTCAATCCGGGTCCTTATCAGAATAACAGAGGTAGAAGAGACGTTCTACTCCAACCCCCTGTACAAGCAGGAGTCCCTAGACCAGGGGTTCTCAACCTTGGCAACTTTAAGACTTGTGGACTTCAACTCCCAGAATGCCTCAGCCAGCAAAGCTGGCTGAGGCATTCTGGGAGTTGAAGTCCACAAGTCTTAAAGTTACCAACGTTGAGAACCTCTGCCCTAGACCATTCCAGACAAGTGGCTGTTCAGCTTGAAAGCCTCCAATGATGGAGCACCCACAACTTCTGGAGGCCAGCCGTTCACTGATCAATTGTTCTCACTGTCAGGAAACGTCTTAATTCTGGGTTGCTTGTCTCCATTGAAATTCCAAACGTGCTTTGAAAGTTTGTCGTAACAAGTAGGGATGTCTATGCTGCGGGGTAGTCAAAAAAGTCAAAATGGCAGCCCACGATCATGTGATCAAGGCCCCTCCCTTCTTCAAATGCGTCTCAGATATCATGTGAAGAAGGTAAAAAAGAAGCTGAGTCATTTAGGTTCAACACATCACGATAAGGCAATCCTATCCTTTACGAACACAACATGTATTTTTACATGTTTATAACAGGTGTGAATCTAATCTTAAACTTACTGTTTCAGTCAAGCTCAACAAGTGATAACATAGATGCATTGATGTATAATGTCGGCAACATTATAAAAGTAGTTTTTGCTGGCTGGGGAATTCTGGGATATCTTCAAGCTGCCAAGGGTCAACGCTGCTAACATGCATTGACAACAGAGGGAAATGTAGCCATCTTTTCCCTTTCGCTTTTAGAGTTAGATGATGTTGGGAGGAGGGCGGATGTGAACGAGAGTCCAGCTAGACATAACAACACTAAACTTAGTGTGAGAATCAAGGTTATTGAGCCCAGAGCTGATAAAGAATTGGCGGGCTGGAGAGCTGGAGAGGAAACCCGTGCTTCAAGCTAATTGGGGAATGTGATTTATGACTGTTAATTGGAGGAAGGACTGATGCTTTAATACTAGGTGACCAGGGGAGGGGAATTCAGTTTTTGGCTTTGATTATGTAGTGCTACTCGAATAAAAGATTCCTTAAAGTAAACAATGCCTCGAAGTTCTTTGAAGAGTTTCATCTGTCAGAACCATGACACCAAGGTTTAAAAAATACTGCTCTAATCTTTCTAAGGCCCTGAAATTTCCTGGTGGTTCCCCAGGACCAACCCAGACGAAATCCTGCCCCACTTCAGAATTAAACCAGTTTAACAATTAAACCAGTTTAACAAAGTGCTGCCATCTGCCGAGACCCAACGAAGGTCCTGGCGAGGTTTACCTCAGTTTACCTGTGCTGAAGATTAAATGGCTCACCTCCCCACGTTTCCAAGAAAAGACTTAAACACCTGCTCGATTCTCAGCTCCGTCGTAATCTCTTGATCTGTGTAAAAAGTAGGAACTAAACCTACTGGCTTTAACGATATATTTCTCTCCCCTCCCTTTCTTGTTCGTAAGCTTGTTCAACGCATGTCTGGTTTTTTCCCCTCTCATTTACCTTTTGGCAGAGAAAGAGGAGCGCATATCTTGGTTCAGGTGTATTTAAGATTGCCTATGATTGCAGGCGATGGGGATATTTAAATCTGGGTGTGGGTCTGCGCTTGGGGGGTGGGGGAAGAATTTTTAAAAGTTGAGCTTTCTTGCTGCTGGGAATCTTTTAAAGTAGTGTCAACATTTCTGAAATAGTTGACTAAGCCAAGAAACTCCAGATTGTGCCAAAAGCTTTTAATTGCCAGCAGGTTGACCCCACCCCCTGCACCTGTGGAATTGTTCCATTTAAATGGTTTTTTTTCTTTTTTCTTTAAAGAAGAAACTATTTTGAGCCACTGAGTCCTTCTGCACGACCCAAGTCTCTTTGTACTTTCCCATGCAGTCTTAATCTGTCAGGCAGGTCTTGTGGATCCAGCTTGAACATTTCATATACGGCCTCGGAGATCGGCATCTGGCATGTTCTTTTGCTTTGTGAATATATTATGAAACTCAACAAAAAGCAAAGGGTAGTATCTTTCCCTGGAGTGTTTTTGATGCTTTTCTTGGCCCTACCTTTTTCTGCAACTTGGGCCCTTTGTTAATAACAAAAGAAACTGTTCAGTTAGAAAGCCATGAGTAATTCCCCAGATTGTTAAACCCTTTTAACCCTTGAGTTCAGGGCCGAAAAAAGACCGTTTGGTTCAATAGGAGGGCGGGATGCAAATTGAATAAGTAAATGAACGAAATAAGAAGCAGAACAGCTTTTTGTGCTGGCACAAATACGTTTATGACTGTCCAGGACTTAAGGATGCCATTAATTCAAACCAGCGGCATTTGCAGAGAGGCCTAAAGCAAGGACAAGATTGCAGCTGCAAAAAACCTCATCTGAAGCCTCCCCTTTTTTATGTGCATCACAGTTGTGCTGTTGTGACTGTCATGTTGTCTTTTTTTTTTTTGCTGCAAACATATACACTCTTAATGCCAGTAATCTAAACACTTAAAATGTTTGTGTTACATTGCCCTAGGCTAGGGGTAGGCAACCTTGGTTCTTTTATGACTTGCGGACTTCAACTCCCAGAATTCCTGAGCCAGCATGGGGGAACTATGGCCCCTTCATGACTCGTGGACTTCAACTCCCAGAATTCCTGAGCCAGCATGGGGGAACTATGGCCCCTTCATGACTCGTGGACTTCAACTCCCAGAATTCCCGAGCCAGCATGGCTCAGCTTGGAAACCTCTCCCTTTCCCCTCAGCATGGCTGGCTCAGGAATTCTGGGAGTTGAAGTCCATGAGTCATAAAAGAGCCAAGGTTGCCTAACCCCTGCCCTAGGCCTAGGCTAAACCTTAAGTTTGGAAAACAGGAGTTGCAGTTACTCCTGCAGCTGTGCAACATGCTAAATGCAGACAAGCACACGAGACTTTTTGCAAATCCCACCTGTCCGGGCATGGCTAGACTGATGAGTCTGGCTGCAATGGAAAAGGGGTGATGTCGCAACAGGTAAACAAGCAATAACCATCTCTCTTAATGATTTCTTGACACGGTTAGTTCAGCGAAGAGGCAAAGTGCGGTTTCAAAACAAGTCTCGGCGCATTGAAGGAAGAGACCTTTGTTAGCAATTTGGAGGCTAATTCGTGTTTTCTGAGAGCGGGCCAAAGTTCCTTCACCTTCCGACTTTATTCCCATGTTCAGATCAACAGGCCTCGGTCCATTGCTTGCCCACTCAGATAGAGAAGTATGGGCCGGTCTTCTCTCACGGAAGAGTCATGTGATTCATATATGCAGGTAGTCCTTGACTTACAACAATTCATTTAGTGACCGTTCACAGTTACAACTGCACTGGAAAAAGCCACTTACGATGCTTTTTTTCACCGATGCTTTTTTTCACCGTTACGACCGTTGCAGCATCCCCATGACCATGTGATCAAAATGCAGACGCTTGGCAGCTGGTTCATACTTACGACGGTTGCCCTGTTCCCAAGGTCACGTGATCTCCTTTTGCGACCTTCTGACCAGCAAAGTCCATGGGGAAGCCAAGATTCACTTAACAACCGTGTCGCTAACTTATCGACTACAGTGATTTACTTAACAACTGTGGGGCAAAGCTCACTTAACAAATGTCTCACATAATAACAGACATTTTGGGCTTCAATGGTGGTCATAAGTCAAGAACTACCTACTCTCACATGGGTGGTTATGCTACCCTTTTAATTTAATATTAATTTTCTGCATGCTGGGTGGAACCTCCATTCCCACCCCAGTCTTGCAGGGGTTCTCAACCTTGGCAAGTTTAAGACTTGTGGACTTCAACTCCCAGAATTCCTCAGCCAGCAAAGCTGAGGAATTCTGGGAGTTGAAGTCCACAAGTCTTAAAGTTGCCAAGGTTGAGAACCCCTGCTAAGGGAAGGCACTCCGAAAAGTTACGCAAGAGGGCAGGATAAGAGTCAGTTTTGTTCATTCTCAATTTTTATTTCGTTTATTTTCTTCTGTATTTAGTAAATGATATGCTGTTTTCATTCTTACTGAGCCCTGGTGTGTTTTAATCGTAATTCACAGAGTCTGTCTTATGGGCTGGAAAAATAATCTTGGCTTGCTTGGCCATTTCCTGGCTAGCTGTCCTTCCTACTATCTTCTCTTGCATTTTTCTGAGTTGGTTAGACTTTGATCAGCAGATAATTGGGATCTAAGCCTAGCCCTCAACTCAAATCATGCAGCCGTCAGAGCATCAGCAACAGTCTTCAGATTTATTCAATGGTTTGAACAACAACAACAATAGAGTTGGAAGGGATCTTTGAGGTCTTCAACCCCCTGCTCAGGCAGGAAACCCTGTACCTTTCAGACAAATGGTTGTCCAGTCTCTTAAAAACTTTCAGTGTTGGAGCATTCCCAATTTCTGGAGGCAAGTTGTTCCACTGATTAATTGTTCTCACAGGCAGGAAATTTCTCCTTAATTCCAAGTTGCTTCTCTCCTTGATTAGTTTCCATCCATTGCTTCATGTCTTGCCTTCTGGTGCTTTTGGAGAATAGCTTGACTCTCTCTTCTTTGTGGCAACCCCTGAGATATTGGAAGACTGCTATCATGTCACCCCTAGTCAAGGCTTTTTTTCTCATAGAACGCCCAGAACGGAGTTCTGACACCTTTTTTGGATGGAACCTTGTAGGGTAGACAAGGCGGGTTGTATAATGTGTGTGAGTTCCAGCACCTTTGTTTGTTTGTTTGTTTTAGAAAAAAGGCACTGCCCTTAGTCCTTCTCTTCATTAAACTAGACAGGTTTATTCTTCTTCATGCTATGTCATACTTCTACAGCTAATAATAATAATAATAGCTTAAACTGGCATATGAATAATCCCTCTTTATGCAGAAAAGTGGCTCAGAAAAGCATTTTTTGGTTGGTAAATGTTAAATGATTTATGCTCACTTCGCCTGGCCTCTGCCAAGATTCAGGGGTTTTTTTCTTTCTCTTGTGCCGTACCATATTTTAATTACCTCCCCACCCCGTCATCATTAAACCTTTTGAAAAGAATAGCATGTGTGAGATGAAAAGAAAGTGTTTATTCATTTCATTTGCAAACAACCAGTGTGTATTTACAACGCTTTCTGAACAAACAGGCGTGCCCAATAGCTTTAGGGTTTTGGAGAACTTTACACGCACATGGGTGTAGCACCGGGGTCGGTAA
Organism: Bothrops alternatus; assembly: GCA_034064705.1. NCBI lineage: Eukaryota > Metazoa > Chordata > Lepidosauria > Squamata > Viperidae > Bothrops > Bothrops alternatus. The sequence continues at coordinate 394,765 of JARGCV010000386.1, forward strand.
CATGTCACGCACCAGGAACTGCCATGTTCTTCCCCATCAAAACATGACAGATTGCTCAGAGTATCGCAGTTTCGTGGAGAGACCTGGACTCATTCCTTGAAACCATGCGCATTTTCACATGAGAACTCATCGGATCTCGCTTTTAAGGACGCCGAAATCTTTGTGCATCTTGGCAACCTCATGAGTCATTGGGGAGGGGGTATTTAATTTTGAGAATTGAAACCGTGGACACTGGACATTTCCCCAGTTACCAGTTTAGGATGTTCTCGAACGGGGTGAGTCAGAAAAATCAAGAGGGCAACTGTCTTGTCAGTCTTGGCAATTTGATGAGGTGTGGGCTTCAGCTCCCAGAATATCCTACCTGGCATGGTCCATCAGGAGCCAGTCCGCTGGTGTGAAGGTGTTACAAGAACTCTGAGCCGAGAAGGGAATAACAAATCATCTTCCTGGCACCGCAACCTTGATAACAGGCTGGAACTGCCCCCTCCCCCTCCCATCAAAGCACAGCAGTAAACTATTCCCCAATCTTCATCCCCCCTCCTCTCGGAATGGCAGCATTCCGACAGGGACCTGACACCCTGACTGTGGCATTTCATCAGCTCAAACACCTCCGCAGTTCCCATAATATCTCGTTGATGCCTGATTGGCTACACAAGGATGGACCACAAGGAGGGGGGGTTGGGGAAACGGGGTTGGTTCTGCATTGGCAGGCAGGAATTTTAAATTCCACTTGATTCTTCTGCACTCAGCATTTCTTAGTAAAAGTGGTGTCACATGGGCAAGCCAAGAGGTGCCCAAAACTCTGCACCATCACATTCTGAACCATTATAACTCCTGGGTGATCCTCAAGGCAGCCCCATGAAGAGTGCATTGCCATAGTCCAACTGAGAAATGCCCGAGGCCTGAGTGTAGGTAAGCAAGACCTTCCTATCCACTCGTTCTTCAGGGATGCTGTTGCAATTTTAAAAAGATAAAGGTTTCCCTGTCCAGACATGTCTGACTCTAGGGCCCTGTGTTCATCTTTGCTTCTTGGCCGAGGGAGCCAGCGTTGTCAGAAGACCATTTCTGTGGTCATGTGACCAGCATAGCTCTACACCAAAGGTGCCCGTAATGCTGTTACCTTCCAACTAAGTGGTACCTATTTATTCACATTTGCATGCTTTCAAAGTGCAAGGCGGGAGGAGCGGGAGCAAGGAACGGGAGCTCACCCCATTGTGCAGAGCTCAGATCTCGAACAGGGGCTGCAGCTCTCCCCGTTGCAATTTTACTAAATGTGAAATGCGGAAGGCATTCCAAAGAGTTTTGAGAAGTTGCAAACCATTTTCACAGTCTCTGATGTTGTTCCAAATTACACAAGCAAAGAAGAGAAATAATGCATTATAAAGCGTAAACGAGAGTCTCACGTGCTTTGGTTCTTGCATTGTCCCATAGTACTAAGGCATAAAGCCCAGGTCGTAGCCATAATGACAGGATTCACACAACACACTCAGTTGAAGCCCCAGAAAGCACATTAAGCACTGGGGCTATTTCTGAATCTAGTTATCATGAGCTGCGTTTGTATTCTGCATTTTTTAGTGTAGAGAATTAACAGTCCAACTAATTTACAAAGGATCTTGTGAAACTGCCTTTTTTTAAAAGTACAAATGAAATACTAATGTGACAGTTAGGATTTCAGGGTGGAGAGAAGTGGGGAATCTGGTCCTCTCCCTTGCAAATGATGCACAATAGTGGCAATCCAGGGAGGGCTCTGCTCATCCTGCAGCTTTGATGGGGTGGGGTGGGGGCAAGCAAGAAAGGCAGAGACCAAAGCTAAGCATGGCAGCTTCTTGCTGAGCAAATGGGAAGCGGCTGTTTTACTCCAAGTCTCTAACACCAGCAGCCTCGTCAGCTGCCCCGAGTAGGAAGCTGCTCCGAGGGGAAGTGGGCGAGGGAGGCATTCAGATTGTTTGGAGAGCAGGCTTAAAAGCTTAGGGCTGACCCTTTTGTAAAGCGGGGAAGGGGAGCCCGAACGTTTTCACAATCTTAAACTGGGCGGGGATTGCAAAGTGAGCTAATGAAAGATTCGCGCTAATGCCGGGATTTAAGCTTCTAAGTGGCTTTTCAAAGCACTTTCAGTGTCGGCAAAGCAAATCCATCAGCCCTAGGTAATTGTTCTCTTTCTCTCTCTCTCTCTCTCTCTCTCTCTCTCTCTCTCTCTCTCTCTCTCTCTCTCTCTCTCTCTCTCTCTCTCTCTCTCTCTCCCTCCCTCCCTTTCTCTCTCTCTGTCTCACTTTATTTCTCAGTCTTTCTTACTCTCTCTGTCTCTTTCTCTTTCTGTTTCTCTTTCTTTCTCTGTGTCTTTCTTTCTCTTTCTTGCTCTCTTTCTTTATATCTCTTTGTTTCTGTCTCTTACTCTTTCTCTCTTTCTCTTTCTCACTTTCTTTATTTCTCTGTCTTTCTTGCTCTTTCTCTGTCTCTTTTTCTATTTCTCTGTTGTGTTCTCTCTATTTCTTTCTCTGTTTCTTCCTTCCTTCCTTCCTTCCTTCCTTCCTTCCTTCCTCTCTCTCTCTCTCTTTCTCCCTTTCTTTCTCTCTCGCTTTCTCTGTCTCGCTTTATTTCTCAGTCTTTCTTGCTCTCTCTTTCTCTGTGTCTCTCTCTGTCTCTTTATTTCTCTCTTTCTTGCTCTCTTTCTCCTTCTCTTTCTCTATATCTCTTTGTTTCTCTGTCTCTTTTTTACTTTCTCTTTTTCTCTTTCTTTATTTCTCTGTCTTTCTTGCTCTTTCTCTGTCTCTTTTTCTATTTCTCTGTTGTGCTCTCTTTGTCTCTCTCTGTCTGTCTCTTTTTCTTCCTTCCTTCCTTCCTTCCTTCCTTCCTTCCTTCCTTCCTTCCTTCCTTCCTTCCTTCCTTCCTTCCTTCCTTCCTTCCTTCCTTCCGCTGGAACTGGTACCCAAAAAGACATATTGCCCTTTTTATTCTCTCACTTTTAAGAACAGAGAGGGACGCAAGGATCTACTTTCAGAGCTAATTGCAAAGTTTGGAAGAGGAATGATTGGGGAGCCTTGCTGGTTAGAAAGGCAGGCCTTATCTTGCTTCACCAAGGGCAAGCCTTGGTCAGAAAGCTTTTCCTTTGTGCATTGGATGGATTGGCAAAGGTAGCAGAGAGAAATAGACCCCCGGCTCTATCTGATGGCCATTATTATTTTTATAAAGATTTTATTGGTTTTTTCCATAAACATATGTTAATTTTTCCAATCAACGAGTTGTCTGGGATTAGGTATGCTAATACATATTCAATTCTTAATCCTTCATTCTTTTCTCTAACCAACAATAAAATAAATCCCAAGTTTGATAATAGTCTGTATCTTCTTTATCTTTCAGTCTCATAGTTAGTCTGTCCATCTCTGCACATTCAGTCTCATAGTTAGTCTGTCCATCTCTGCATATAAGTGTAAACAATTAAATTAAATTAAATTAAATTCTAATATTTTCCTGATTATTCCTTCTTCTGATGGCAGTCCTTCATTCTTCCAGTATTGTGGAAAAATTATTCTCGCTGCTGTGGTAATGTGTAAGATTAAATATTGTCTCTGCTTATTAATCTTTTCAGGCCTTATATCTAATAAAAAAAGTTCAGGTTTAAAATCAATTTGTTCACCCAATATTTTTTCTAACCATGTATGTATCTTTCTCCAATAAGCCTTAGCCTTGCCACATGTCCACCAAATGTGGTAATACGTGCCTATATTATGTTTACATTTCCAACCTCTATCTGACATATTTTTAAACATTTTTGCTAATCTTGCTGGTGGCAGGTGCCATCTGATGGCCATTATTATTAGCCATCGTCATCTTCACGTTTTCTGATTCTTGGATTTATTGCAAAAGAAATGGGGGACTGGCATGGCTCCCACACCTGGGCTGCAACCTATGGATGGCCAGTAGAGGGCAGTCAAGAGACACAAGCCTGTCCCTCTTTCTCACTACTTACTGTTAGTTGGGATTATTGCAGCGCGCTCCCGTATGCTTCATCTTTATTTTCAAGAATTCTCCGTTGCCCCAAAGACTTTCCTACAAGATAAAAATGACAAGAGGAAGGAGGAGTGAAGGATGAGGTATGTAGGAAGAGGGTAAGAGGGTGAAGATAGGGGTAGAGGTGGGTGGAGGGGAGATGTAGAGAAAGGAAAAAGTAGGTAGTTAGATGGAAAGAAGAGGGGGAAGTTTAGGTGTAGGAGGATGTGGTGGTGGGGGGGTACCGAGCAGTTAACTGGATTGTTTGGTAAATGTGTCATACAATTGTTATCAATTGAGTTATTATCTTTTTCTTTATGTAAAAATTTTGAAAAACTTAATAAAAATATTTAAAAAAAAAAAGAAGATAAAAATGACAAGAGAACTAATATCCAAAGTTTGCTTGGGAAATGTTCCCCCGGTACAGAATGAAAGCATCATCTGGGAACATTATTGGGAGCTGAAGAAGCCAGGGCCGAGCAGCCTTGCCTGATGGCCTTTTTTGTTATTTGATGTTTTTATTGCCTTTTTGCTCAATATGGCAGCCTTTACGTGAATTGGTAATTTCCACCGCTCATGGCAACCATTTTGTGAGTGCCACAACATCCCAAAATACCAAGAATAATGCTTGCTCAGCTGTATTTAATCCACATGTTTCCAGGCTGCCTGCCAGTCTCTGGGACAGATGCTCAGTTCCAACCTCTGGTCCACCAAAGAGAAGGAACTTCAAACACAGACAATAAAGAGCTAAGTTGCGGGTTCAGGCTGAGCATCTGGACCACAAGCCAGCCAGGTGGAATACCTTATTCCCTGCTAGGGGCACTACCTTCTGTTTAATTATTTGAAAGGCAAGGTAACAATTACCCAATTTGCATCCATGCATCTAAAAATAATCCATTCCATATTTCAGGGAGCCTTTATTCTTTTCTTGTTGGGTGGTAGGATTGTACAAAATGTTCCAAGTTCAGGGAAAAAAACAACAGGAGTCTCAGAGTTTTGTCAAGGGTGATAGGCCAGTTTCATGGGTTGCCCTCCTAGTGTTCAGTTTTGAGATTTGTCAACTGAATCTGGAAAAGCCATAAGAACACAAAACAGAATAACAGAGTTGGAAGGGGCCCTGAAGGTCTTCTAGTCCAACCCCCTGCTCAAGTAGGAAACTCCATATCGTTTCAGACAAGGGGCTGTCCAGTCTCTTCTTAAAAGCCTCCAGTGGTGGAGCAGCCACAACTTCTAAAGTGAATGTGAGTTGACTAAGCTTGTATGTTGTATGAATGTGATTAATTTTATTTCATTGTTTGTAAGCTGCCCTGGGTCCTAGGAGAAGGGCGGCATATAAGTTCGAGAAATAAATAAAATAAATAAATAAAGTTGTTCCACTGATTAATTGTTCTCTCTGTTAGGAAATTTCTCCTTATTTTTTTTTTTAAACATTTTATTAGATTTTATAAGGGTCGGGAAGGGATGAAATCGGTATGGGTATTGGATGGGGTTGAGGAATAGGGTTGGGATACGGATAGGTGTAGATTCAATAATGGGGTTGCCCCCTACAATAAGTCAACGTTTTAGCAAGCAGATTATTGTCCGGGTATAAATATTAAATAACGATAGTTAATACAATACTGAACAGTTGTAGTAACAGAAAGTAACAATAATCATAAAAATAAAGTAACAGTCATTAATACGATCATAAGAGTAAAGCCTAGTCAGTAAATATCATTCATCCTATTAAATTTCGCAATCCTTTCTCATTCTATCGTACTGCTTACCATTGATAAAAATTTTCCCATGTTTTAAAGTAAATTGAATCTTCTTTCTCTTTAATCTCTAAAGTTAATCTATCCATTTCTGCACATTCTAAAATTTTCGTGATTATAGTCTTGTCAGGTGGTAAGTTTTCATCTTTCCAAAATTGGGCAAATACTATGTCATGTGTCTCAATAATGAAACACTTCAAAGAACTTTCAGGCATTGTTTAACGTAAAAAGCCTCTATTAGTGTAACGGAGTGTTAGCACGGCATGGAGGATGCCAAGATCTGAATTCGAAGTACAGAGAGAGCCAATACAAGGAAGCACTACTATATAATGCAATGTGCAATTAAAGTGGAATTTGGCACCTTTAGATGTATGGATGGGCCTCTAAAACAGGATTGGACTCATTTACATTTACATTTAATACAGATTATTAATTGCTGCTAGGCTTTTTTTTTTTTTAGGTTGCTTCTCTCCCTGATTAGTTTCCATCCTGCTCAAACAAGGGAGTTGGACTAGAGGACCTCCAAGGTCCCTTCCAACTGTTATTCATTCATTCTTTCTTTCTTTCTTTCTTCTCTCCCTCCCTCCCTCTCTCCTCCATTACTGAAGGTTTTCAAGAAGAGACTGACAGCCACTTGTCTGAAATGGTATAGGGTTTCCTGCCTGAGCAGGGGGTTGGATTAGATGACCTCCAAGGTCCCTTCCAACTCAATTATTCTATTTGAGGCTGTAATCTCTTCCCATTAATCTGCAGAAAATAAAGAGGCGAGCTTGTCAAGTCCCCCTGCAGATGAGAGCAAACTTGAGCTGGCAGCTACTGATTTAGATAATCTTGTCATTTTTTTTTTTTTACTGTGGGCACATGAGCGCACATTAAAAATGCAATTCTGTTGCCTGCTCTCAGAAGTGCCCACGTACATAGCACACATCGAGGCTTAATATACACGTACATACGTACATACCTACACCCTTGCATATAAATACATATAAATATTAAATCACTGTCTATCTTGAATACATAGTGGAAAGAGAAAGCTTCACAAGATTGATTTATCACTCCGAGGCCATAAGTGCCCCCTGGGCACAACACACCCTGCATCCCAGCATCATGCAGCAGGATGCTGACTCAGCAGCGGCCGTTGCAACTAAACCGTCTTGAAAGGCACAGTGCACTTTGGAAAGGAATACTTGCATTGCTTCTGGCTTGTATTTTGTTGCTTAGGAATAGTTTGAAGGGAATGAATTGATTTATTTATTTATTTGTTTGTTTGTTTATTTATTTATTTATTTATTTATTCGGATTTGTATGCCGCTCCTCTCCGAAGACTCGGAGCGGCTCACAACATATATATAAAACATATATATAAAACAATTTCAACTAATCCGAACAAGAAACATTAAAAATAAAACCCCATACATACTCATCAATCACACCACAATCAACAATCATCCCCAGGCCTGCCGGCAGAGGTAGGTTTTTAAATTCTTTCGGAAGGCCAGGAGGGTCGGAGAAACGCGGACTTCAGGAGGTAGTTGGTTCCAGAGGGTGGGCGCCGCAACAGAGAAAGCCCTCCCCCTAGGACCCGCCAGACGACATTGTTTCGCTGACGGGACCCGGAGGAGGCCAACCCTGTGCGCTCTCACCAGTCGTAGAGAAGTATGTGGCAGAAGGCGGTCCCGTAAGTATCCTGGTCCCATGCCATGAAGGGCTTTATAGGTAATAACCAACACCTTGAATTGGGCTCAGAGACCAATAGGCAATACAGGTGGTCCTCGACTCACGTTCGCAATTGAGCCCCCCCCCAAAATACCTTGCTTTCCAAAACATTTGTTGAGTGACTTTTGCCCCATTGTACGAGCTTTCCTGTCACCGTTCTTAAGTGAATCACTGTATCACGGTTGTGAAGTGAATCTGGCTTCCCCAATTGTCTTTGCTTGTCTGAACGGCGCCAAAGGGGGGTCACGTGACCCAGTCGGTTGCCAAGTTTCTGAAGCCTGATCAGGTGACCGTGGGGATGCTGCAACAGTTTTAAGTGTAAGTTTGATGAGCGTCCCTTCTACCCCCTCATCTAAATCATTTATGATGATGTTTCCAGGCCCTTAATCACCTCAGAACTAGTAAGACAGTGAAGGGCCTGGAGACTAGAACATATAAAGAATGGTTGAGGGAATTGAGTCTAGGAAAGAAAGACCGGGCTGACATGATAGCAGTGTTTCAATATCTCAGGGACTGCCCCAAAAAAGAGGGAGTCAAGCTATTCTCCAAAGCACTAGAAGGCAAGACAAGAAACAACGGGTGGAAACTAATCAAGGAGAGAAGCAACCTGGAACTAAGGAGAAACTTCCTAACAGTGAGGACAATTAACCAGTGGAACAACTTGCCTTCAGAAGTTGTGGGTGCTCCATCACTGGAAATTTTTAAGAAAAGACTAGACAGTCGCGTGTCTGAAATGGTATAGGTTCTCCTGCTTGAGCAGGGGGCTGGACTAGAAGACCTCCAAGGTCCCTTCCAATTCTATTATTATTCTGTTCCGTGTTGAAGAGCATTGGCCTAAGACAGAGCCTTGAGCTACCCTACTGCATGCTTTCCTCCATATAAATGGAGCTCCACTGAGGACTACAAGTTGAGTTGGTTGGTCATCCAGTTAGGAATCCATCTGGTAGAGATGCTGTTTATTCCATGTTGTTCTCTCTTACCAAGAAGTAGGCTGTGGTATGCTTTGTCAAATGCCTTACTGAATTCTAAGTAAAGTGTATCCACAGCGTTTCTCTGATCCACTAATTTAGTCACTTTGTCAAAGAAGGCATTAAGGTTTGTTGGGCATGATCTGTTTTTGCCAAACCCATGCTGGCTTCTAGTAATTGTCTTATTCGTTTCTAGATGCTCACAGTTGCGCTGCTTGATTATCTTTTCCAGAATCTTCCCAGGTATTGATTTCAGGCTGATTGAGTGGTAGTTTCCTGGATCCACATTTTCCCCCCCTTTGTATAGATTGGAACCACATCAGCTCTTTTCCCCCATGCCCCAGCAGTTCTGAAAGATCTGTTCAAGTGGTTCCAAGATCATGTCTGCCAGTTTCTGCAGAACTCTGGGACGTGTGCACCCACCTGGTCCCAGCGATTTGAACTCATCTAGATCAGGGCTTTTCAACCTTTTCACTCATTGTAAACACTTTTAGGATATGGCAATATTCAAGTACCACCAGTCGCCTAGCAAGGTGTCAAAAACTTGATGACCCCCCCCAAAAAGGAAAAAAGCGATAAAGTACAGGTAGTCCTCGACTTAAAACAGTTCACTTAGTAACTATTCGAAGTTACAAGGGCACTGAAAAATGTGCCCCCCAAGGCACAGCCGAGGAAGACACCTGCCTGCCCACCCAGCAGCGCTCTTCCTCCTGTCCAAGGTTTTCATTGTTGTGAGCATTTCTGTTGAGGATTGGCAGTGGGGGTGGGGTGGGGGTGTTTGGTTTTTATTTCCCCCCGTCTGCTGGGTGGTTGCAGCAGGTTTTGGTCACTTCACATGACCCTGGGACACTGTGACCGTCATAAATATGAATCAGTTGCCAAGCATCTGAATGTAAATCACAAGACCCTGGAGATGCTGCAATATTCCAGCTGATCGGCGCGTCTTCTGGGCTCAGCAGAAGTGCCAGGATCAATGCTGCTTTCCAGCTGATTGGTGCTTCTTCAGGGCTCAGCAAAAGCACCAGGATCAGCGCCGAGCCTGGCGCTGATTCTGGTGCTGATCCTGGCACTTCCACTGAGCCCTGACAGCCCCGAAGAAGCGCCGATCAGCTGGAAAGCGGTACTGATCCTGACACCCCTGCAGCTCCAGCCAACTCTCGCTCAGGCTTGTGTGGTGCTGCCACCGTTTCAGCTCATTCCCCTCGCCCGCTGCCACTTTTCTAGAATGATCGCGTACCCCCTGCCAGGTGCCAATGTACCACAGGTGGTACCCATACCACTGGTTGAAAAGCCCTGATCTAGAGTGACCAGCCTTAAACAGATCAACTCCGTGGGGTGTAACCCAATGTTACTGACTGCACAAAGCTAAGAAGAATGGGAGTTGATTAGTGCTTGGATGAAACATCCCCGTAGAAAGCAGTGGCTAAATTCCTTATGAGAACAGATGGATCTAACAGTGAGGCTACTGCAAGCGCAAAGAAGACTTGTTTGCATTTCGCTCCTGCTAAAAATGTTTGCAGTTTGTCTTTTCTTCCTCCTTCTCCTGGCTTTTCCCGTTGGTTCCAGGCTGCCTGCCAGTCTCTGGGACAGATGCTCAATTCCAACCTCTGGTCCACCCATTTGCTGACAGGACTCCTGTCCCCGCAGCCAACTCGCTTTCTTGCTTCGGAATGCAGGAAACTTGAGTCTGGAGCCAAAACCGTTCCCTTTTCCATCAGGAACCTCCCCAGCCCGTCTCAGGGGCATCTTCCTAAAATGAAAATGTGATGTGGAATCAAAAGGCCCATGGGGGGGGGAGGAGCTGACTTTCTGAGTTCATAGCTAATTCTTTTGCTGAATAGATCTTTCGCAAGCTCATTAGCATGTCGAGTGCTACTTGGGCTACTTAGCAGACCAGAAATGCACAACTCTTCTATCCCTCTGTTCATGCAGCCTAGCATTGTGTTGGCTTTTTTGCAGCTGCAGCACACAACTGGCTCATACAGGTAATCCTCGACTTGTTAGTTGCGAAGTTGTGTCCGACCCATCGTGACCCCATGGACAATGTTCCTCCAGGCTTTCCTGTCCTCTGCCATCTTCTGGAGTCCATTTAAGCTCGTGCCTCCTGCTTCAGTGATTCCATCCAGCCACCTCCTTCTCTGTCGTCCCCTTCTTCTCTTGCCCTCCATCTTTCCCAGCATGAGGCTCTTCTCCAGGGAGTCCTTCCTTCTCATTAGGTGGCCAAAGTACTTGAGTTTCCACTTCAGGATCTGGCCTTCTAAAGAGCAGTCGGGGTGGATCTCCTCCAGGACTGACCAGTTTGATCGCCTTGCAGTCCAGGGGACTCGCAGGAGTCTTCTCCAGCACCAGAGTTCAAAGGCCTCCATTCTTTGGCGCTCAGCCTTTCTTATGGCCCAACTTTCACAGCCCTACATTGCAACTGGGAAAACCATGGCCTTGACGATACGCACTTTTGTTGGCAGGATGATGTCTCTGCTTTCTAGTATGCTGTCTAGATTTGACATAGCTTTCCTCCCCAGGAGCAAGCGTCTTTTAATTTCTTGGCTGCAGTCCCCATCTGTGGTGATCTTGGAGCCCAGGAAGATAAGATCCTCGACTTACAACAATTCATTTAGTAACTGTTCAAATTTTACAAGGGCGCTGAAAAAAGTGACTTATGACCGTTTTTCACGCTGACGTCCATTGCAGCCTCCCCACGGCCACCTGATCCAAATTCGGATGCTTGCCAACTGATTCATACTTAACAACCGTTGCAGCATCCTGGGATCATGTGATTCCCCTTTTGCGACCTTCTGACCAGCAAAGTGAACGGGGAAGCCAGATTCACTTAGCGACAGTGTTGCTAACTTAACAACCACAATGATTCACTTAGCAACGGTGGCAAAAACAGGTCATAAAAGGGGCCAAAGTTCACTTAACAAATTCTCACTTAGCAACATAAATGTTGGGCTCCGTTGTGGTTGGAAGCTGAGGGATACCTGTATTTAAGTGATTGTCCCCTTGGGACTCCAAAATCCCTCTCACACAGTTATTGGCACTGAGCCAAGCTTCCCCTAATCTCCACTTACAGAATTGGGTTTTTTTGGCTTTTCTCTACACTGAATTACACGGAGAATTGGGTTTTTTTGCCTTTTCTCTACACTGAATTACACGAAGTCTGGTGAGATCTTGCCTCGCCTTCCATCTTCCCTTTCCCCTTGCTTTTCCTGTCCTGCCTTTTGCCTTCCCTTCCCTCGTGCCGAGTGTTGTGCCTGTACTGGCTTAGTCACAATCCTCTGGGGCCTGCTGTGAAAGAGCAAAAGGGAAGGGATCCTGGTGAAGGGATGGGTAGGGAAGCCCTGGTAGATAGATTGCAAACGCTTCTGACCTCTATGGCCTTTTGCTGGGCTTCTGCCTCTGTTTCTGCTCAAACGTTTCATATGTTCTCAATTAGAAACACCAGGCTTTCCTCTTTTTCTGGAGCTCGCTGCAGGAGTAGTTCCCGGAGCTCCAGAGCAAAGAATGGAGGCCCTTTCCTGGGTTAAAGTTATTTCCTTTGGCCGTGCCTATAAGCCCAGCCAAGTGGAAACGCTGTGCGATCTCCAGGGCTTGGCTCCAGAGCCTAGAGATGTGACATGCTCCCCTTAATGGTTCTTCCCTGCCTTGGAGCTGAACGGCCTCTTACGGACTGGAAAAAAGGAGAGGAGTGGTTGGAAAGGAGTCTGGGGTCTGCATTTCAAGAAGAGCAGCTCTCAACCACCATCTCTCTTTCAGAATAAAAGTAAGGAATCTTGAAGGCATGTGATACCAGCAGCCGAAGGAGGGAAGTTTAGCTCCACGGCTATTGAGAATTAGGAGCTGGATTCATTCCTTAGCATCTGTCTTCGTTCTCTTTGTACCAAACGTGCGTCCTTTCCCTGCCTCGGATCTTTCTGCTTGATTCCCCTATATTTGGCATGACCTCCAGAAGGATTGTCCCATCCTCGTAGCAAACCGGCATGACTCCGCTTAGCTGGGGACCTCTACTGGGCAGTGTCCAGGCCTGGGTTTTGCAGGCCAAGAAACCTATCAATAGTAATAATAATAAAGTTGGAAGGGACCTTGGAGGTCTTCTAGACTAATCCACTGCTCAGGCAGGAAACCCTATACCAACCTGTGGGTCGCGACCCCATTTGGGGTCGAACGACCGTTTTGCGGGGGTCGCCAAACACCTCAGTCCGCCATTTTTTTCCCCATTTCCCCTCAGCCATCGCGCGCGCGCTGCGCATGCGCAGTTTGGCCCGTCGCGCTGCACATGCGTGGGTCGGGGTCGCGCCGCGCATGGGCGGCGCAGGTGGGGTCTCGGCTTGAAAAAGGTTGAGAACCGCTGCCCTATACCATTTCAGACAAATGGCTGTCCAAGGTCCCTTCCAACTTTATTATTATTATTATTATTATTATTATTATTATTATTATTATTATTATTATTATTATACTATTATGTCAATACTGTCAGGTCCTTTGCAAGAGCAGGCTTCTTTGGCTCCTTCCAGACGCACCAATCCCTGGTGGAAGCAAGGGATGCTCCTTGAGGCCACCCAGAGCAATCGGTTGATCAGAATAGAGGTGGAAGGGACTTTGGAGGTCTTCTAGCCCAACCCCCTGCTCAAGCAGGAGACCCTGCTTGGGCGTGACCTGCGTGCTTGCAGTTCCCTGCCCAAACAGCTGGAGCCGGTCACGTGTGGCATTTTTTTTAGGCAGATGCCTATCTGGCACATGGACGGAGCCCCCCCCCTTCTGCCAGCTGAAACCAGCAGCCCACCTGAGCCTGCCTTGTGACCTGCATCTGATCAGCAGTCTTGGGTTGTTGCTGCCCTTGCTCTGCTACACTAGACTGTTGCCTGATTGTTCTGGGAAAGAAGGAAGGAAGGACGGACGGACGGACTCCTGTGACCGGAGCTGCCCTCTCCTTCTGCCCCTTCCCTGCAGGCACACTCCCACTGAGCATTTCACAGAAGAGAACCTTCCTGACAGGGAGAACAATCAATCAGTGCCAGGGCTTGCCTTCAGCAGCTGTGGCTGCTCCTACGCTGGAGACTTTCAGGAAGAGACGGGACAGGCACTTGTCTGGAATGGTATAGGGTCTCCTGCTTGAGCAGGGGGTTGGACTACATGACCTCCAAGGTCCCTTCCAATTCTGTTACTCTGCTATCCTTCCTTCCTTCCTTCCTTCCTTCCTTCCTTCCTTCCTTCCTTCCTTCCTTCCTTCCTTCCTTCCTTCCTTCCTTCCTTCCTTCTTTCTTCCACTCAGCCACCCACCCATTCATCCATCCATCCATTCCTGGAGGTTTTTAAGAAGAGACTGAATAGCCACTTGTTTAGAATGGTATCGGGTCTCCTGCCTGAGCAGAGGGTTGGACTACAAGACCTCCAAGGTCCCTTCCAACTGTTATTCTGCTATTCTGCTATTCTTTTTTCCTTCCTTCCTTCCTTCCTTCCTTCCTTCCATCCATCCTCCCTCCCTCCCTCCCTCCCTCCCTCCCTGCACCCACCCACCCACCCATCCATCCCTGGAGGTTTTTAAGAAGAGACTGGACAGTCACTTGTCTAGAATGGTATAGGGTCTCCTGCTTGAGCAGGGGGCTGGACTAGAGGATCTCCAAGGTCCCTTCCAACTGTTATTCTGCTATTCTTTTTTCCTTCTTTCCTCCCTCCCTCCTCCACCACAGGAGGTTTTCAAGAAGAGACTGGACAGCCACTTGTCTGGAATGATGTAGGCCAGTCTCCTGCTTGAGCAGGGGGTTGGACTACATGACCTCCAAGGTTCCTTCCCACTCTTATTATTCTGCCTTCTCTATTTTGCATACTTTTTGCTTGTTTCCAAATGAATATAAACCCAAGGCAGAGAAGCATTTCTCCATTTCCCAGCAATGGGATGCCCAATTGAGGAGGTGAGATTTTGTGGGTGTTCCAGGAGTGATCAAAAGCACAAACAACGTTGCTGTAACAAGAAGACACCAGAGTCTGGCCTGGCATAAGGTAGCCCCTTATCTTCCCATCCTGCAATGCAAGGGTGAAAACAGATGTGGTACTTGAAAACAAACAGGCTTGTGATACAAATCCAGATGACAGGAAATACGGTCCTAAGGATTAAAGCGTTCCTTTGTTAAAAGGCAGTAATCTGGCCCATAAGATTGCAAAAGACGGGAGGGTGTCTGGGGGGGGCAGTGATGTCATGTACATCATGGCATCATGTGAATTATGCAAATTATGTAATCCCAGGGAAGAAAAAAAAAGTATAAAAAAAATCGCACGGCCCAGCATTCTTTGATACACTACATTGCATATTTTTATTTTTTTTAATATTGATGCGTTCCATTTGTTTCAGTGACTTGATACAAAACAGATTTTCCTGGTATTGATTTAAACCCAGATCTCATTCCTCGATTAACGAAGTAGAATGATATGAATTTTCTCAGAGAGAGAGAGGGCTCCACATGTGGTTGCTTCATGCTTCTTGCAATGCTTTTGGTTGTTCGTCATGGATGCCTGCACCTCAAACACGGGGTGTATTTGTCTGTGTGTGTGTTGGTGGGGTTTTTTCCCCCGTTTTTTTTGTTTTTGTTTTTTAGAAGTCTCTTCTAATTCTGAATTTATTTTTTTTTTTGTTCCGGCTACTGCCAATTTGCCAGTGTCTGCTGTGGGAGGTACAGCTTTGCTCCTCTTTCTGTTGGCTCGGGGCGGTGTCTGGAGAGATGCTTTTCCTGGCCAATTCTGCGGAGCCCATCCCAGCATCAGTAACCCAAAACAGGGCCCAGAGCCACAAGCATCTCCTCAAATCACTGACTGTAATTTATTTGCAGAGTAATTTTTCCCCCCTGCCAAACTCACAGATGAAGCAGGCCCAAAACACATGGAAGCATTTTTCCCGCTGATAAATTTAGGATGGAGGTAAAAAGGGACCCGTTTTCTCTCTGGAGAGCAGGAAATAATGATTCCTGAAGAAGTGAGCTTCCTGGAATTGTCCTAATTACCATTTTTTAAAATATAAATTTAACAAGGGTGTTTTTATATTTGCTGGTAAGAAAGTGCAGGCTTTCTCACAAAGCATAAGGCAGGGGGGCAAGGGGTGGAAGGAATTGCCCCTGGCCACACACATGCAAAGAGATTCATTGCTTGAAATGACCAGATGAGCAGAGAATTTTAATACACGGCAGTAAGCCAAATGGATTAAAATTTAAACTCCCAACAGATAATTTCCATTCACTCCTAGTCATGTACAGTTCCATTGGTGTAACAGCAGATAAAATCACGATAAAACCCACAGCGAAAGAATGACAAGAATGGGGTTTTGTTTTGTTTTTTTTTGTTTTGCTTTTTTGAGAAATTCATAAGAGCATCACCAGGCAAGCATTTCTGGGAAGGTTACCAATGGAGAGACCCCACTAACTAGGTGCATGCTGGCGGTCTGGAGGTGGGAAGATCCACATCATAAGAGATAACAGAATGACAGAGCTGGAAACCCTATAGCATTTCAGACAAATGATTGTCCAATCTTTTCTTAGAAACTTCCAGTGTTGGAGCACCCAAAACTTTAGGAAGCAAGCTATTCGAAATAGCAGAATAACAGAGCTAGAAGGGATCTCAGAGATCATCTAGTCCAGCCCCCTGCTCAGGCAGGAAACCCTATACCATTTCAGACAAATGGTTGTCCAATCTCTTCTTAGAAACTTCCAGTGTTGGAGCATTCACAACTTCTGGAGGCAGGTTGTTCCACTGGTTAATTGTTCCAACTGTCAGGAAGTTTCTCCTTAGTTCTACGGTAGGTTGCTTCTCTCCTTGATTAGTTTCCATCCGTTGCTTCTTGTCCTGCCTTCAGGTGCTTTGGAGAATAGCTTGACTCCCTCTTCTTTGGGGCAGCCCCTGAGATATTGGAACCCTGCTATCATGTCCTCCCTCATCCTTCTCTTCATTAAACTAGACATCCCCAACTCCATCAACCATTCTTCATATGTTTTAGGCTCCAGTCCCCTGATCATCTGTGTTGCTCTTATCTGCACTCTTTCCAGAGTCTCAACATCCTGGTGACCAAAACTGGATGCAATATTCCAAGTGTGGTCTCACCAAGGCTTGGTAAAGAAGACAAGAAAGATTAGTGGATGCATCAAGTGGATGATAAAGGATCCCCCATCACTAAAACCAGCTACCTCCACTCAGAGATGGACCGACACAGGTGGTTTTAGACTGCATTTTGCTGTCTGTTTTGGTTGTGGGCAGATGACCCAGAAACTACAAAAAAAGTCTCATTTTCTCCTTACTTGGTCCCCCCTCTCCCTCCCCCCAGGAGGGGAGCAAATGGAGCAGCATGAGCCAAATTCCCACTTTCCTTGCATAATTCCTTTCGTGCTGATGCAGGGAAAAGCAAGCAGGCAGTGGAGATCCATTTCTGCTTCGTGGCTCTGCCGGACGTCCAGTGGAAATCTGTCTTGTCATCTCAGCGCCATGTTTTCTTGTCCTGGAGCACGTCTGAACAGGCTGCCCTGGGTCCTCCGTGACAGCCCTGCATATACTTGAAGTTGGCCAGTGGCTCTTCTTTTCTCTGGGTCAGTCCAGTGGTTGCTTCCATTTTCTTTGGGTTTGGCTAATTAAAGAAGGTGTTGTCAAAGGCCTTCACTACCCAGAGCCTCCCCCAGAGAGATGGGCAATTAAGGAATATGAAATAGGAAGGGAAAGGATGGGGATAGAATAGAATAGAATATGGAATAGAATAGAATAGAATAGAATAGAACAGAACAGAACACAACAGAACAGAACACAACAGAACAGAACAGAACAGAACAGAACAACAACAGAATAGAAAATATGGAATAGAATAGAATAGAATATGGGATGGAATATGGGATGGGATGGAATAGAATAGAATAGAATATGGAATAGAATTGAATAGAATATGGGATGGAATAGAATAGAATGGAATGGAATGGAATAGAATATGGGATGGAATGGAATGGAATAGAATAGAATACGGAATGGAATAGAATAGAATATGGAATAGAATAGAATAGAATATGGGATGGGACGGAACGGAACAGAACAGAACAGAACAGAATAGAATAGAATATGGGATGGAATAGAACAGAACAGAATAGAATAGAATAGAATAATAGAGGGAAGTAGGAATAGGAAAGGGAAGGGAAAGGAAAGGAGAAAGAAAAGAGAGACAAAAGAAAAAGGAAAGGAAAGAGAAAGAAAGAAAAAGAAAAAAATTGCCAGCCCTGTGTCACAGCCTCTCTTCAAGTTCTCCATTTCATAGGGGCTACTTCCTTGTCTCTCGCGCTAGATTAGGTCAGTTTGAAAAACACCCGGAGCTCTTTGGGGCCACATGCCAAGCTGTTCTCTCAGCTCCAGCAGTTTTATGACAGCTCTCCAGGCCTCTTCACAATCCGGACTTCCTTTGCGGGGGTTTCCATCAGATGCTGCGGGACAAGTTCAAAGGCTTTGTCCTTTCACCCAAGGATCACTGGGCCGCCAGCTTTGAATTAGCAACAGCAGCTCAAGGAACTCTCCCAGGTGGATTGTGGCCTGTGCCCGCTAATCTGGCCCCTGTTTAAAATTCCTTAAACAAGGGTTGACCAAACAAAAGCTTTGATTTCCCCATTGTAGCTGAAAAGGAACAGATGTTGCTGGGGACCTGAAGTATATCGCCTGCAGTCAAAGCTCCCCCCCCAAGTGCGCACGATGGGTGGATGGAGGGAGGGGGCTGCATTCTAATGGATGCTGTTTGCATGAATCCCCCAGGAATTCTAGAAGAAACACCTGCAGAGGAAAAGTGACAGGTGTCCTCCCTTTCCCCAGCCAGCCTTGAAAACATAACACTAAAGAAAGGAATCTATAGACACATCTATGCCGGCGATACATAAGTGGGTTTTGGGTTGACGTTTGGGCACTCAATCTCTAAAAGGTTCTCCATCACTGGTATAGGGCCTCCTGCTTGAGCAAGGGGTTGGTCTAGAAAGCCTCCAAGGACCCTTCCAACCCTATTATTCTGTTATTCCTCCAAAACAGACAGAAAAGGAGGAGTCGCTAAATAGAGCAGAACTTCGCACGTTGTGGAAAGCCTTGCGAAGTTTAAGCAACTCTCACCTACGCTGTCCTAAGCAACAAAGGGCTTTGACTGCAACAAGCCCTTGTTGGACCATCTGCTTTTTCCACCTCCTGTTACTGCAGGCAGTTGCGATGGAAATGCCCGCAGGTCCACCACTTCGTTAGGGTTTCCTGCCTTCCCCCCCCCCAGCTCCCCAAACTGCAGGCTTTATAAATTGCCGCAGTCCCCAGTGTTGATCTTGGGGGCTGATGAAAGGCAGATCTAGCTCCTCTGGTCTGCCTTGCATCAGAGACTCTCCTACAGCGGTAGGTCTCTTTTCTGCTTTGGAGGGGGGAAAAAAGTGTAATGGAGAACAGAAGTGCTAAGTGGCTTAAGTGGCACATACAGCAAACGTACACTTAATCTATCAACAGTCCCGTCATTCTTGCCAGATTGGAACCTCCAGAGGCTGAGCGCTTCTAACCTCTTCCATTTTGGAGCTCCCTTCCGTGAGAAGCTGATGTGTTTCAAAGGGCTGCCACCTATTTTATTTTTATTTATTTAAAGTAGGGATTCTGAATGCTCATGTGCAGAATAGTGTGTTGTTGTTGTTTTTTTAGTGGAATAAAATCACAGCACAGCCAGCACACGAACACCCCACTTAGAATACTTCGGTCGCCGTAATGTAAAAAAGATGTTGAGACTCTAGAAAGAGTGCAGAGGAGAGCCACAAAAATGATCAGGGGGCTAGAGGCTAAAACAGTGGCAGGAATTGGGTAGGTCCAGTCCAGTGAAAAGAAGGACTAGGGGGAACATGATAGCTGTCTGCCAATATTTGAGGGGCTGCCCCAAAGAAGAGGGAGTCAAGCTATTTTCCAAAGCGCCTGAAGGCAAGACAAGAAGCAACGGATGGAAACTAACCAAGGAGAGAAGCAACCTAGAACTAAGGAGAAACTTCCTGACAGAACAATTAACCAGTGGAACAACCTGCCTCCAGAAGCCGTGAATGCTCCAACACTGGAAGTTTTTAAGAAGAGACTGGACAGCCATTTGTCTGAAATGGTATAGGGTTTCCTGCCTGAGCAGGGGGTTGGACTAGAAGATCTCCAAGGTTCTCTTCCAACTTTATTATTACTATTATTATTATTAAGATAGATGGAAGAGAAATACCGTAGACTGATCTCTGGATATCGAAAAGACTGTCAGTATGCAGGGATATACATCGTCTTTGCTGAAACTGTTCAATCAGCATGTTGAAATTTCAAGAAAGGAGTTTCTGGCTGAATATTAAGAGGTAATAGAATCTCAGCACCGTGGAGGTGGAAGGGACTCTGCTCTGCAGCATGTAAGAAGATCAATGAAACCAGGGTTCTCCAAAGCAGCTCTATTGAACTATGCACTATTAGCATTGAGATTGTATTGTCATGATATATTTTCGCTGTCACTTTATAAAATCGTCACCCATCCTACTGTCAACCTCCAAGTATGATTGCTCCTGGAGTGGCCATCATCCAGATACTGTGGGAAAACTACTTCAAAAATTCCCTGTGAGAAGAAGGCTGTCCTAGCATCTTCACCTCCAAAAGGTTCAAATATTGGAAGGCTGCTATCATGTCTCCCTTGGTCCTTCTCTTCACTAGTCATGCCCAGTTACAGGAAATGGGCATGGCTGGTCTAATGAAGAGAAGGACCAGGGGAGACATGATAGCAGTGTTCCAATATTTGAGGGGCTGTCACAGAGAGGAAAGGGACAACCTATTTTCCAAAGCACCCAAAGACCAGACAAGGAATAACAGATGGAAATTGATCAAGGAGAGATTCAACCTAGAAATAAGGAGAAATTTCCTGACAGTGGGAACAATCAACCAATGGAACAGAAGTTGCCTTCAGATGTTGTGGGAGCTTCATGACTGGAAGCTGTCAAGAAGAGACTAGACTGCCATCTGTCAGAAATGGTGTAGGGTCTCCTGCTTGGGTGGGGGGGTTGGATTAGATGACCTCCAAGGTCCCTTCCAACTCTGTTACTCTACTCTACTCTACTCTACTCTACTCTACTCTACTCTACTCTACTCTACTCTACTCCACTCCACTCCACTCCACTCCACTCCACCCCACCCCACCCCACCCCACTCCACTCCACTCCACTCCACTCTAAAATTTCTGTAAAGGCTACCTTTTCACATACTACATATTATATCTTTAATATTCCAAGTGCCAAGAGTAATTTTGCAAGCCTTGGGAATCCAAATCACAGGAGTATTTAAAATCAGGTAGAGTCTGAATGAATGAAACCAGAGGTTTTCCTCCAAGGTAAGCAGGTATATCAGATTGCAGCTTTATTTAATTTTCTTTTTAATCATTTCTCTTGCTGCCAGAATTAACTGTCTTTATATGTCATAGCCTTGGAGCCTGAGGGCAGGGACTCTTGTATCTACTGATAATTATTTTGGCTCTGTTTTTGTATGAAGATCAGGATACTTTTTTTTAAAAAAAAAAGGAATATTTAAATACACAAGTCATGAAGCAAGCTCACCCTATTAAGATACCCAAATTCATCAGGCAAAAAAG
Organism: Bothrops alternatus; assembly: GCA_034064705.1. Lineage (NCBI taxonomy): Eukaryota > Metazoa > Chordata > Lepidosauria > Squamata > Viperidae > Bothrops > Bothrops alternatus. Next base: position 415,800 of record JARGCV010000386.1, read on the forward strand.
GAATCTGCCCCATTGTAGCCTTTGGTGATTGGCATTTGCCTGCAGGTAGTCAGTTTTCTGTCCTGTGGACCAGGATGGCCCTTTCTTATTTGAAGAGGTTATTGTGTTATATTGACTAATTAATTAATTAGCTTGTTGCCATGTTTTAGTTATAACTACATGCTGGGTGCAGTTGCTCAGACCAGCTGCACCCAGCTTGTGATCCTCAAAGGAACTATGGTGGGACGCATGCAGTGGGGGTAGCTCAAGGTTCTGTCTTGGGCCCAGAACTCATTTGCGATCCAGATGAGCGGATAGAAGGGGAACCCATCAAATTTGCAAACAAATTAGGAAAATAGGCTTAAGAACCAGAACGATCTTGGCAGTCTTGAGCATTGGGTCCTCCAACAAAATGCTGTTCGGTGGGGAGAAAAACAGGGTCCTGCACTTAGACAAAAAAAACCCAAATGCACAGGTATAGAATAGGCAATACTTGGCTCTAGTAAACGTGAGAGGGATCTAGGTGTCCCAGACCCAGCAATGTGCTGCAGCTGCCCCCCAAAAAGCTAATACAGTCTTGGGATGCATCAACAGAGAGATAGTTTCAAGATCTGCATTGATGAGTCCATGGTTGGAATATTGTGTCCAGTTCTGGTCACCATGATAGAGAAGAGATGCTGAGACTCTAGAAAGAGTGGAGAGAAGAGCAACCAAGATGATTAGGGGGTCTGGAGGCTAAAACATACGAAGAACGGTTGCAGGAATTACTGAAGATATGTCAAGCCTAACAAAGAGAAGGACTAGGCGTGATATGATAGTAGTCTTCTAATATGAGAGGGTCAACCTATTCTCCAAAGCAACTGAAGGCAGGACACGAAATAAGGGGTAGAAGCTCATCAAAGAGAGATCCAGCCTAGAATTAAAGAGAATTAATTTGACAGTGAAAACAGTTAATTAGTGGAACAGCCAGCATCTAGAAATTGTGGGTGCTCTATCACTGGAGGTTTTTTAAGAAGAGACTTCACAGCCATTTGTGGGTTATAGAAGACTATCACAAATTGGTCCCTAGTTTTTGTCTCCCAATATACACACTGCAGTAGAATGGAGAGGCGTTAGCCTTTTGTCAGGATCACAGGCCTGTAGACGTAACTTGTGCTGTTTAATGTCCAGGTTGCTATATAATCAAAATCTAAGGTTCCTTTAACCAAGGGAACTCAAGGCCGGTTTATTCTAGCCCGTTGCTGAAATCTTATCTCTAATTTCTCCCGAGTATTCTCCCTCCGCCAAGGAGGTTACTGCTGTTCGACCTTGTTTCTCAGATACTTGAGAAGGTGCCTCTTAGTGTATAGTTTAGTGCAACGTTTCTGGGGACTGACTTGATTGCTGGGAAAGGCAGAGAGGCTGCTTCTGCTACTGATAGCATTTTTTTGCTTCACCTTTTCATCTCCTGAAGCCGCCCAGTGGGGCCCCCAATTGGAGAAAAACCTTTGGGATTCAATTAAAGCCTCCAGAAGGATGCCGGCCTGCATCTGTTTATCATCATTCAGTGTTTCAGAAGGATTTTTCTTTCTCCAAGCCTTAGTTTTGTAACGTGGAAAAGCTGAAAGGCTTATCTTAAGGAGAAATGAAATGAAATGAGGATGATAACCTTTACTGTCATTTTTTGTTTACTAAATGAGAAGATGAACTAGGACTAAGAAAGTAGGGAGAAGGTTTAGAATAGAATAACAGAGTTGGCAGGGACCTTGTAGGTCATCTAGTCCAGGGGTCCCCAACCCCCGGGCTGTGCCGGGCTGCGGCATGCCAGTAACCAGTCCACACAAACAAGCAAAGCCACATCTATGGGATGCAGGCAGCACACAAAACCACACACCCTCCAGTCCATGGGAAAACCTCTCTCCACCAAAAAGTTGGGGACCTCTGTAGGTCATCTAGTCCAACACACACACACCCCAAGCAGGAGACACTACACCATTTCTGACAGATGGCAGCCAATCTCTTCTTGAAAGCCTCCATTGATGAAGCTCCCACAATATCTGAAGGCAATCTGTTCCATTGGTTGATTGTTCTCACTGTCAGGAAATTTCTCCTTATTTCTAGCTCTCCTTGATCAGTTTCCATCCGTTCTTCCTTGCTCAGCCTTCAGGTGCTTTGGAAAATAGGTTGACCCCCCTCCTCTCTGTGACAGCCCCTCAAATATTGGAATACGGCTATCATCCTGGTCCTTCTCTCCAGTAGCTAGCCATACCCAGTTCCTGTAACCGTCCTTCATCTGTTTTAGCCTCCAGGTGCCTCACAGTATTTATACAGGAGTCCTCGATTTAAACAGCAGTTCATTTAGTGACAATTCAAAGTTGCAACAGTGCTGGAAAAAATGACTTATGACTATTTTTCACACTTAACGCCCATTGCTGCATCCTCATGGTTACGTGATAAAAATTCGAATGCTTGGCAACTGACGGGTATTTATGACGGCCGCAGTGTCCTGGATAAGGACACTTATCCTTCCGATAAGGAAAGTCAATGGGGGAATCCAGACTCAACAACAGCGTTACTAATTTAGGAACTGCAGCCATTTATTTCCCAACTGTGCCCGGAAAAGTCGTAAAACGGGGCCAAAATTCACTTGACAAACATCTCAAGTAACAACATAAATTTCGGGCTCAGCTGTGGTCGTACGCTGAAGGGTTGTATTGAAAATTCACCACTTTGGAGCCTGTTTATAATGGCCATGCTGGCAGACAGGTCTGGGGGTGGGGGCAGAGAATGGAATTGGGAGGCACACAAGGACAGGTGTCCTGCCTGCATCTTCGGTCTGTTTTAGGCTGTGATCGCTCCGTGACCGTTGCATCAAAAGCTCTGAACAGCTTGAGGGTGAGGGACCAGCCAGCTGAAGATGGAGCCTGGGAGTAAAAGGTTCACTTCTCCCATTCAAAGACTTTGCTACGGCCTCTGTCAGCCTCTGCTGCACACAATTAAAACCAGGAAAGAAGGGGGGGGGCTTGTTATCACAACACTCAGCTTCCTTGCTTGCTTTCCTGGCAAAGGAAAAGAGCAGCTAACAAGCTTATGCAGGTGCTTGTCCCGGATCCCTGCTGGCTCAGGGTGGGGGTGGAAGGAGGGCTGTCTTCTGCAAAACGCAAAGCCAGGTGGGATTTTGTAGCCGTAGCATTACAAGTGGATGGGAAGAGGGTAAGGCAATGGTCATGCCCCTCTCTGAAATAAAAACATGCTCCCTGTAGACTAGTGCCATATACAGACGGCAACTTCCCCCCCTAAGCTAGCAGTTATTAATTATAATGTTGCCCAAATGTGAGCCTATTAAGCCAAAATAACACATTTTGTTCCCCTACCCCCTGCCATTGGAAGTGGTACACTTTGGGGGATCTTCTTTCCGTCACCAAATTGGCATCAGTTACTTTCTTGTGCATAAGTTAGTCTTGATTATACGTCATACAGTCAACTTGGCAATTTTAAGATGGGGGAAGTCAATGCATCATTAGCCTGCTAGTTTGAAAAAAACACTAATATGTGTCATATATACTAGCAAATGAGATATGAAAATTCCAGGAATCAGGAATCTGGTAGCCCTTTTTCAAACCTATCCATGTTATTAAAAAGCATAATCTTTAATTAGTTACAGCTCATTCCATCAAATGGAAATGTATATTTTTTTTTTAAAAAAAAGGGTTTATAGTTGTTGTTAGTTGCAAAGTACTGTCTGACCCATCGTGACAACGTTCCACCAGGCCTTCCTGTCCTCTACCATCTTCTGGAGTCCCTTTAAGCTCACACCTCCTGCTTCAGTGACTCCATCCAGCCCCCTCCTTCTCTGTCGTCCCCTTCTCTTGCCCTCCATCTTTCCCAGCATCAGGCTCTTCTCCAGGGAGTCCTTCCTTCTCATTAGGTGGCCAAAGTACTTGAGTTTCAACTTCAGGATCTGGCCTTCTAAAGAGCAGTTGGGGTTGATCTCTTCTAGGACTGACTGATTTTGGTTTTCTTAATGTTGAGTTTCAAGCCAATTTTTGCACTCTCCTCCTTCACCTGCATCAAGAGGCTCTTTAGTTCCTCTTCACTTTCTGCCATTAGAGTGGTATCAGCTGCATATCTTAGGTGGTTTTACAGTAAAAGTCTGCAAAATTGCTCCTGTCTGATTTAGATTTAAACAGAATCATAGGGCTGAAAAGGACCTCAGAGATTTTCTAGACCAACCCCCTGCTCAAGCAGGAAACCCTATACCATTCCAGACAAATGGCTATCCAGTCTCTTCTTAAAAACGTCCAGAGTTGAAGCACCCACAACTTCTGGAGGCAAGTCATCCCACTAGTGGATTATTCCGTCAGGAAATTTCTCCTTAATTCTAGGTTAGATCATGCTTTGGTAAACTTCTACCAATTACTCCACCTATTCTTTATTTGTGAATTTGGTTCTTCTTGCCTAAATGCAGGATCTTTTCTCACCACTGAATTGCATTTTGTTAAATAGAGCCCAGTGTTTGAGTCTCTCAAAATCCTTCTAAACTTTGAGCCTATCTTTCAAAGTGTTCATTATTCCCCCCCCCCCAGATTGTTGTAGTCTGCAAATTTGATGAGTTCCCCTTCCATCCCCTCATCTAAATCATTTGTGAAGATGTTGAAGAGTACTGGCTCTAAGACTGAGCCTTAAGGTATCCAACTCCTTGCTTTTCTCCATGTGGATATACCGGTAGTTCCATTAAGGATTGCCTGCTGAGTGCAGTCGATCAGCCGGTTATGAATCCATCTATCCAGAGGGATAGAATCAAGATCACATGAAGAGTTCATACCACTTTACAAGGCCTTGGTAAGGCCACACTTGGAATACTGCATCCAGTTTTGGTCACCACGATGTAAAAAAGATGCTGAGACTCTAGAAAGAGTGCAGAGAAGAGCAACAAAGATGATTAGGGGACTGGAGGCTAAAGCATATAAGGAACGGTTGCTGGAATTGGGCATGTCTAGTTTAATGAAGAGAAGGACGAGGGGGGACATGATAGCTGTGTTCCAGTATCTCAGGGGCTGCCACAAAGAAGAGGGAGTCCAGCTATTCTCCAAAGCACCTGAAGGTAGGACAAGAAGCAACGGGTGGAAACTGATCAAGGAGAGAAGCAACCTAGAACTAAGGAGAAACTTCCTGACAGTGAGAACAATTAACCACCTGCCTCCAGAAGCGGTGAATGCTCCAACACTGGAAGTTTTTAAGAAGAGACTGGACAGCCATTTGTCCAAAATGCTATAGGGTTTCCTGCCTGAGCAGGGGGTTGGACTCGATGACCTCCAAGGTCCCTTCCAACATTATTATTATTATTATTATTATTATTATTATTATTATTATTATTATTATTATTATTATTATTTGGTGATAGTTCTGTCTGTCTTACCAAGAAGTAGACTGTTTGATAAGGCTCTTCTGCCCATAAACTGCATCTTGTCCATAGATAATGAATAGAGTTTCTGCTCCTTGGCTTACGTGGATGATTAGTGGCGCAAAGGCCACCCCAAAGCTTTCTCTATCCTGTCCACACATTTAATGCTTTCCACTCATAGAAAACCCTGAAACCTCCTGCAGCCTTTTAGAAGTTCCTTCACTTTCAAAAATATACAATTATATCTATTGTTTTGCTCCTCTTTCAGCTTAAGTGAACCGTTTTAACCCCATCCTCCCACGGTAGAATATGTAGCAGCCTGTCTGGCTTTGGCTCCATCATTGCGGGATGTTTAAAGTAAATTGAGTTTAAGTAAAATTGGGGAGAGGTTGCTTTGGCAGGGCATTTTACGGTTTCAGATCTGCATCTTAAGAATTGGGCTATATGAACAATCCCATCTAGTTTCTTGGCAGTAATGTGGAAGAGTTGCCATCTCTTGGGATATATTTTGGGGCTTGGTCTCCCATCCAAGTGTTAACCAAGACTGTCTCTTCATAGCTTCCTGAGATCATAGAGGTCTCAGGAAGAGGGATAGAATCAAGATCTAATAGAGGGATAGAATCTAATAGAGCAGTGATGGAGAACCTTTTAGAGACCCAGTGCCCAAACTGCAACCCAAACCCCACTTATTGATTGCAAAGTGCCAGGGCCCCATCAGCATTGTTTGTTTGTTTGTTTATTTATTTATTTATTTATTTCTTTATTTATTTATTTATTTATTTATTTATTTCTTTATTTATTTTACGATTTTTATACCGCCCCCCTCCTGAAGGACTCGGGGCGGTGTACAGCCCAATTAAAAAAACATTTACATACAAAAGGTAAAATTATTAAAAATAAATTAAATAATTTGGCCCAATCATTTAAAAACCCAGTTACCTAAAAATAATTTAGTCCGATCATTTAAAACCAATACTTAATCTTAAAACTCAATCCCCTAAAAACAATTATGGCCTTGTTGGAACCGGAGCTACTATCCCAGGCCGGCTTGTCGAAATAAATATGTCTTTAATTCTCGACGGAAGGAACGCAATTCCGTCAACGTACGGAGTTCGGGGGGGAGCTCGTTCCAAAGCGTTGGAGCTCCCACAGAGAAGGCCCTCTTTGTGGTGCCCTCGGGGTGGGTGTGGCCCACTGGGTGGGCGTGGCTGTGATGGTCACAGCAGACTGAGTGGGCATGGCCAGGGTGGGCGCGGCCACCTTGATGTTGCTCGTGGGGAAGATGCCTGTGGGGTCTGGGCAGGATTGGGGGAGATCCAGGGGGTCTCTGGTAGGTGGGGCGGTGGGCAGGAGGCTCGTCCTGCGGGGTGAGGCAGGGGGTAGGGTGGGGGTGCCATTGCTGCGGGGCGAGGCGAGGCAGGGGCAGCTGCTGCCTGACACCATCAGCCCCCCGCACAGAGAGGCCAGCGAGCGCATGGGAGCGCGCTCTACCACCTCTACTGGAGCTTGCTAGCCAGCTGCTTCGCCTCCTTGATTTATGGAATTCACTTCCTGAAGGGGCCGTGACAGCTGTCAGCCTTGACAGCTTCAAGGCAGGGCTAGATAGATTCATGGATGCCAAGAGTATCGGTTATTAAAACGGATGTCCATGTGCCGCCTCTATGTTGGTTGAGGCAGGCAGGATTCCCTTGAGTACCATTTGTTGGGGGTCAAGGGAAAAAGGAGGGTTTTGCCTTCTCTTTCTGCTCAAGATCCCCATGTACAATTGGTGGGCCACTGTGTGACACAGAATGCTGGACTCGATGGGCTTTGGCCTGATTCAGCAGGGCTCTTCTTATGTTCTTATGTTCTTATGTTCCTTTGTGCTGGGTGGGACTGACGCTCCGGGCACCAGCGGTGGCCTAATGGACCTGCGTAGCTGGTGGCAGTAGGTGTGCCCACAGAGAGGGCTTTGAGTGCCGCCTCTGGCACGCGTGCCACAGGTTCGCCATCACTGTAATAGAGGAATAGAATCAAGTGTCAATTCTCTCGCTTGCGACCACCTCCAGGGGCTCTTTCAACTTCTCACCCTTTGGGAACGAAGGCACTTTTCGGTGTTTGGAGAAAAGTGCAATTAAAACGGGACAGGACCTGTGTTGCTGGGAGACAAGAAGGGAATCAGTGCATTGACCTGGCTCAGTATAAAAAAATGTTCTTTGGGGAATCTGAAAGCCTTCCGTTGAAATTCAGGAGCTATGTTGTTTTTCCAGAATTCGGGAATTATTCCTACGGATGCCTGCATCCCGCCCCACAAACCCAAGCATGCTGTGACTTCTGTGCACATTGTGAGAAATGATTGTTCATTCAAAGCACTTTTTTTTTTTTACCATTGGCCTTGATTAACGAAACCAAGATGAAATTGAGATCGCAAAGCTTCCTGATTTTGACTCGTGTACATATCAGGGCTGATTAGTGTGATTTCCCTTTTGTTTTCTGACTTAATTTTATCTGTCAGTTCCAAGTAAGAGGAGAAATGAAAGGCCTGTGTTTAAAATCAGTTTCCCTAGTTGATGCCAGAGATATCCGTGGTATCTTTCTCCCCTGCAGAGTTGGTGCAAAACCAAAAAAAAACAAAAAACTAGACCAGTATGTTGTTTGACCACATCAGAATAACAGTAAAAATTCACTTTAAATACAAGCACAGCTAAGAACGATTTAAATCCCAGCTAGGGACAAGCTAGATTTTTAAGACAAAAATGAACTTAGACATGAGAAAGAATAGCAACCCACAATTCTTCTGCACTGAGAACTTGCAATACAAAATAAAGAATAACAAAGTTGGAGAGGACTTTGGCGGTCTCTTGGCCAAACAGGAGACCCCATATTATCTCGGACAAATGCCTCTTCTTAAAAAACCTCCAGTGATGAAGCACCCACAATTTCTGAAGACAAGCTATTTCACTGATTAATTGTTCTCATTGTCAGGAAATTCCTTCTTTCTTCTAGGTTGGATCTCTCTTTAATAAGATTCTAGCTATTACTTCTTGTCCTGCCCTCCAGTGCTTTGAAGAATAAGTTGACCCTCTCTTCTTTGTGGAAGCCTCTCGAATATTGGAAGACTGCTATCATGTCACTTCTAGTCCTTCTCTTGGTTAGACCAGACATACCTAGGTACTGCTTTTTACAGTTCTAGTACTTTCATTTTAGAAGAGCAAAAGTGACAGGGCTTGGTGCTAGGACTTCTGGGGAACTGGTAAGCAGGATGGTGGTAGGACTGGAAGGGTATTAAACTGCAATTTTAATCATGCTTGCAAATGAGTAAGTTCCTTTGAATATTACAGGGTCTGCTGTTTAACGAAGAGTTGTAAGAGTGTACTCCATAAAGAATTTTGGGTAGATTAATCAGACTATTAGAGTATGACCCTACTGTAACTGGGGATAAAGAGAGAGAATAGAATAGAATAGAATAGAATAGAATAGAATAGAATAGAATAGAATAGAATAGAATAGAATAGAATAGAATAGGAGTAAGAGTAAGAGTAAAAGTAAGAGTAAAAGTAAAAGTAAAAGTAAAAGTAAAAGTAAAAGTAAAAGTAAAAGTAAAAGTAAGGGTAAGAGTAGACCTTGGAGATCTTCTGGTCCAACCCGCTGCTCAGCCAGGAAACCCTATACCATTTCAGGCAAATGGTTGTCCAATCTCTTCTTAAAACCCCCCAGTGTTGGAGTATTCACAACTTCTGGAGGTAAGTAGTTCCACTGATTGATTGTTCTAACCATCAGGAAATTTCTCTTATTTTCAGGTTGCTTCTCTCCTTGATTAGTTTCCATCCATTGCTTGTCCTGCCTTCCGGTGCTTTGGAGAATAGCTTGACCCCCCCTCCCTCTTCTTTGTGGCAGCCCCTGAGATATTGGAAGACTGCTATCATGTCCCCTCTTGTCCTCCTTTTCATTAAACTAGCTCTACCCAATTCCAGCAACCGTTCTTCATATGTTTTAGCCTTCAGTCCTCTGATCACCTTTGTTGCTCTTCTCTGCACTCTTTCTAGAGTCTCAACTTCTTTTGTACATCGTGGTGATGGTTTGTGTGTGTGCATGCATGTGCACCTATAGATAGAAAGGGAGTTGCTGTGCAGCACTTAAGATTTGGAGTCCAAAAGCTGCTTTCAGAATACAAGGGGGCTATGCAGTTCTTTAAACCAGACTCATCTTTCCCTTGATTATGTAGCAGCTGTGCAGCTGTGGTGTTCTTTCCAAGGAAAGCTCATGGAATTGCCCACGAATCAACCATGAGTTTGGAAGAAGTGGAAGGCAAAAGATTTATTCAAACCTGAAGACAAAGTTACACTTAATGAGTCTATGGAGTAGATTTCTTTTTCATTTCTTGTTTTGTTATTTTGTCTCTTTCTTCAAGAAGATTGTTTTGTTAACTGTTTATGTAAAGTGTTGAGAGGCAGTTTGGTATAGCGATCAAAGTGCTGGGCTAGAAACAGGAAAACTGAGTTCCGATCCTGCCTTAAACACAAAGCCTGCTGGGTGATGTTGGGCCAGTCACTCTCTCGCACCCCTAGGAACAGGCAATGGCAAACCAGCTTCTGAAATCCTGGCAAGAGAGCTGCGGGAACTTGTCCGGGTGGTGGCGAGGAGTAACTTGAAAGGGCTAAAATATAAATACACTTTGGCACTCTTTTCCCTCATGCCTCCACACTTGAAATCAAGTTTTAAACTTAATTGAGGACAATTTACAAGTGGAACACTTGCCTTCAGAAATTGTGGATGCTCCATCACTGGAGGTTTTTAAGAAGAGATTGGATATTCCATTGTCTGAAATGGTATAAGTTGTCCTGCTTGAGCAGGGGGCTGGACTGGGAGACCTCCAACGTTCCTTCCAGATTCTCTTCTCTTCTCTTCTCTTCTCTTCTCTTCTCTTCTCTTCTCTTCTCTTCTCTTCTCTTCTCTTCTCTTCTCTTCTCTTCTCTTCTCTTCTCTTCCCTTCCCTTCCCTTCCCTTCCCTTCCATATTTTCTCTTCTCTCTTCTCTTCTCTTCTCTTCTCTTCTCTTCTCTTCTCTTCTCTTCTCTTCTCTTCTCTTCTCTTCTCTTCTCTTCTCTTCTCTTCTCTTCTCTTCTCTTCTCTTCTCTTCTCTTCTCTTCTCTTCTCTTCTCTTCTCTTCTCTTCTCTTCTCTTCTCTTCTCTTCTCTTCTCTTCTCTTCTCTTCTCTTCTCTTCTCTTCTCTTCTCTTCTCTTCTCTTCTCTTCCCTTCCATTCCATTCCATTCCATTCCATATTTTCTCTTCTCTTCTACTCTACTCTACTCTACTCTACTCTACTCTACTCTACTCTACTCTACTCTACTCTACTCTACTCTACTCTACTCTACTCTACTCTACTCTACTCTACTCTACTCTACTCTACTCTACTCTACTCTACTCTACTCTATTCCATTCCATTCCATAATTCTATTCCATTCCATTCTATTCTATACAGATCCTTCTACCAAATCCTTCTAGACCTTTAAAACAAATAACTTAAAGAAGAAAAGCTCCCCCCCCTTTTCCGGCCCACAGTCTTGGCTGCTGCTGCTGCCACAAAGTGCTGCCGAACTGTTCACAGCTTCCAGGTTGTGACCTCTTTGACGATCATTGACTCGTGTTTTCTGCACTTCAAAGTGCTCTGAGTTGATTCAGCTCAATTAATACAGAAGCAGCATGAACTCTGTAGAGGCGCCTCTTGGGGAAGAGCCCATCTCTCTTGCACTCCTGTGACCCACACAAACACAGAGACACACACACATTGTGCTGTTTGTCACACGGGGCATCCAATGCACTCAAAGGACATTTGCCAGATCCCTTCTGAAAACGGCCGCATCTTGCTCTGTTTTCAGAAGAGCTGTCCTACATTTGTTTATATAAGATATTTGTCTTCTTAAATAAGGATGAGAAAGTTGATAATGGTGACATGCCATCTAAAGGCGGTCCTTGACTTGCAACAGTTCATTTAATGGCCATTCAAAGTTACTGAAAAAAGCCCTGAAAAAATTGACCAATAACTATTTTTCAGACTTAAGACCATGGCAGCACCCCCTCCCCCACGGTCCTGGGATCGAGCTTCGGGGGCTTGAAAACTGACTCACTTTTTTTTTTTTACAAATTTTATTTATAATACAGTTAAAAACAAACAAACATTGGATTTAACGTGACATTCCAGTATATACATTCTTATCAGATTATTCCACTTTTTACAATCCATTCTTCATCTCTACATGTACATCTAAGATTTATATACAATACTTAAATAACATATATTTCTGTCTTAACATTCATCTTTAATCCCAACCGTCCTCTTCAAATTCCTCCAGTGGTAAAATTTGAACTGACTCACATTTATAACGGTTGCAGTGTCCTGAGGTCAGATGACCTGCTGGGAAGTCAAGTCAGTGGGGGACCCAGATTCACTTAACAACTGTGACTAGAAAGGTCGTAAAATGGGGAAAACTCACAACAGCTTAGCCACAGAAATTTTGGGCTACCCGTATATCTCTCTGCCCCTGGTGAATTAAGCTGGAGGTTTTGGGAACCCAGATGGAGGACAAACAGACTTCAAATGAACCCTAGCAAGATTGAGTAACTGGGCTTTGAACTCCTCTGATTCTGGGACATTACCATCTTTGGTACTACATGGGGTGACACTGCCCCAGACAGACCCAGCCCGCAACTGGTGAGTTCTCCTAGACTCACAACTCCTGCTCACGGAGCAGGTGGGAGCTTGTGGCCAGGAGGGCCTTTGCACAACTACCGGTATGTGTTGTGCGCCAGTTTTGTTTGTTCCTGGATCGTGAGCTTGGCTTAAAGCAATTAAAGGCCTGGACACAAAAACATCTGAAGAACAGTTGCAGGATTTGGGTCTAGCTAGTCTAGAGAAAAGGTGGACTAGGGGGGGGGGACATGATAGCAATATTCCAGTATTTGAGGGGCTGCCACAAAGAAGAGGGGAGGGTCAATTTATTTTCCAAAGCACCAGAAGGCAAGACGAGAAACAAGGGTTGGAAACTGACCAAAGAGAGAAGCAACCTGGAACTTAGGAGGAAACTTCCTAACAGTGAGGACAGTTAACCAGTGGAACAGCTTGCAGTCAGAAGTTGTGGGTGCTCCATCACTGGGTGGAGACTGGACAGCCACCTATCTGAAATGGTGTAGGGTCTCCCTCCTTGAGCAGGGGGTTAGACTAGAAGACCTCCAAAGTCCTTCCCAGCTCCATTCTGATTGATTGGTTGATTGCTCACATTACTCACCCTCTGGTCACTTCCCAAATGAACTGTGTTTTTTTTTTTTTTTTTTTTTTTTTGCTGGATCTTGTATGAAATCTGTGAGTTCATTTGGTGCCAACTGGCCCTTGGCTGTGCTTGCCCTTGGGATGCTGGCTTTGTTTCTGCCTTCCAAAACAGCCTCTGTTCCCAAAGGGTGACTGTTCAGCCTGGTTTTTTGATATGCAGGAAGGAAAGGCATGGCTGGCCTTCTCCTTTCTTTCCTTGCATCCAAGTCTAATTAGGGGTAAGAGACAGCTTCCCAGATTGGCAGGGGGGAGGGCAAGGACCATTCATACATTCTTCCCCTTGTCACAAGTGGTCATGTCTCAAAATGGGGATTTTTTTCGAGGCAGGAAAAGGGAGGGCAGCTTTCCTGCCAAAGGGGGGGGGTATCATAGCCTCATTTGAGTCTCCATTAATAGGTCTGGGTTCAGCCTCTTCAAGCCAATTAGCTCGAGGGCCGAGCTGACTTGCAAAACCTTCTGGCCTCATTTGCAAAAGGGGAGCCTTGGAAGAATGGCCCAGGGATTCATAGGGGCTTTTCCGAGAAGGCTCAAGGGAAACGCTGGGAGCGACCAGGGCTGGTGGGTGGGAGAGAAAGGAAGCAGTTAGGAAGGAGAAAAGGTTTCCCATTGGTGAAATAGGGGGACGCCTGCTTGAATTGCAGGCCTGGGGATAGTGCAGCATTAACCTTGCTCAATAGTACGGTAGTAACTGTGAGAGGGACCTCGGAGTCCCAGTGGACAATCACTTAAATAGGAGCCAGCCGTGTGCTGCAGCTGCCAAAAAAGCCAACACAATGCTAGGCTGTATTAACAGGGATAGAATCAAGATCACGTGGCGTGTTAATACCACTTTACAATGCCTTGGTAAGGCCACACTTGGAATACTGCATCCAGTTTTGGTCACTGTGATGTAAAAAAGATGTTGAGACTCTAGAAAGAGTACAGAGAAGAGCAACAAAGATGATTAGGGGACTGGAGGCTAAAACATATGAGGAACAGTTGCAGGAATTGGGTATGTCTAGTTTAACGAAGAGAAGGACGAGGGGGGACATGATAGCAGTGTTCCAATATCTCAGGGGCTGCCCCAAAGAAGAGGGAGTCAAGCTATTCTCCAAAGCCCCTGAAGGCAGGACAAGAAGCAACGGGTGGAAACTAATCAAGGAGAGAAGCAACCTAGAACTAAGGAGAAACTTCTTGACAGTTAGAGCAAATAATCAGAGGAACAACCTGCCTCCAGAAGTGGTGAATGCTCCAACACTGGAAGTTTTTAAGAAGAGACCAAACAACCATTTGTCTGAAATGGTGTAGGGTTCCTGCCTGAGCAGAGGGTTGGACTCGATGACCTCCAAGGTCCCTTCCAACTTTATTATTATTATTATTAATATTAATATACCATTTGAAATGGTATAGTTTCCTGCCTGAGCAGGGGGTTGGGCTAGATGACCTCCAAGGTCCCTTCCAACATCATCATTACTACTACTACTACTACTACTACTACTACTACTACTACTACTACTACCACTACTTATTATTATTATTATTATTTCATTAAACATGAACCTCAGTCAACTGAAGATTCAATTTGGCTGGCGCTGATGGTTGACACAGGTTGCTACCAGCATCCTAGTTGTCAACCAGGTATCTCTTTAAAATATAAGCTGTTCCGAGTAGCACATTTTTTGTAACATTGCTGGAGTTATTGCAGAAAGCTGCAGTTTCTTGATGCATTTTGCAAAGTTTTTGGACATAGTTCCCAGTGCCCCGATAACAATGAGTACCACGGTTACACGTTTCATCGATAATCGCACAGTTTCGATGGCCAGGTCGCGATATTTCGTAATTTTTTCCAGTTTTTTTTCTTCGACTCTGGCATCTCCTGGTACAGCAATATCAATCAACTGTACACTTCGGTTCTCTACAACTGCGATATCCGGCGTGTTGTGTTCCAAATGGCGATCTGTCTGCATTCGAAAGTCCCACAAGATCTTCACCCTCTCATTCTCGACAACTTTTTCCACCCTAGGTTCCCACGACTTTTCGGACACAGGCAAGTCGTATGTTTTACACAATGCCCAGTGGATTAATTTAGCAACTTGGTCATTTCTAGCTTTGTAATCAGTTTGTGCGATTTTGCTGCACTCACAGATTAGATGTGAAACAGTTTCAACTTTGTCACTGCAAAGTCGGCAATTTGGATTGTCAGTGGATTTTTGTATCTTCGCTTTCATGGCCTTAGTTTGTCGTGCTTGTTCTTGAGTAGCCAGTATTAGGCCTTCCGTTTCTTTCTTCATGGTTCCCATCTTAAGCCATGCCCATGTCAAGTTGTTATCATATTTTCCTTCAATGTTTTTCAAATGCTGTCCATGCAAAGCTTTGATATTATTATTATTATTATTATTATTATTATTATTATTATTATTATTATTATTATTATTATTATTATTATTATTATTATTATTATTGATCATTGCACAGTCAGCCAGATGTTCAGACTGGATTTGGCATTTTGTCTACCTATCGAGTTTTTACCAAGGACCTGGGATAGGCAGATGTGGATGTTTGATGGTATTACAGATATCACCGCAGAATGGAAGCTGTTCCCAGTAAGGCTGCCTTTTGCAATTGACTAATAGCGAATTTGTCAATGATAATGATGGTGTTCAAGTGGTGCTCCAGTTGTTCTGGGATTGCACCCAAGGCGCCTATTACTATTGGTACTACCCTTGCTTGCTTTTGTCACAGTCTTTCTATTTCTATTTGTAGGTCTTTGTATTTTGTTATCTTCTCCAGTTGTTGTTGTTGTTGTTACACCATATCAATATCAAGGAATTATCCTTCCTTTTTTTATTACTAATTCCCATTCCATTGGATATAGCAGAATACGGGTAAGTCCTCGACTTATGAGCACCATCAAGCCCAAACTTTATGGTGCTAAGCGAGACAGTTGCTCAGTGAGTTTTGCCCCGTTTTACGACCATCTTTGCCAAAGCTGTTAAGTGAATCACTGTAGTTGTTAAGTTAGTGACACAGCTCTTAAGTGAGTCTGGCTTCCCCATTGACTCTGCTGGTCAGGTGGTCGCAGGAGGGGAATCACGTGACCCCCGGGACAACTGCAACTGTCGTAAATATGAGCCCAGTTGCCCAACCACCAAATTTTGATCACCTGACCCTGGGGATGCTGCAAAGGTCGCAAGTGTGAAAAACGGTCATAAGTCAGTGTTTCCAGTGCCGCTGTAACTTTGAGCGGTCACTAAACGAACTGTTGTAAGTGGAGAACTACCGGAAGCAGGAAAATGCAATCTCTCAGCATTGTCACCCGTGCAGCATGGCGGACAAGGGCAGTCTTCCTCCGACAGCTCCACCATTCTGGGCAGCGTAACAGAATCTGGAGAAGGCCCATTTGAGCTCTGTCAGAACTTTCCAGAAAGTGGTTTCCCCCCCCCCCCGTCCACAAAGGCCGTCTTGTTTTCACAGATCCGTCTGTATCTCGCAATTGATATGCTGATGCGATAAGCTCTCTGTTTCCAGAGGGAGGCAAGAGCAGGATAAAACTGCCCCCATCTCTCCAGCCTCTGCCCAGCCTCCTTTTGAATGGGTCCCCTTCCCAAGCCTGTTCTGCATTTTTATACAAAAAGGTTCGGTCCCCGTTAATCTTGAGTTCTGCCTTTGGGAAACGAGCAGCTTCGGGACTTCATTGAGAACCTTACCCTCCCCTCTGGGTGGACAAAACTCTGCGAAATGGCGGAGGGAAGGGGTGTCGCTGAGGTCACAAAGCTGAGACAAACGTTTGTGGCTTTGGTGGCAGTTTTGCTTTCCTTGGTTGTTATACTGTAAAAGCTTTGAAGGGCACCTTCTTCGTAACCACAAAGCTTCCTTTTCTGCAGACTTTTTTCTCTGATTTTCTTTTTTGCTTTGTTCCTTTGAAGAAAAAAAACAAACAAACCCCAAAACACCAAACACAGATAATCCTAGGCTTAAAAATTGTTTGTTCATTCATTCCTTTTCACAATAGAATCTGTACGATTTTTATTGTTCTCTTTTTAAAAGTTTGAAGTTAGGTGAGAACGGGCAGTCAGAACAAGCAGCATGTAAGCAGAGGGACGAAGGCAGCCTCAGCCATCCTTATTATTATTTTGGTCACCACGATGTAAAAAAGATGCTGAGAGTTTAGAAAGAGTGCAGAGAAGAGCAACAAAGATGATTAAGGGACTGGAGGCTAAAACATATAAGGAACGGTTGCTGGAATTGGGTATGTCTAGTTTAATGAAGAGAAGGACGAAGAGTGACATGATAGCAGCCTTCCAGTATCTCAGGGGCTGCCCCAAAGAAGAGGGAGTCAAGCTATTCTCCAAAGCACCAGAAAGGCAGGACAAGAAGCAAAGGATGGAAACTAATCAAGGAGAGAAGCAATCTAGAACTAAGGAGAAACTTTCTGACAGTTAGAACAATTAACCAGTGGAACAACCTGCCTCCAGAAGCTGTAAATGCTCCAACACTGGAAGTTTTCAAAAATAGACTGGACAATGATTTGTCTGAAACGGTATAGGGTTTCCTGCCTAAGCAAGGGGCCGGACTAGATGACCTTCCAACTTCATTATATTACTATTATCATACTATTATCATTTGGCTATCTCCAGCTACACTGAATTCACTAGAATTTTTGTTTGTTGTAAGTTTGTTTTCGGATGATTGGTTTTTAATCTAGGGGTTTTATAAATGTATTTAATGTCAGATTTCTATATGTTATTATCTATGTTGTAAGCCGCCCTAAGTTTTTGGAATAGGGCGGCCTAGAAATCGAATTAAATAATAAATAAATAAATAAATAAATAAATAAAACATATATACAGGTAGTCCTCGATTTATAACCACAATCGAGGTTTCTGCTGTTAAGTGAGACATTTGTTAAGTGAGTTTTGACCCATTTTGCGACCTTTCTTGCCACAGTTGTTAAGTGAATCACTGCAGTTGTTAAATTAGTCACACGGTTGTTAAGTGAATCTGGCTTGCCCCATCAATTTTGTCAGAAGATCGTGAAGAGGGGGATCACACGACTCCGGGACACTGCAACCGTCATAAACGTGAGTCAGTCGCCAAGCAGCTGAATTTTGATCACGTGACCATATGGGGGATGCTGCAACGGTCAGTGTAAAGAAAGTCTTAGGACTAAGTCATTTGTTTCAGTGCCCTTGTAACTTCGAACTGTGACTAACGAACTGCTGCAATTCGAGGGCTACCTGTAAGAGGGAACTTTAATCCGAAGTATTTATGGGACTTTTCCCCCCAGGGGTGTGAGTAGAGCATTTTTTCAGGGGGCCTTGATGTGACAGGAGAAATTCCCCTGGCCCCCTTTCCTTCGTTTCCTTTCATTCGGTGAATTAACACTTTGTTCTTTATTGACCTTGAGATCATTGAACTAGGCTTGCAATATTTAAAATATTCATTGGATTCCTCCGTTCGACGGGGCCGAAGGACCTATGACAGCAGCTCCATCACAATTTGTTCGGATCTGGCTCTGCAAAACAGTGGCCGTTCTTTGGGCACTCAAAAAAAAAAAAGTTATTTCTCATTTTTGACCGTCTAATTCTTGGTACTTTCAGCTGCCAAATCCTTTCCCCGTGACGACTGACTGTGGCTCATCCAGCCATCTCCCTTAGATCCTGACACGTTTTTTTGCCTGCTGTGTCTAGCCCAGGATGTTCATTGATCCGTTGATCATTGGCTGATTCAATTCCCACAACTACTCACTGGGGGTTAATATGTTGAGTGAAGGGAAAGCAAGCATGCAAAAGAAAACAACTATAACCACACGACCATCTTTGCTCTCCCAAAGACTGCGGAAAGCCACGGCCGGAGAGTTAAGGGATTAGAAACAACCCTTCTCAGGCATTCTGGGGAATTGAAGGCAGTGAGAGAAAAAGTCCTGGGGATAAATGTCTGAGATGAAAATATAATCAGGGCACTGTTATTTTCATGGTGCCAGTGTTAAGTCCTTAGTAGGAGTGACAAGCTGTTTTTAGCATGAGTCTCAGAGAAGGGAGGCCACGTTCCACATCTGATATAACACCTGGAATGGGTGAGAAGAGAGCTAGAGGGAGGCTTAATGGAGGCAAAACACATGCACACACACTTGGATCACGGTGAGATCACTTATACACACAGACACACACACACACACACACACACACACACATATATATATACACATACATACATAGGCTGTATGTATATATACATACTATGTGTGTGTGTGTGTATATATGTATGTACGAAAACATATATGTATATGTTTTCTGAGGTTTTCGCGGGTGTTTGTATGTAGGTCTTTGGTTATTCGGGTTTTCTCCTGCGTAAAATTGGAAGTGTCTTGGCAACATTTCAACGAAGTCCCATTCGTCATGTTGAGGCTGGTGTTTTCGGCTTCGTGCTTCTAGGAGCAATGTGTGATCATAGCTGTTTCTTCCTTTTAACTGCCAGTGGGGGTATGTATTCTGACTCTGAGTTAAAAACGCCTTCTTTTAAATCAGTGTTTCTCAATCTCAACAACTTTACAATTTACGGACTTCAAGCCTCAGAATTCCTCAGCCAGCATGCTGGCTGCAGAATTCTAGGAGTTGAAGTCCACACATCTTAAAATTGTTGAGGTTGAGAAACACTGTTTTAAATCAAGTCAGATAGATAACTCAATAGAAATGATTTCATAACAAATATATATATTTCAATCAGAAAGATTACTTGCATTCATGTTGTGGTTGTTACTTCTGGAAAATACATCTTTTGTCCATTCCTATAGGTAAAAGAATGATGCTCTCTTCCATACCATGTTTATAACGGTGCAGGCTCATCGGGTGACATCTGATGGCCCATGCTTCTTTCAGACAAAGACATTCCCATCTGGCTTGTGTCCAGGAAGTCTCCCAATGCCCTTTAGAGACTCCTCCCACTGACCCATTAACTGCCAGATATTCTAACATACTGATACATGCTCTCTAGTTAGGGTTACATAGAGCTATACGAGGTTACATAGAGCTATATGGTTCAGAATAATATGAACTGATAGGGTGGGAGCTTGGCTAGTTCAACAAAGCCCCCACCCAAACAGAACACTCTCCCAGCCAATCAAAGCACAGCCAACTCCCCATCCAATCAGAGCACAGCCAAGCCCCTAACCAATCAGAACACAGCCAAGCTCCCACCCAATCAGTTCATACCCCCACTGGCAGATAAAAGGAAGAAACGGCTACTATCACACATTGCTCCTAGAAGCACGAAGCCGAAAACACCAGCCTGAAGATGACGAATGGGACTTCGTCGAAATGTCGACAAGACACTTCCAATTTTACGCGGGAGAAAACCCGAATAACCAAAGACCTACATACACATACATACATACACATACACACAGAAAGTTTTTCAGACAGACTGATTGATTGCACCTTAGCATTTTGACTGCTATACTGCAGTTCTACTTTTTATAATCTATTTTGCCTTGCAGCCCCCCAACTAGGGGCTTTAAGCAGGCTCAAGTCGCTACTGCGATACATTACAAATTCAGATTTCTTTTTGCTGACAAGAGTTAAAGATTTTAAGTGGGAGACTAGTATAGCTATTTTGGACTCATTTGTCCTCATCAGCTAGTTACACCCTTTATGGGATTCCTAGTCTGTCTGAAAAATTTTCTGTATGTACTCCCTTGACTCAGCTGACAAAGAGGGGAGGAGAGCCTGTGGCCTGGTGGTTAATACAACTGCCTAGCATGTAGACTGCCCAGGTTCGAATCCCATAAAGGGTGAGGCTAGCTGATGAGGACAAATCCATTGTTTCTTGTCTTACCCTTTGGTGCTTTGGAAATAAGTTGACCCTCTCTTCTTTGTGGTAGCCCCTCAAATACTGGAATACTGCTATCATGACCCTCCTTTTCTCTAGACTTCCTGCAACCGTTCTTTGTATGTTTTAGTCTCCAGGCCTTTAATCATCTTAGTTGCTCTTCTTTGCACTTTTTCCAAAGTCTCAACATCTTTTTGGTAACGTGGTGACCTGGATGCTGTCCCACATGTAGTCTTCCTAAGGTGTCCGTCCATCTATCCAACCAACCATCCATCCATCCTCTATCATCTATCATCTATCATCTACGTGACTGAGTAGATCCGGCTACTCCAGAAGAGGAGAAAGGGCACTCAGATGTCAGTTTGTTTGCTTGTAAAAAGTGAGGGGTTGTTTTTTCTACCAAGCCACCCCTGGTTTTCCATGTTACCCAAATTAAGAGTCCCCTTTGAGCCTTCTAAGGTTTCCTGCTTGGGAGAATTTCAGCATACTTTCCCCTGGTCAGTCCCTCCCTCAGAAGGCAGCCAAGAGGTGAGCCAGTATGGGCTACTTCCTCTGACAGAACCCATGCTTTGATCTCCATGAGTGCATTGGAGTGGGGGGTGGTTAGGGAGAACAGAGGAGATTGGTTGTTCTTCCACAATTACACACATGCCTAGAGAGCTATTAGGTACAGTGATGAGCAACCCTTATGGAGCCTGGCGGTAATGAGAGACCTGATGCGAAATTGATCCTGCCCCATAATGATCCTTCTCAGTGCTGACGGGCAAAGCTTTGTTTAACAAATCAATTAGGGAGTGCTTCCCAGTTAGGGGGCCCTCCTGGCTGTCCCAGAAAAAAAAACGTGAGCCCAACCCAGGACTACCGCACTGAAACTGGCTGCGGATGTACCTTTTGTGAGCAGCGGGCTAAGCCCCCAAGTAGCCTGAGGGTGTATCTAGTCCAGGGTTAGGCAACCTCGGCTCTTTTATGACTCGTGGACTTCAACTCCCAGAATTCCTGAGCCAGCATCCCACTTGATAAAAAGCATCCACGAAAGAGACCTAAAACAAGATGGATCAATGACATCAGGCAGTATTGTGGGCCCAATTGGCAAAAGAAAGGTCAGCACTGTATTGGTTGGAAACGAGGAGGAGAAGGAGGAGGAGAATTTAAAACCACTTCCAAGTTATTTAATAAATGTTAATTCAATTTCATCAAGTGACATGATTCAGCTGGAAAGTAGAAGATAATAGAACAAAAGAATTTCCAAATCAATAGCAGCAAAAGCAGCAAAGGTTTTAGTGACATCTCTGGGTGCATAAGATTATGCTTGGATTTTGAAGAAGAGAAGAAAAGGCCCCACCCGGCAGACACCCATTTGGCTCCCAGGCCCTCTGGGAAGAGGGGGGAAAACGTGAAGGAAGGGGTACCCAGCTGCAGAGCAAAGCAATAGCCTCTGGCCTCAGAGATCTTGGCAGAAACCCCTCTAAGACGCACTCAGCTGACAGCACACCCCAGAAAGTCAGGTTGTGGGCAGGTGTCCTTCGATCTCAGCAAAACCATTTTGCAAAGGCACCAGCTAAGTGTCACTTTTACAAAGAAGGGATATCAAAAGTCGCTCAAGTTGGAGAGAGTTTTCTGTGTCCTGTTGTTCTCCTCCTTCTCCCTAACTAAAAAACGAGCAAGGCAGAAAGTGTGGAGGGCATGAAGTCTGGCAGGGCACTGGGGTTTGGCACGGCCATCCAGGCAGGTGTTCGACAGGCTCATTTAGGCCGAGACACTGGAGGGCATTTAATCAGTCACCTGATTTCCTTGTGTTTCTTACTTCGGAATATCTATGGACATCCTCAGTCATCCAGATCACGGCTGTCCCAAAGGTCTTTTTCAAGTAGGCAACTGGTAAAGTCCTACTTTCACCTACTTGGGACAGCATTTCTGACAAATTTGGTTTTGGAGGCATGCAAAAATCAAAACACATTCACTTTGAATTTTTCCTCTCTAACAAATGGCTCAGGCTGGCAGGGCAAAAGAACTTCCCTTTTTAGTGCATCGATTAAAGCTGAACCAAAGTGTTCCCTGCAGTTTCATAGGGGGGGGGGAGTTTTATTGCTGTGCCAGGGCCAAGAAAGCTCCATGTGTATGGATTCACCAACAGTCAGAGGCAAATGTATTCTTCCTTACTTCTAGAAAGAAAAATACTAGCCTCCTGGGTGATTCAGCCTTTTCCAGTCTGGAGACCATCAGATCAGTTAGGATCCATGGCTATTGCTGGCTAACATTTTGGGAGCTGAATTCCAACGCATTGTGGCAGCACCAGGATGGGGCAGGGTGCTTTAAAAGCTATGGCTTGAAATGGTAATTCTGGATAGATAGAATCCTTTATTGGCCAAGTGTGATTGGACACACAAGGAATTTGTCTCTGGTGCGTATGCTTTCAATAGTCATGCAAGCAACAGAGTGATAAATCATGATCATAATCATAAAATACAATCGTAACAAGATACAACACACAGTGACTGTCATAGGATACTGAATAAAGCAATCAACCTAAATCATAAGATACAAACAACAAGTTATAGTCATAAGATACTAAAGGAATAGGCAATAGGAAAGATGAGAAGGATAATAGTAATACTGTCAAGCTTGAAGCTCCCTTTGCTGGTGCAACAATTATTGCTTCTTAGCTTGCCAACGAATTTGGAGGGAGGATGGGGAAATGGAATGTAGGCTACAGAGATAAAGAAGGCAGACCGTGAGAATCAAGGACGATTCACCAGGTGCCTGACCCGACTCAGAGACATTTTCTCAAAACAATATAATTGCATCTAATTGAGCAATGTGACCTGTTTATGGATGGGAGGGCAAATTCTATACTTTTACTATAGGGGTTTGGGCTGGGGTTTTGCCAGAGCTGGTGTTGCTTTCATACCTGCCAGAATGATGTACCCAATAAAGTTTTACATTAAGAGATCGGAATGTCTCGAAAGTGTTTGCTTCTTGGTTTTTTCCTTGAGGATATTTCGCTTTTCATCCAAGAAGCTTCTTCAGTTCTTCATGAGAAACATCTTCAAGGAAAAAAACAAAGTCCAGTTATCTATTCTATTCTATTCTATTCTATTCTATTCTATTCTATTCTATTCTATTCACTGGAGAAGAGCCTGATGCTGGGAAAGATGGAGGGCAGTAGAAGAAGGGGACAACAGAGAAGGAGGTGGCAGGATGGAGTCACTGAAGCAGGAGGCATGAGCTTAAATGGACTCCAGAAGATGGTAGAGGACAGGAAGGCCTGGAGGAACATTGTCCAAGGGGTCACGATGGGTCGGACACGACTTCGCAATTAACAACAACAACAAATTCTATTCTGTTCTGTTCTGTTCTGTTCTGTCCTCTTCTGTCCTCTTCTATCCTATCCTATCCTATTCTATTCTATTCTATTCTATTCTATTTATTTTATTATATTATATTATATTATATTATATTATATTATATTATATTATATTATATTATATTATATTATATTATATTATATTATATTATATTATATTATATTATATTATATTATATTATATTATATTATATTATATTTATTACATTACATTACATTACATTACATTATATTATATTATATTATATTAGAACATAAGAGCCATGCTGAATCAGGCCAAAGCCCGTCGAGTCCAGCATCCTGTGTCACACAGTGGCCCACCAATTGTACATGGGGATCTTGAGCAGAAAGAGAAGGCAAAACCCTCCCTTTCCCTTGACCCCCAACAAATGGTACTCCAGGGAATCCTGCCTGCCTCAACCAACATAGAGGCGGCACATGGACATCCATTTTAGAGGCGGCACATGGACATCCGTTTTAATAACCACTGATTATTTTATATTATATTACGTTATTATATTTATTATTATATTACCGTATATTATATTTATATATTATTATATATTATTATATATTATTATATATTATTATATTATATTATATTATATTATATTATATTATATTATATTATATTATATTATATTATATTATATTATATTATATTATATTATATTATATTATATTATATATTATTATAGTGAGGCAAAGTAATGCAGAAGAAATTCTCTGGGTTTCCTTCTTTATACCATCCACAATATCCAAGCCATTCTTTGCTGACCTGTTTCACAACTGTTATTAATTCAGCGGCTGCTGTAGAGTGGTTTTCCCATCCATCATAAAGATGGGTGGTCAGTACTGGTGAGCATGCCCGGGTGCCACCAAGTCCTCAAGAGTTACACTTACTGCTGTTGTCACACAGTTGTTTCGAAGAACCAACAGCCACTTAGTGTTCACTAAATATTTTTTTTAATATAAATTTTTTTTTATTAAAGCAATCAACATTAACCATAATAGCATATTAGGAAGCAGTTGTCATAAATCATAACATACAACAATAATTAGTCTTTGTATATGTCAAATTTGGTAAACATTCTTCACTCCTCACGTCAAGCCTCAACTATACGCCAGATACATTTTATTTGATTGGTGCTTCTCTTGTATATAATCTATCCACTGTTTCCAGTCTGTCATATATTGTTCATTTGAACGATCCTTCAAATATGCCGATATTTTCGCCATTTCTGCCAAATTTATTACTTTCAAAGTCCATTCTTCCATAGGTGGTATTTCTGGCTTCTTCACGCAACAGTAAAGTGACAGTTGCAAAGGTCTCTGCAGAAGAGTTAGGAGGAGAGGAATGGCTGAAATTAGATACAATTGATAATCTCACTTAGGGACGATTTAGCAGAATCTTAGGATGGACTCTAAAATACATTGTTTTTATGCCAAATGATGTAGTGACCGGGGCAGTCCATAATTTTCACCAGCTTCCTTGGTCAAGACCATTCATTCCCATGGATTTTCCTCTTGCTGAGGACCTCCAAAGAGACCCTACAACAGTGATAGCAAAACTTTTAGAGACCGATTGCCCAAAAACCGCCCCACCTCCTGGCCTGTCCCCACTCCACCCCACCCTGCTCCACCCCCGCACCACCCACAGGGCCACCCACCATCTCCATGGCCCGCTGTAGATCACCCAGGTGACCCTGCAGCGCCATGTTGCCCACGCCCTCCGCCGCGCCCCACTGCATCACCTGCACGCAATGGGGTACGAGGGTGTTTTGTCCCTGCTGCCCAGCTGCCATGTCCTTGGCTGCGCTGCTCTTCGCAGGCCGTACCCAGGGGTGACTCTCCGGGGGGGCTGCTGGTGAGGAGGGGGCCACGGGGGAGACAGGCCCTGGGAGACAGCATGCGTGCCCACAGAGAGGGCTCTGAGTGCCGCCTCTGGCACTCGTGCCATAGGTTCGCCACCACTGCCCTACAACTACTTTCCCTGGAGATAGCCGCCAAAGCCCATTCCCATGATGTCCAGGGGGATGCCTGCAACCACGTGATCAAAGCCCCACCGCTTTTTGCACACGGTGCCCCAGCATCTACAGGTAGTCCTTGACTTAACGGCCAGAATGGAGCCCAAAATTTATGTTGCTAAGTGAGATGTTTGTTTTTGCCCCATTTCACCATCTTCCTAAGCGAATCACTGAGGTTGAGAAGTTAGTAATCTGGTCGTTAAGTGAATCCGGCTTCCCCGTTGAGTTTACTTGTAAGAAGTTAGCAAAAGTTGATCATGTGACCTTGGGAACAGGGCAACCGTCGTAAGTATGAACCAGTTGCCAAGCAGTTGAATTTTGATCACCTGACCATGGGGCTGCTACAAAGGTGGTGTGTGTGAAAAATGGTCATAAGACACTTTTTTCAGTTGCGTTATAATTTTGAATGGTCACTAAATGAACTGTTGTAAGCTGAGGACTACCTGTATTTGAAAGGAAGCGAAGCTTTAATCACATTTTTTAATCAATGCAAATATATATTTAAAAAAAATCAATTATGCCAGAGTTTCTGCAGCCCTGATCCCTGCCTAGCTTTCTTTTGTCCTTGTTCCTTCCTCTCTAGATTTCTCTCTCCTACGCCACTTTTTAAAGTAGGAATGCAGTTAAAAGATGTGATGAAAAGTATAAATATAAACAAGGATAACAATGTTTGCTAGGAATTCTGGAAAATGTCGTTTCAAAAAGCAGGAGAGAGAACATCACTTCAGAAAAAAAAATGATTTTATACACCCTTTTGAAAAGTTGCTACAGGACAGCATAAGAGGCAAGTTGGCAAATAGTTCTGGTTTTAATTTTCCCTTTTATGTTTTTTTTTTTATCCCTGCATGGGGGAAGGAATGTCATTTAAGAATAAGCATGAAACAATTTAGAGCTTTAAAAAAAAAAAGATGGGAAAGGACAGATAACCTCTTTAAAACCAAGAGGATTTTTCTTACATATTTCAAATGCATATAAAGCTAATTTTGTCCTAATTTCTGGCCTCTAACTGCCATTAGGCTAATTAGCAGAAAACTACTTGGGATATCTTTTTTATAAAACATGCATACATACACACACACATGCACACAGAGAGAGAGAGAGAATTCGCCCATAAAAACTTGTTGAGAGAATCCACAACTGTTGTGCGACATGGAAATGCCCTTGACCACAGCCCAGATTTGCAAATATGTGCACGAATATTTCACATGTGGAATCTGTGGGCACAACATGCTGAGAAGGTTTCCATTCTTCTGAGGTCAGTAAAATGAGGACCCAGATTGTTGGGGGTGATATGTTGACTCTGTAAACTGCTTAGAGCAGTGGTTCTCAACCTTTTTCAGGTTGAGAACCCACTTGCGCCGCCCATGCGCGCCGCAACCCTGACCTGGGCGCGCGCGCGCGACGGGCTGATTTGCGCATGTGCGGCGCGCGTGCGCGACAGGCTGATCTGCGCATGTGCGGCGCGCGTGCGGCGAAACAAAAACAAAATCCCCCCCCAAAAAATGGCGGACTGCAACGGGCCGATCCGCGCATGCGTGGCGCGATGGCATGAACCGCGCATGCGTGGCGTGCGCGCGACAAAAAAAACAACAAAAAACAAAATGGCGGACCGCGGTGTCCGGCGACCCCTGCGAAACGGTCGTTCAACCCCAAATGGGCTCGCGATCCATAGGTTGAGAACCGCTGGCTTAGAGAGTCATAGTAAAGTACTATGAAGCGGTATGTAAGTGCTATTGCTATTCTAGCGATAGGAAAGATAATACTTGTATAGTTCTTGCATGGGTTGTACTTTATTATGGCCTCGGAGCCAGAAAACATGCATCAAAGACGCATATCAGAGATTTATAGAAAAATATGCACATACAATCTTTAAATGTAAATAAAAAGTAAGCGTGCTTTTGTGGTATATGCTCCTGGTCATGCAGACAAAAAAGCTTCATGTTCTCTGCCGGGGTGTTTGGGACAGGTGAATCGCACATGGGGTTCCCTGCAAAGGGGGGTACGTGAGCAAGAGGTGCAGGGAGACCCATGCATTTTTTTCAGCACCCCCATAGGACTGCATGAGGCAATGTGTCCAAGCTGGCCAAGGTGAAGATGTTCAGATAAAGAGAATTCAGACACTCCGGATATTGGTGGCAGAAGGGGTCGATCTGTTATTTGGGAGATACCAATGAGGGTAATCAATGGAATTGTAGAGTTGAAAGCATCCACAGAGGTCATTTAGTCCAGCCTCTGCTTGGTATAGGGCAGTGATGGCGAACCTTTTAGAGACCGAGTGCCCAAACTGCAACTCAAAACCCACTTATTTATTGCCAGGTGGCCGTGGCCCACTGGGTGGGTGTGGCTGTGGTGGTCATGGCAGACTGGGGGTGTGTGGCCAAGGTGGGCATGATCACCTCAATGTTGCTCGTGGAGAGGGACACCTGTGGGGGGGCCGGGCAGGGTTGGGAGAGATCCAGGGGGTCTCTGGCAGGTGGGGCGGTGCTCAGGCTTGTCCTGCGCGGTGAGGTGAGGCAGGGCGGGGATGCCATTGCCATAAGGCAAGGCGGGGCAGGGGTCAGGGCAGCTTCTGCGTGACACCATCGGGCCCCGCACGCAGAGGCCAGCGAGCGCATGGGGGCCAACAGTGTCCATCAGCAGCTACAGTCTGCCGGCCCCTCGACTGGTGCACTCGGGCTCTGCAGCCCACCACCAGTTCAGAGAAGCCGCCTCTGAGTTGGACAGCCGGCCAACAGCTGAGGAAGTGATGCAGTGGGTCGTGCCGGGAAAAGGAGAACATGCGAGGCCATGGGATGGGGGGGGGGAAACCAGCTGTGCTGGGATGCATCCAGCCACATGGGACCTTGGCGAGTTAGCGGGTGGCTGGTTGAAGAGCGACAGTTGCCATCTCCGGGGTATGGCGCCCATGCCCACAGAGAGTGCTCTGAGTGCCGCCTCTGGCACCCGTGCCATAGCTTTGCCACCACTGGTCTAGGGTTCTTGTTTATGAACTGAGGTGGGAAAGGAGATGCAGGATTCCTGCAATTAATGTCTGCTTATTAAAGCCTACTTGGTTTTTATCTTACTATTTGTTTATGGAGATTCTCAGTCATTCAGATCAAGATGCTTTTTCAAAAGGCAACTGGACTTTCTTTGTTTTTCCCTGAAGCTGTTTCGTTTCCCATCCAAGAAGCTTTTTCAGTTCTTCATTTCTGGTGGAGTTCTTCACTATTCAGTCAGAATTGAAGAGGCTTCTTGGATGAGAAGCAAAACGACTTCAAGGAAAAACAAAGTCCAGTTGCCTCTTGAAAAGGCACCTTTGGGATATCTTACTCCTTATTTTTCCTTATTATAAAAATAATCCATCATTATTAGAAAGCAAAAAAAAAATCACACATAAACCAGGATAGTCCACACAATTTGGAACAATACACATATATTTGCAGTCTTTAAGAGAGCAAGTTCATGTACCCAGTTTTAATATTTTGATCCCAAAAGATACTAGTAAAGGAAGAAATGTTTTAATAATTAGTTGACTGAAGTATTTAAAATACAAACCAAGTGCAAGTAACACAATGTTTAGTTAAAAGATTCTTCAAGGCTCTTTGTTGGTGGGCTAAATTTTCGGTTTCTACATTTTTAAATACATTTCTACATACTGTTTTTAAATGCCATTGATCCAAATAAAGATGGACTTTAATGTCCAGTATTTGGCTATAATGAACTTGGCCCTTAACAAAAAAGCTTAAATTAGTTCCTTTTGTTTGCACTATTGTTTTATGTCCTTGGCAAAATAGACAATAACATCAAACCAGCAGCAATTATTAAAGATGGTTGTGTAATCTTTCCAGTTTCTTCAAAAACTTTCAGTAAATGCATATTTTAATCAAAATTACGGAAGGTAATCAGAGATGGTAGCATTCTGATAGCAAGTTAAAATGGGAGGGACCCTGCCTGGGTAGTCTCAATTAGCATCAATTAATCAATTTGATGAGATTTCTCAACAGACAAGAAATGCAAGTTTTAAAATTCCATATTGCGTTTAAAAAAAACTAGAACACCATCAGAAGCCTTTGAAGGTTTGCACCAGAAATCCTGCTTAAATGTGAAGGATTTATTTGGCGCTCCCAGTTCCAGAGATGTACCGGTACTTAGTTTTCTTAAAAAGCCCAATGCAAGCCCAATGCTCCTGCAATTATCATTTTCTGAAAAACCAATGGAACGTGTTTATTTGAAGGAATCTGTATGACTTTTGTTGTTGTTAGTTGCGAAGTCGTGTCTGACCCATCGCGACACCATGGCCAACGTTCCTCCAGGCCTTCCTGTCCTCTGCCATCTTCTGGAATCCATTGAAGCTCACGCCTCCTGCTTCATTGACTCCCTCCAGCCACCTCATTCTCTGTCGTCCCCTTCTTCTGTTGCTCTCCATCTTTCCCAGCATTAGGCTCTTCTCCAGGGAGTCCTTCCTTCTCATTAGGTGGCCAAAGTACTTGAGTTTCTACTTCAGGATCTAGCCTTCTAAAGAGCAGTCAGGGTTGATCTCTTCTAAGACTGACCGGTTTGATCGCCTTGCAGTCCAGGGGACTCGCAAGAGTCTTCTCCAGCACCAGAGTTCAAAGGCCTCCATTCTTTGGCGCTCAGCCTTTCATATGGTCCAACTTTCACAGCCATACATTGCCACTGGGAAAACCATGGCCTTGATTATACATACTTTTGTTGGCATGGTGATGTCTCTGCTTTTTAGTATGCTGTCTAGATTTGCCATAGCTTTCCTCCCCAGGAGCAAGCGTCTTTTAATTTCTTGGGTGCAGTCCCCATCTGTGGTGATCTTGGAGCCCAGGAAGATTAAATCTGTCACTATTTCTTCCCCATTTCTTCCCCATCTATTTTCCAGGAATTGAGAGGGCTGGATGCCATGATCTTGGTTTTCTTAATGTTGAGTTTCAAGTATGACTTTTATTCCTACAGAAACCTGATGCCAAGGACCTTGGAAGGACAGATCACCATGGAGAAAACTCCAAGTTATTTTGTGACAAAGGAAGCCCCGCGGCGCATTTACAATATGTCCAGAGACATCAAGTTGATCGTGGTGGTTCGCAACCCTGTGACCCGGGCTATTTCAGACTACACCCAGACTCTTTCCAAGAATCCCACCATCCCCAGCTTCCAAAGCCTGGCCTTCAAGAATCTGAGCGTGGGTCTTATTGATATCACGTGGAGCGCTGTGAGGATTGGACTTTACGTGAAGCATCTGGACCACTGGTTGCGTTATTTCCCTCTCTCCAGATTTCTCTTCGTCAGCGGAGAGAGGTTGGTGAGTGACCCAGCTGGGGAAATGGGCCGTGTCCAAGACTTTCTGGGTCTCAAGCGAGTGGTGACGGACAAGCACTTCTACTTCAATGAAACCAAGGGTTTCCCTTGCTTAAAGAAACCGGAAGGGAGCAGCAGGCCCCGATGTTTGGGGAAGTCCAAAGGACGGCCACACCCCAAAATTGACCAGCAGGTTGTCCAACGCCTGCAGGAATTCTACAGACCCTTCAACTTAAAGTTCTATCAGATGACTGGGCAGGACTTTGGGTGGGATTGAGAGATTTCTTGACACAAAGGAGAGAGGTGGAAGGTCATGGGAGCAAACGTGAGGCCTCCTCAAAGATCTCATGAAGTACACACTTCTGCCCAAAGCCTGTTGGGCAAAGATGCGTCTGAAATGCAACATCCGAGGAACATTTTCTGACCCTTACTAATTTATATACTGTCCTTCCAATAAGAGAAAATTGTTATACTTAACAATGTAGAGAGGAAAGTCTTGAAGCCTCCCCAGCTGACATCAGCGAAAGGAGAGCAAAGGAGGAAAACATAGATCGACTGAAATATTCTGCTAAATAAATCTGGCCAAAATGGATCAGGTTTCTGAATTAGTGTTGAGCGAGAGAGGGCTTGCCTGGGTGTGAGGTGTCATCACAGTGTCTTCAGTCAGCTTCCCTCTTGCATGTACTATCGATTGTACAGGTAGTCCTTGACTTAACGATCACAATTAAGGCCCCAAAAAAGTGAGGCATTTAATTGAATGTGCCCCGTTTTACAACCTTTCTTGCGAGAGTTGTTAAGTGAATCACTGCAGTTGCTAAATTAGTAACACTCTTTGTTAAAGGAATCTGGCTTCCCCGGTTGACTGTGCTTGTTGGAAGGTCGCAAAAGGGGATCATGTGACCCCAGAGGGAGGCTGCGACTGTCATGAATCCTCTGAAGTTTGGTCACGTGACCCTGGGGGATGTTGCAATGGTGGTCAGTGTGAAAAACTGTCATAAGCCCCTTTTTTCTGTGCCGTTGTAACTTCAAACAGTCACTAAATGAACTGTTGGAAGTTGAGGACCACCTGTATTTCACATGAATGATGTAAAGAAAAAAAAATTGAGCTGCAGTTCCACCCCAAATCAAATCACTGGCATTAACGGTGGGGTGGGTGACAGGGCAACATGGATGTAGAATTTATTGAAATGAGTCAATGCACTTGAAGTCTCCCTGCGTTTGGGGAAACTTCTGTTCTGCAGACAATTTTGTGAGAACTTCTTGGGGGGGGGTCCCCAAATTTCCTGTTGTATCAAGGACCAAGATTAGTTAGTGTGTTAATGCAGAACATTTCAGTGGCATGACACACATTGCATACCCAGCCTATGTCTGCGTGCCGTGTGAGAAAGCACAACTACACATTCAGAATCTGCACACTGGTGGAAACGGATGCTGCTACTTTCCCAAGGTCTAGGTTGCATATAAAGAATTAATGGACTCCAGGTAGCTAAAGTAACCACTGGTCGAAGAAAAACCCAGAGTATATTTTGTACAAAAAAAAAACCAAAAACAGGCTGACGATAACAGTATTTCATTGGCGCATTCAGCTCCTGAGCATTTCAGCTTTTTTACAATTTAAAAGTCAAATTTCCAGCCATTATGACTGAGAAGATATGCTTAAGTGTACAACTGTTACTTGCATGCTACCTTGAAAATCGAGCCATTTTCTTCCTGAGATTTATGGGAAGATATACTACAGGTCTGTGGAGATTTTCAGTCATCCAACTCATAGTTGTCTCCAAGGTGCTTTTGCAAAAGGCAGTTGGACTGGACTTTTGAGACATCTATGACCCGGATGACTGAGAATCTCCACGGACATTGAAATGTTTTGCTCTTCTTCCTCAAGAAAGAAACAGTCCAGTTGCCTTTTGAAAAAGCACCTTTGAGATATACTACAGGGTCTTTCAAAAACTCTTATCCAGCACTGGTGACAGAACCAGCATGAATGACACAAAATAAGAGAATTTGTGCAGACACAGAATTTTTCATTTCTTCTTAGAACACACGTGATCTGAAACACATTAAACTGCTTTGCACATGTCAGTGGGCATGGATGGTGTGCCATTTGTGCATGGGACCATCCAGGTCTTCCCACTCACGGTGTGTGACCGTTGGGCACAAAGGACCAAGCATTCTGGAGAAGAGGCAGAGAGTCTATTGTCATTTTTAGGATAGATCTGGTAAAGGCTAACCCAAAAGTTTCGTGGAACTTCAACAAGGGTTCCTGTAGGACAGGGGTAGGCAACCTTGGCTCTTTTATGACTTGTGAATTTCAACATTGAAGTCCACGAGTCATAAAAGAGCCAAGGTTGCCTACCCCTGCTGTGGAACTCTTAGCAGTAGCTAATAAAAAGAAAATACCGGTAACAGAAGCCCGTCTGTTCCATTCTCCAAATGTTTATGACTGGTTTTTCTGGTTCACATTTTCACATGGGTGTGCCGCATGGATTTGCAAAGCAAATGAGCCCTTCTAGAAAAGACAGTAGCTGTGCTCTTTTATACAGGCTGATCACACAGATGAGCAGGATTTTTAAAAAAGATAAGATAAGATAACCTTTATTGTCATTTATTTTAACTGCGGGCACAACGGCACACATCAAAAATGAAATTTAGTTGCCCACTCTCAAAGACACACACCTAAAACATACTATATACAGCATATGTATAGACCAGCAGTTCTCAACCTGTGGGTCGTGATCCCATTTGGGGCCAAACGACCATTTCAGGGGGGGTCGCCAAACAACGCAGTCCGCCATATTTTTTTCCTCCTTTTCCTTAGCTGTGCTACTCCCTCTTATTCTATTGGCTTTTGAAAGCCAATAGAATAGACTCTCTTGAATAGAGTCTAATTCTATTGGCTTTCAAAAGCCAATAGGAATTGTCCAGGCTGTCTCCGCCCTGCTGAGCCCGCCAAAAGTCCCAGTCTGCAAACGATGCTGCAAGTTGTCTGCAGCGAAGGCGAGCTCTCCGGAAGTTTCCACCCCTCCCTGCTGAGCAACTACTAAAACTGTAAGTAAAAGAGGGCCGGAGGTGGGAGGCTGGCGGGCGCAGGGAGGGTTTTTGGCGCGCCCGGCGGGTTTTTTACCTCCCTTGGGCTGGGCCAACTGGTGGCCCAGCCCGTGGTCGCCCTGCGCCGTCACCGCCATGGCCGCCCAGGAGTGCCTGGGCCTGCCTGCTGCTGCCCCGAACAGGCGGCGGCCTACGCCTCGGCCGGCACAGGGCAGTGCCACGCATGCACGGCGCAGGGGGTAGCACCATGTATGTGTGGCGCTTGACAGGTCGGGGTCGCGGCCTGAAAAAGGTTGAGAACTGCTGGTATAGACCCACACCCCTACATATACATAACAAATAAATATTAAACTGTCCGTCGTGAATATATAACGGAAGGAGGAAGCTTGAGAGTTCGCAAGGCTAATGCTGTATGGGATGAAACTCTGTCTGAATCTGGATGTTCTGCTGCGGATACCATGGAGCCCCCTCCTCCCAGAAGGTAACAAGGAAAACAGATCATGAAGAGGATGTGTAGTGTCCCAGATTATTTTGCGGACCCTGCTCAAGCAGCGCTTCTCTGCTATGTCCTGGATGGAAGGGAGGGAACTGCTAATGATCTTTTCTGCCTTCCTCACCACTCTCTGCACCGCCTTCCTGTCTGAAGCAGGGATGCTTCCAAACCAGACGGATGTGTGTGATGCTAACCTCCTTGTAGTCTTGCAAGTGTTGCAGAAAACAATCACTTTCAAGCACACACAAAAAACATTGTCTTTGATTTTTAAGCTAAGCAGTAGAAGACGTATTTGCCAGATACTGGCAAAAGGAAGGACTGTAGTATACAGGTAGTCCTCAACTTAACAATCACAATCTTGCTGAGTGAAACATACGTTAAGTGAATTTTACCCCATTTTACGACCTGTCTTGTCCCAGTTGTTAAGTGAATCACTGCAATTTTGTGAAGTTAGTAACCCGGTGGTTAAGTGAATCTGCTTTCCCCATTGACTTTGCTTTATAAGAAGGTCGCAGAAGGGGATCACACGACCCCGGGGCACTGCAATTGTCATAAATATGAGTCAGTTGCCAAGCATCCGAATGTAAATCACGTGACCGTGGGGATACTGCAAAGGTCGTATGTGTGAAAAAGGGTCATAAGTCACATTTTTCAGTGCCGTTATAACTTTGGACTGTCACTAAACAAACTATTGTAAGTCAAGGACTTCCTGTACTTGCACTGACCATCCATATTGGGCTTGCTTTTACACCCATAATCTTAAATTCTGCTGGGAACTCAAATTGCAGTTTGAGCATCTCTTTTAGCATGAAATCAACTGAACCTTGTAACTTCGTTGCTTAGCTCTCTCTCTCTCTCTCTCTCTCTCTCTCTCTCTCTCACACACACACACACACACACACACACACAGAGTTGCCTTTGTGCTAGTGGAAGTCACATCCCAGATGGCCCCTGGGGACTTGGATATCAGACGTCTTTGGGGAGTGGGGGACCTCCATCGTCCCTGTTGCTGGCAGCCTCCCATGATAGACTCTCCTCGGCTTGTTTAGGCTTTGTTTCCACCCTGACATTGGACCAAATTATTCTCCACCAAGGTCTAAGAGCCGGTGAATGCCGTGGGGGTGTGGGGGGGGTGTGGGAAGCTGCGATAGTGATCCTGTTTTTCATCTGAATGCCTGCATTGAGGCCAAGGGCCATTGAGATGCAAAGAGCCCCACGGAAAGCTGGTTTCTGTCTCTGCCTTATGGAAAAAAAGAGGGCGGAGGGTCACTCCCTTTCCCTCCCCATTTTGACAAAGGCAAGACCTGCATCTCCAAAGCCACACAATATGGGACCGAGAGGCGCTTTCAGAGGCTCTGACATGACCGCAGAGGTCTGGAAGGGAGACGTGGGCTGGCAGGCTCATGGAGGGCATTCTGTGGCCTAGGCAAAAACTGGGAAGGGGTGGGGGAGGAACAAGATGACTGCCCAGATTAAGACTTTTCAAGTACTACATGAACCCCCTATTTAAACTAATTGCTGCCCCACAGCTCAAGGGGTCAAGTATTTGCATTCAGGGCATTGAGCGGCTGCCACTTGGGTTGACCAGGTGAAGCCTCTACTTCATTCCATGAAGGCAATAAAAACAACCCTTTGTATGGGGAGAAGACAGCCGAAAGAGGAGAAGGGAAACAGATTGGCTCCTTCCAGAACAAAAACTTCTGCATTCAAATAAAGTTGTGGGGTGCCGCTGAGGGTTTTAAGGAATAAGCCATTTTACAAAGGCCAGAAAGGGTCAGCTTTTCGTCGAGTTCTGGGCAACCTGGGGAGCCATTCGCCTGCTAGATCCCTTTGAGAGGGAATAAGTTATAATAAGATGGCGTCTTAGACCCTGTTCTCATCCCCGTTTCCCCAAAACCTGGCAGTAGGATCGCATGCAGACTGCAGGTATAAAGCACAGCATAGGTAGTCCATGAGCCGCCCTGAGTCTTGGGAGAAGGGTGGCATATAAGTTTAATAAATAATAATAATTTTAGTGACCATTCAAAGTTACAACAGCACTAAAAAAAAGTGACTTAACGACCGTTATTCACACAACCATCGCAGCAATCCCATGGTTCACGTGATCAAAATGGGGCAAATATTCACTTAACAAACGTCTCATTCAGCAACAGAAATTTTGGGCTCCGCTGAGGTCATAAGTTGAGGACTAGCTATATAGAGAACCAGGTTTTCCATTTTCCAAAAAGCAGGTCCTTCTGGTTGCAAAGATACGCTCCCTTGTGCCACAGCAAATCCAATTCAAACTTCAACCGCCGGAAAGCTGAAACCATTTCAAGGAATTGAAAAGAAGGACTAAGGGGGACATGACAGCAGTGTGCCAGTATTTGAGGGGCTGCCATGAAGAAGAGGGGGTCAACCTATTTTTCAAAGAACGGGTCCCCAACCCCCAGTCCGTGGACCAGTACCAGTACCAAAAATGGCCCCTGTAACACCACTGCTCCCAGAACTGTATTGGCTGCTGGTCTACTTCCAGGTGCAATTCAAGGTGTGGGTGATCATCTTTAAGGCCTTTCATGGTAGGGGTCCAGACTACATGAGGGACCATCTTATCCCACATAATTGGAATGGAATGGAATAGAATAATTAGAATAGAGTAGAGTAGAACAGAACAGAACAGAATAGAATAGAATAGAATAGAAGATGGAATGGCATGGAATAGAATAGAATAGAATAGAATAGAATAGAATAGAATAGAATAGAATAGAATAGAATAGAATAGAATAGAATAGAATAGAATAGAATAAATACAGAATAGAATAGAAATAACAGATCGTAGAATAGAATAGAAATAACAGATTGTAGAATAGAATATAATCTAGAATGAAGAATGGAACGGAACAGAATAGAATAGAAAATATGGACTGGACTAGAATAGGAATTGGAATGGAATAGAATAGAATAGGAATTAGAATAGAATAGAATAGGAATTAGAATAGAATAGGAATTGGAATGGAATAGAATAGAATAGAATAGAATAGAATAGAATAGAATAGAATAGAATAGAATAGAATAGAATAGAATAGAATAGAATCTTTATCGCTCTCCCAAAAAATACTGTTATGCATATACCCACATACAAACATATGATGCAGAGAAACATCACAGTCTAGTTCGAATGTATACATATACATTGCAAAAAATAAAATAAAAAAAGAACCCTGCAAATTTGCAAGATGGATGGCCTAAAGAACAAGGCTGTTACAAAATCTAGTAGTTCTGCTATAAATACTTCGAAATCTCCTCCCAGAGGGGAGCAACAGAAATGGGCCGTGAAGTGGGTGTGTGGGGTCTCTAACAGTGCTTTGAGCTCTGAGCACATAGCGCTTATAAGCAGTATCCTGAATCACGGGAAGCGAGCTTCCTATAGTCTGATGGATCAGCCCGATTATTCTGGTGGGCAGGGCCCAGGAGAAGGGCCTTCTCTGCCATTGCACATGCCCTGTAAGATAGGCGGCCTATAAACTTTCTAAATAAATACATGTGCAAAAAAATCAAGCATACAATATTACAGTTTACTGTGATATATGAACCCAGTATGTTTCCCATTATTGGTGATTCATACAGAACCAAAATATAGGACAGGAATAATGCGTGAGAAAAATCCAGGATAAAAAAAAAAAAGGAAAAGCAAAGAAGAACCACTTGCACGTGGGCATCTGACAGAAGCCATAGTGATGCCAATAGTATCAATGAACAAAATGGCACACAATATATATCTTACAATGTGACATTTGTAAGATGTCGTGATTCATGTGATGTCATGAACGTAAAGCTCTGATTTTGCTAAAATGCAGTATCTGCTTTGGTTTTGTGCAAAAAAGCAACACTGGGGCACTCACATGCCTTATGGTTGGATCTAAATAGAGATTAATTTATGCTGGGCGCAGTCGTGCTAATGTGTTGAATGGATATCATAGCCTCTGCTAACGCAAGAATTAATATACCTCTGAAACCTTGCAGCCTGATCGCTGAGAGTCTTACAAATCTCTCCTCCATAAATACCCCTTTTGTCAAGAAATAAACAATGCTGCAAGGGGTTCATCAGCATCCTTGCCAGCATCACTGTCCTCTCTCCCCCCCCCCAAAATGCTCCTGGAGTTTTCTGCTGGGATTCTCACCATTTCAACATTTGGAAACTGAAGTGTCAGTCACAGTCACCCTTTCTGGAAGGGTCAGTGAGTGATCATGTGACCTTGTCACTCACCCGCCTCTGATTCCATCTCCCTGGCTTTCTTGTCATGTGACCCTGTCAAGCATTTGGACAGAGGGCAGGATTTGTTGACAGCTGAGATTAACTTGCCTGGGAGAGAGTTGGCCACACGGATAAGCAAGTTTGGCATCTGCGGGAGATGGATTCCCCCTCAGTAAATTCACTGCGCCCGAGCCATTAAGTAAGAAGTGAAAAGATTTTATTTGGTTTGATTGATGGGCCACCCAACACCCCAAAATGAGCTGGTCTTGAGTAGCATAGATTGGAAGGGACCTTGAGAGGTCTTCTAGTCCAGCTCCTTGCTCAAGCAGGAGACCCAATACCATTTCAGACAAAAAAAGCCTCCAGTGATGGAACACCCACAACTTCTGAAGACAAGCTATTTCACTGGTTAATTGTTCTCACCGTCAGGAAATTTTTCCTTACTTCTAGGTTGCTTCTCTCCTTGTTTAATTTCCATCCATTGTTTCTTGTCTTGCCTTTGGGTGCTTTGGAAAATAGGTTGACTCCCTCTTCTTTGTTGCAGTCCCTCAGATATTGGAAGACTGCTATCATGTCTCCCCTAGTCCTTCTTGTCACTAGACTAGATATACGGTACCCAATTCCTGCAACTGTTCTTCATATATTTTAGTCTCCAGGCCTTTAATCATCTTAGTTGCTCTTCTCTGCACTCTTTCCAGAATCTCAACATCTTTCTTATATTGTGGGGACCAAACTGGATGCAGTAGTCCAAGTGTGGTCTTACTAGGGCTTTATAAAGCGGTATTAATACTTCATGTGATCTTGACTGTATCCCTCTTTTGATGCAGCCTAGCACTGTGTTGGCTTTTTTGGCTGCTGCTGTACGCTGTTGGCTCATATCTAAGTGACTGGACTCCAAGATCTCTCTCACAGTTACTGGCATTGAGCCAAGTTTCACCTACTCTGTACCTGTACAACTGGTTTTTTCTTGCCCAAGTGTAAAATCTTACTTTTCTCAGTGAGAGCCATGTCAGCTCTTTTCCAGTCCTCTGGTAGTTCCCTAGTGCTCCAAGACTGTTGAAAGATATGATTCAGTGGTTCTGAGACCGTGTCTGTCAGCTCCTTCAGAATAGTGGCTCTATTGGAGTCAGAACATTAGATCAGGTCTCATATTCTGAATTAGTTTGGTTGAAAAAGAGGCCCATGTGCTCATTTCCATATTTCTGTTAGGCTAAGGTTGATACATCACGATAAATACAAAAAAAAAAAAAAAGAAATGTATATTTTCTCAGCGATAGAAAAGAAAAAAGGGTCATTTCTGGAACTGGGTCTTCCTCCACTCTACCACAGACATCTGAAGAATTCAACCCAGGTTTTGAGACAGGAGAAAGAGCATTTTAAAAAGCCTGTCCAATTCAACAACAGTAAGTCTGCTGGTTTGAATTGATGTGTAATCCTCTGACACAGAATAAACTCATGCCATATTGCCCACCCCCCCAAATGAAAATGAAATAAAAATGCCCCTGCCGGAGGGGAAACAAAGTAATGACAGCCACATGTCTGCATATTCTTTCCAAACCTTGTCAAATTGAAATATGTGAAGTTACTCCACTTAACCATTATCACATGGTAGCGTCTTATACCAGCATAGAAGGAAAACTGCTGAGCTGGAAGACACAATCCACCTTCCTTCTTCTGACCACCATTAAATTCATTACTCGATTCCTCATAATTCCCTTCGCTGAATAAAGGTGTCACATTGGTTTGGAAAAAGCTCTTTAATTCAGGCTGGAACTTCAATTTAACCTCATCTTCTATTCACAATAATACGTTACTCAGCCTCCAACTACCCATTTTTTTCCTGTAAGGACAATATCTTCCACAGATGACTGGAGAAACTTCCACCGGTTAGCCTACAGACTAACCATATCCATGCAACCATTCTTCATATGTTTTAGTCTCCAGCCCTTCATCATCTTAGTTGCTCTTCTCTGCTCTTCTCTTTCTAGAGTCCCAACCTTTTTTTTTATAATGTGCTGACGAAAACTGGATGCAGTATTCCAGATGTGGGTCTTACTAAGGTTTTATAAAGCAGTACTTCACGTGATCTTGATTCCATTGCTCTGTTTATGCAACCAAAGATCTGTAGGGGTTTTTTTTCAACATTGCCATCCATTTCCTTGGAAAAAAGTCAGGAGACTGCAGTGACAAGGAACAGAGGCATCGGTCACATCAGCAATGGAATCAGCTGCCAAGAAAGCCAACACAGTGCTAGGCTGCATTAACAGAGGAATAGATTCAAGATCATGTGAAGTATTAATACCACTTTACAATGCCTTGGTAAGGCCACACTTGGAATACTGCATCCAGTTTTGGTCACCAAGATGTAAAAAAGATGCTGAGACTGGAGAGAGTACAGAGAAGAGCAACAAAGATGATTAGGGGACTGGAGGCTAAAACATAAGGAATGGTTGCCGGAATTGGGTATGTCTAGTTTAATGAAGAGAAGGACGAGGGGGGACATGAGAGCAGTCTTCCAGTATCTCAGGGGCTGCCCCAAAGAAGAGGGAGTCCAGCTATTCTCCAAAGCGCCTGAAGGCAAGACAAGAAGCAACGGATGGAAACCAATCAAGGAGAGAAGCAACCTGGAACTAAGGAGAAACTTCCTGACAGTTAGAACAATTAATCAGTGGAACCACCTGCCTCCAGAAGCGGTGAATGCTCCAACACTGGAAGTTTTTAAGAAGAGACTGGACAGCCATTTGTCCAAAATGGTATAGGGTTTCCTGCCTGAGCAGGGGGTTGGACTCGATAACCTCCAAGGTCCCTTCCAACTTTATTATTATTATTATTATTATTATTATTATTATTATTATTATTATTATTATTATTATTATTATTATTATTACACTGGATTGTGGGACCTAAAATCAGTGGGACTTTGGCATCCGTTTCCTTGGACAGAAAGCAAGAGATTGGAAATGACTGGTAATACATGGAAGTATTATTGGTGCAGATAGCAAACCAACCAACTGATGGGGACCAAACTTTCTGAGACAACCCAAGAAAGGGATCTTGGGGTTTTGGTGGACAGCTCGATGAAGATGTCAACCCAATGCGCAGCAGCAGTAAAAAAAAGCAAATTCCATGCTTGGCATGATTAGGAAGGGAATAGAAAATAAGCTCATAGCTAAGAAAGTGAGGACACATAAAAGGAAATATTTCTTCACCCAGAGGGTCGTTGATTTATGGAATTCACTTCCAGAAGGGGTCGTGACAGCTGTCAGCCTTGACAGCTTCAAGGCAGGGCTAGATAGATTCATGGATGCCAAGTGTATCGGTGGTTATTAAAACGGATGTCCATGTGCCGCCTCTATGTTGGTTGAGGCAGGCAGGATTCCCTTGAGTACCATTTGTTGGGGGTCAAGGGAAAGGGAGGGGTTTGCCTTCTCTTTCTGCTCAAGATCCCCATGTACAATTGGTGGGCCACTGTGTGATACAGAATGCTGGACTCGATGGGCTTTGGCCTGATTCAGCATGGCTCTTCTAATGTTCTTATGTTCTTCAGAATCAGGATTTGATGGCCTATCAATCATCACAAGTGACTAGGGAAGTGTTTTGCGAACTTCACAGCTTTAAGGTAGGTGTCAGGCCTGTCCCAGCTTGGGCCCTCAGGAAAGAAAGACCCTCAACTCCATTTGTAAGGAAAGGTATACTTTTACTGAAGCCAGGTGGTTGCAGAATAGCAAAGTCAGATCTGAGGATTTCCTGTGAAATTCCAATAATTTTCCCTTCTCCCAGGCCCTCCCACCCCGGTCATCCAGGTGGTGCCCAATAAAGTTCAAACTAGGTGTTTTGGTAAAAGTT
The DNA here is from genome assembly GCA_034064705.1 of Bothrops alternatus. Classification (NCBI taxonomy): domain Eukaryota; kingdom Metazoa; phylum Chordata; class Lepidosauria; order Squamata; family Viperidae; genus Bothrops; species Bothrops alternatus. The sequence goes on from JARGCV010000386.1 coordinate 458,576, forward strand.
CCACATTTTGGCATCCCTTTGGCAGGCAATCACATTCCATTCCCAGCCTTGTGTCCTTGGATCTCTCTACTGTTGTCTCTCGGAGGGACTTCTGATTCCTGTCATTCCCCCTCCCATTCTCCCATTGCTCCCCTCCCCCGCACTTTGGCTGCCATCCAAACAAAGCGAAGCAGGGCTGAAGCAGTTTGATGGTAGATCTGACATTAAGTGAATTTCAGTTCAAAATTTCCCTAGCCAGCATGCAAGTTTTCTTTCAGCAAAACCTCTCTCTTCAAAGAGTCTGGGCCTTATCCTATAACAGTAGTGGCGAACCTACGGCATGGGTGCCAGAGGCGGCACTCAGAGCCCTCTCTGTGGGCACGCGCGCCGTCGCCCCAGTCCTAGGCCTTCAGCTGGGTTTTATAAAACCTTTTCGCTTTAGGCCTCCGCCGCCGTGTGCAAAAAAAAAGGTTCAATCAATTAGTCAATTTCAACTTTTCGCGGGAAAAAAAAAGATCTTGCAACGTTGGAATGGATGGATTGAACTTTTTAGTCCCATCCAGTCTGCCGTTACCACTGCAGCCACGCCCACCCAATGGGCCACACCTACCCAATGGGCCACACCCACCCAATGGGCCACACCCACCCGGCACCCGACGATGCATAAGTGGGTTTTGGGTTGCAGTTTGGGCACTCGGTCTCTAAAAGGTTCGCCATCACTGTCCTATAAAATCAATCAACCTGCTTTTAACTGATTCACACTATTCTCTCTGGCTCCATTTGTTTTTATTTCTAATTTTCCCCCTGTAGGGATGTTTTCCTGAATATTTTAATTTTATGCTTACTTGATCAATGGAGTATTTATCTTGCTCCTATTGCAGAAAGAAAAGTCTTTTTACAACTAATTACTGTCAAAGGCAACCTGATAATGCTTCATTAACAACCTTAGCTAATTGCCTCCCATCTGTTCCATAGAGCTGGCTATTCCCTTTGCTTCAGAGCTCCTTCTGAACAAGAGTGAGATCTGTAAATGAGTCTAGCTCTCTGGCAAAGTTTTAGGACATGCAGCCATGGCAAAAATATACCTGTGGCTTCCATTATGTTATGTTGTCTATATAAATAAATTGCCCAAAGTGGGGTGGAAATAAAGAAACTTCTAGCAAACTTTACAACAAACTTCTGCTTTAAAGTTGCAAATGGAATGACTGCTGTTTGATTCTACTTGCATCAATTAATTGCTTATTCCCAACTAAAATGGTATCAATCAAATCTCACTTGGACTCATATATGAATCAACACACATAGGAAAGCATGATACAAATAGTCATTCTTCCATAAACAGAGACATGGAGAATATTGTTATTGATACAGTAAGACTGTTGTTTCCTTCACTCCAAGGTGGCTACAATCATAGTGTTTTGCAAGTAAAAGCTGTAACAGTCTTGTGAGCTTATGTTTAAATAAAAATACAGAAAGAAGAATATGCAATTGATGCCTTTGTTTATGCCTGAATAAGAACGAACGGAGAATTGTAAGACATCAATATTTTGATTAGTTTAAAAAAAAATAGGGTGGGGTTTATTTATTTATTTATTTTTATTTATTTCTTAAATTTCTATACCGCCCCTCTCCCGTAGGACTCGGGGCGGTTTACAGCCCAATTAAAACAGATAATAATAATAAATATTTAAAAATAAATTAAATTAATACATGGCTGTTACTAAAACCTGTTAAAATTCCAATTCTAAAACCCGAACAACCTTGTTTAAAAAATTTACATAGAGATTTACATAAAAACCCGAGGAGGTCTAGGCCAGGCCGGCTTGATTTAAGAGATGAGTCTTCAATTCTCTTCTGAAGGTGCGGAGATCATGACATGTCCAGAGTTCCGGGGGGAGCTCGTTCCACATCGTCGGTGCCCCCACAGAAAAGGCTCTCCCCCTGGGCACCACCAGCTGACACTGCTTAGCTGAGGGCACCCTGAGGAGGCCCTCTCTGTGGGAGCGAACTGGTCGATGGGAGGTATTTACTGGCAGAAGGCGGTCTTGTAAATAACTGGGTCCTATGCCATGGAGCGCTTTAAAGGTGGTAACCAATACCTTGAAGCGCACCCGGAAAGCCACCGGCAACCAGTGCAGCTCGCGCAGGATGGGGGCCATTTGTACCCGCCAGGGTGCCCCCACTACCACCCGCGAAGTGGGAAGTGCTGGACGATCTCTCTACCTTGACTGCATCAAAACGCAATGTGACCCTTAAAAACCCTCTCTGGAAGTTGGTTGGAAAAGATTCTGTAAGACTAGAGTTAACTTTAAAATATATGCAAAAAGAAATAATTATCTAGCTGCCTTCTTTAGCTTCTTGTACAAACACTGCCTTTTGGGGGCTTCAGATGGAGCTCGGGGCCTGGAGGAATGGAAAGCTTATGACCATTGAATGGCACCAGTGAGTCTTTCGTATCCAAAAAAAACTTCCCCTATTTTGTCAGAAATCTGGCTCCACCTTATTAAAAATAGAAAAAACTCATCTGTTCATTAGGAAAGATACATCTACTTGCACCATGCTCTACACTTGACTGTGTCATCAAATGATTTTCGATTCCTAGCGACAGGATAGGTTTTCCTCATGGCAAACGTCTGCAGTGCCAAATAGAAGAGAAAGAATGAGAGAAAAATCACAAAATATAAAGACCACCCAAAAGAAGTGCTGTACAGATAGTCCTCAGTTTACCCCAGTCGCTTACTGACCAGTATTTGAGGGGCTGCCACAAAAAGGAGGGAGTCAACCTACTCCCCAAAGCACCTGAAGGCAGGACAAGAAACAATGGATGGAAACTAATCAAGGAGAGAAGCAATCTGGAATTAAGCAGAAACTTCCCGACAGTGAGAACAATTAGCCAGTGGAACAACCTGCCTCCAGAAGTTGTGGGTGCTCCAACACTGGAAGTTTTTAAGAAGGGACTGGACAGCCATTTGTCTGAAATGGTATAAGGTCTCCTGCCTGAGTAGGGGGTTGGACTAGATGACCTCCAGGGTCCCTTCCAACTCTGTTATTCTGCATTCTGTATAAGTTACGATATACTTCCGTGCGGGTACTTAACTGATCAATTACTTTTTCCTTGAAGATGTTTTGCTTCTCATACAAGAAGCTTCTTCAGTTTTAAAGAATGAATCATAGAAAACTCTCTGGCACTGAAAAACCTCACTATCTCTCTATTTTTCTGTCCTTCAGCTGACTGGGGGGTCAATGCTGGAAAGAAAAAGAATGAAATGGAGGAATTTTGCAGCTGGTGCTCTGGTTAAAAGCCTGGGGGGGGGGAGAAGCATATTCGGGTGGGATGGCTGAAGGTCTATAGAAGAGTCAGCTTTTAATTACAAGCCTTGGAATCCGTCTCCAGCTGGTTAATGTCATTGTCCCATGCTGGAATGGTTTTAAGAACAATGTTTTTCCGCAAGGATTCTTCTTCTTCTTCTTCTTCTTTCATCATAAGTTCTCCCTCCCTCCCTCTCTCACACCCATGTGCCATTTGTTCCATATGTACATCTTTATAGTTTGAAAGAATGCAAGCTTGTCTAAGCCTTCCGAACATCAAGTCTATGTCCTAGTTTGCAATCTGAAAGGTTCTTCTTTGAAATTGGAAGCAAACATTTGGGACCAGAGAGATACTGCATTAGAAGGAAGACTCAGAAGAGCAAAACAGTTGGACAACTTTACCCCGTGTAAAATTACCGTTGGGTCCAAGGAGTCAAAGCCTTTATCTCCCATTTCCCCAACATTGCCCTTCTCCAGCTTGTCTTACTTGAGATTCAAATCCTGCTGTCAAGCGCAGTTCAAATGAGTATAAAGATGTATTGCAAGTTTAAGCTCGCTACAAGAATCTGAACTACTAACGGTCCAAGAAATTTGGTGGTGAACGACCAATCTAACGTTCACCCAATGACTTCTAAGCACTGCTGTGCAAAACCTGGCAACATTATAAAAAGCTAATACAATCCTTGGTTTTATAAACAGAGGCATAGAATCACATGAAGTATTAGTATAAAGCTTTGGTAAGACCACACCTGGGATACAGCATCCAGTTTTGGTCACCACAATATAAAAAAAGATGTTGAGACTCTGGAAACAGTGCAGAGAAGAACAACAAGGGTGATTAGGCCAGGGCTTTTCAACCAGTGGTACGGGTACCACCTGTGGTACATTGGCACCTGGCAGGTGGTACGCGACCATCCTAGAAAAGTGGTAGTGGGGGAGGGGAATGAGCTGAACCGGTGGCAGCACCACACAAGCCTGAGCGAGAGACGGCTGGAGCTGCAGGGCTGTCAGGGCTCAGCGGAAGCCCCAGGATCAGTGCCGCTTTCCAACTGATCGGCGCTTCTTCGGGGCTGTCAGGGCTCAGTGGAAGCACCAGGATCAGCGCCAGGCTCCATCTGGAGGTCGGCGCTGATCCTGGTGCTTCTGCTGAAGTCTGAAGAAGCACCAATCAGCTGGAATGTTGCAGCATCTCCAGGGTCTTCTGATTTACATTCAGAAGCTTGGCAATTGATTCATATTTATGACGGTCACAGTGTCCCAGGGTCATGCGAAGTGACCAAAACCTGCTGCAGCCACCCAGCAGACGGGGGAAATAAAAACCAAACACCCCCCCACCTCTCCCCCCGCTGCCAATCCTCAACAGAAATGCTCACAACAATGAAAACCTCAGACAGGAGGAATAGCGCAGCCAGGCGGGCAGGCAGGTGTCTTGCTTGGCTGTGCCTTGGGGGGCACTTTTTTCAGTGCCATTGTAACTTTGAACAGTCACTAAGCGAACTGTTGTAAGTCGAGGACTACCTGTACTTTATCACTTTTTCTTTCTTTTTTGTTTTTTTTTTTATCATCAAGTTTTTGACACCTTGCTAGGCGACTGTTGGTACTCGGATGTTGCCATATCCTAAAAGTGGTACAATGGGTGAAAAGGTTGAAAAGCCCTGGATTAGGAGACTAAAACATGAAGAACAGTTGCAGGAATTGGGTATGTCTAGTTCAATGAAAAGAAGGACTGGGGGGGACGTGATAGCAGTGTTCCAATATTTGAGGAGTTGCCACAAAGAAGAGGGGTCCTCCTATTTTCCAAAGCACCAGAAGGCAAGACAAGAAACAATGGATGGAAACTAACCAAGGAGAGAACTAACCTAGAAATGAGGAAAAAATTCCTGACAGAACAATCAACCAGTGGAACGTCTTGCTTTCAGAAGTTGTGGATGCTCCATCACTGGAGGCTTCCAAGAATAGACTGGACAACCATTTGTCTGACATGATATACGGCTCTCCTGCTCAAGCAGGTGGTTGGACTAGAAGACCTCCAAGGTCCCTTCCAACTCTATTCTGATTGATAGTAAGGTTGGTCTCCGAAAGCAGCAAGGTATAAAATTGCTCAGTGTATTCTGGGTATTTATGCAATACCGATGAGATGAAGCTACTGCCCATCACCTTGTAGGAAACAAGCTCCCCCCAGAACTCCGGACGTGTCATGATCTCCGCACCTTCAGAAGAGAATTGAAGACTCATCTCTTCAATCAAGCCAGCCTGGCCTAGACCTCCTTGGGTTTTATGTAAATCTCTATGTAAATTTTTTTTAAACAAGGTTGTTCGGGTTTTAGAATTGGGATTTTAACAGGTTTTAGTAACAGCCATGTATTAATTTAATTTATTTTTAAATATTTATTATTATTATCTGTTTTAATTGGGCTGTAAACCGCCCCGAGTCCTACGGGAGAGGGGCGGTATAGAAATGTAATAAATAAATAAATAAACAAACAAACAAACAAACAAACAAATAAATAAATAAATAAATTTATTGTGAAAGCTGCAGACACTTTTTGGTTCCTATGACCAGGGCTTTTTTGCTCATAGAACGTCCAGAACAGAGTTCCAGCACCTTTTTTGGATGGAACCTTGTAGGGTAGGCAAGGCGGGTTGTATGACGTGTGTGAGTTCCGGCACCTTTTTTTTTTTTTATATAGAAAAAAGCACTGCCTATGACAGTCTATGTCTTAACCAGCCAATCCGCATCGGTCTCTCTGTGTGTATGTGTTATATGATCTAATTTACTGAACTGTGTTTTAATTTTGTTTCTGTCTTTTCCACCCTCTTCTCCCCCTGGTCTTTACTTGCCACTGACGTGGTGACATCTGGTGTGAAAGTCAACCACCTAACGTGAACATGACTTAGTAATGTCAAACATGGGAGAAATCAATGGCTACCGATAAGCACCGCTAATCAAATATTGATGATCTGGCGCTTTGAAAGGCAGCCGGGCTGGGAAAATGCGCACCCTCGTTCGTTCATTCTGTGGCACTTTTAAAAATTTATTTTATTTATTTATTTTAATTAGATTTTTATGCCGCTCCTCTCCAAAGGAGGAGAGCAAATATACCTACATAGCAAAATATACCTACATACTTGCAACTGCAGGAAGATATTTAAGCCTGGATCACACCGCGATGCATTTAAGAAATAAATATGAAAGTATGGGCAGCTTTTGTTATATTTTATATCCTTAAATGTAGAGAAAAACTCAACACAATTAGTGACATTCTACCTCCTAAATGTTTTTTTGACCTTTCTTGCCACAGTTGTGAAGTGAATCACGGCTCCCCCCACCTGTATATTTTCCTTTTTTTTATTAGTTTATAATATAAAATACAAAAGTACAAAATAAAATAGTAGGACAAATAGGGGATGGAAAAGTGTAGGAAAAAGAGGGAAAACAAAGAAAAGTATATTTTCTTTTCTAAAGAAAGAAAGTATATTTTCAAGGAAATAACACTGAATTAATATTTTGTTACTAGTTGTTTGCTTATTCAAAACATGCCTCCCCACTGAAGCCTTTTGAAGCATTCTTACAGATTTCTCCATCACTCTGCTGAACACCTAATTCCCACAGCCCTGCCCTAGGCCTAAAGATGTTTACCTATCTACCCTAGTAGGCTGTATTGCTATTATCCTTCTCATCTTCTCATATAAAGAACAATTGCTGGAATTGGGTCTATCTAGTTTAATGAAGAGAAGGACGAGGGGGGACATGAGAGCAGTCTTCCAGTATCTCAGGGGCTGCCCCAAAGAAGAGGGAGTCCAGCTATTCTCCAAAGCGCCTGAAAGCAGGACAAGAAGCAACGGATGGAAACCAATCAAGGAGAGAAGCAACCTAGAACTGAGGAGAAACTTCCTGACAGAACAATTACTCAGTGGAACCACCTGCCTCCAGAAGCGGTGAATGCGCCAACACTGGAAGTTTTTAAGAAGAGACTGGACAGCCATTTGTCCGAAATGGTATAGGGTTTCCTGCCTGAGCAGGGGATTGGACTAGATGACCTCCAAGGTCCCTTCCAACATAATCATCATCATCATCATTATTATTAGTACTATTATTATTATTTGTTGATTGTATCCTACAAGTAATGATTGAAATTATGATTTATGATCTATCAGTTGTTTGTACACTGAGAGCTTGTGCATCGGAAACAAATTCCTTCTGTGTCCAGTCACACCTGGCTAATAAAGAATTCTCTTCTCTTCTCTTCTCTTCTCTTCTCTTCTCTTCTCTTCTCTTCTCTTCTCTTCTCTTCTCTTCTCTTCTCTTCTCTTCTCTTCTCTTCTCTTCTCTTCTCTCTCTTCTTCTCTTCTCTTCTCTTCTCGTCTCTTCTCTTCTCTTCTCTTCTCCTCTCTCTTCTTCTCTTCTCTTCTCTTCTCTTCTCTCTCTTCTCTTCTCTTTTCTTCTCTTTTCTCTTCTCTTCTCTTCGACTTTGAAGAGGCCAGTTCAAAATCTTGCCATCATAATTTGCTTTGTAAGCCTTCCTCAAAATGCATGGCTTCTTTGGGAAGGGATGGTTACATTTATTTAAGGGGGAGAAAGGGAAAGAAAGCATGTTTAATTTTTTTATAAATCCTTTTTTTTTTGTAATTATATGTGTATTTGTTTCCCTGCTTTTCTCTCCTCTTCCATTCTGGATTCCCTGATAACTCTTTGAGACATCTGCTTTTTCCACAGAGGGGCCTTTGAATCTCTCCCTCCTGCACTATTCTTGCCCAGAAAAAGAGCAAGGAAGCTCTCTCTGATCTTTTTTGTCTTCCCAGCAAATTTTACATATGGCAATGACACATGCAAAAGAGGGAGGGAAGAAACCTCCCCCCCCTTTCCATTGCTGCTTGCCAAACTCAAGAGTTGTTTTTCATCTTCCTAAAATAAAGAATGTTACTTGTTCAGCGTACATGAGATGTGTTCTATAATTGGGTATAATTCTATCTCCAAGAATGTTGGTGCCTTAAAGCATCAAAAGCTAACAATGTTCAACCCAGGTTGGCGGAAATGCTTTTAGCAGATTTCATTTTGTTTCTATTACATTCGCCCGTGGTTCATTTCCTTGTAAGCCTCTAGTGGACATAGACTATCGGAGTGTGGCTTACCCCTGTTAAATTGCCTAAATTTAATTTCAATTCATGGAATGTAAATTTTTAAAAAAGCAAAAAGAGAGAACAAATAATAAGGGAAATAGGTCTACTTCCCACCTCAGGTGATGGCATGGGATTAGCTAAGAATGGAGAAAAATTTAAATTCCATTGTCAAGGAATATTGATTGTACGTCAACAGTCTTGATATACAATCACAATGTGAATAGAATAGTAGAGATAGAGTAGAGTAGAGTAGAGTAGAGTAGAGTAGAGTAGAATAGAATAGAATAGAATAGAATAGAATAGAATAGAATAGAATAGAATAGAATAGAATAGAATAGAATAGAATAGAATAGAATAGAATAGAATGCAGAATGGAATAGAATGCAGAATAGGATAAGATAGGATAGGAAAGGATAGGATAGGATAGGATAGGATAGGGATAGAATAGAATATCTTTATTGTCGTTGTGTAACTCACAACAAAATTAAGAGCAAAAAGAGAGAACAAATAATAAGGGAAATAGGTCTACCTCCCACCTCAGGTGATGGCATGGGATTAGCTAAGATGGGAGAAAAATTTAAACTCCATTGTCAAGGAATATTGATTGTACGTCAACAGTCTTGATATACAATCACAATGTGAATAGAATAGTAGAGAAATAGAGTAGAGTAGAGTAGAGTAGAGTAGAGTAGAATAGAATAGAATAGAATAGAATAGAATAGAATAGAATAGAATAGAATAGAATAGAATAGAATAGAATAGAATAGAATAGAATGCAGAATGGAATAGAATGCAGAATGGAATAGAATGCAGAATAGGATAAGATAGGATAGGAAAGGATAGGATAGGATAGGATAGGATAGGGATAGAATAGAATATCTTTATTGTCGTTGTGTAACTCACAACAAAATTAAGAGCAAAAAGAGAGAACAAATAATAAGGGAAATAGGTCTACCTCCCACCTCAGGTGATGGAATGGGATTAGCTAAGATGGGAGAAAAATTTAAACTCCATTGTCAAGGAATATTGATTGTACGTCAACAGTCTTGATATACAGTCACAGTGTGGACAAGAATTTCCATTGCTAAGCAAGGAAGTTGTTAAGTTGTCTACTGAAAAGAAGGACTAGGGGTGATATGATAGCAGTATTCCAGTATTTGAGCGGCTGCCACAAAGAAGACAGGGTCATGTTACTCACCAAAGCATCAAAGGGCAGGACAAGAAACAATGGATGGAAATTAATCAAGGAGAGAAGCCATCTGGAACCAAAGAGAAATTTCCTGGCAGTGAGAACAATCAGCCAGTGGAACAGATTGCCACCAGAAGTTGGGGGTGTCCCATCACTGGAGGCTTTTAAGAAGAGACTGGACAACCATTTGTGTGAAATGGTATAGGGCCTCCTGCTCAAGCAGGTGGTTGGACTAGAAGACCTCCAAGGTCTCTTCCAGCTCTGGCAATGTTATATATGTTCTAAGTAAGTCGCATCTGATTTTTTTTTGCCGCATTGTGAAGCGAATCATTGCAGTTATTAAGTGCAATTATGCAGTCATTAAGCAATCCAGCTTCCCGCACCGACTTTGGTTATGTGAGGCCAGTTGGGAAAGCCACAAATGGTAATCACATGTCGCCAGTATGCCGCAACCATCAGAAATACATACCAGTTGCCAAGTGTAACAGCCGGAATCACCGTCTCTTAAGTGTCACGGTCACCAGATGTCCATCTTTAGGACTGCACCCCTTGGTGATGGAAATTCCAGCTCCAACTGCCTTTGTAAGAACTGGACCAGCTGTGCTAAAATTTCACATAATTAAAAGTCAGAAAAAAAATAATTTTATTTAAAAACCTTATTGCTTATTCTTGGGGCATATGCAAAAGTGGGGAATGGGAGGCACTTTTTCCATTTCAGGAAACATTTCCATCTTTTGGCCGATGGGAGCTTTTTTCGGCACTTCTTGAGGTATTTTCCATCCTCCCTGATGGGTTGGTTTTACTGTGTAATGAAGGCAGCCCAGCTAACAGTGTCTTTCTTTGCCCTCAAGAATGGAATGAAATAGAGAAAGGGAATGGAATGGAATAGTGGAATAAAATAGAGTAGAGTAGAGTAGAGTAGAGTAGAGTAGAGTAGAGTAGAGTAGAGTAGAGTAGAGTAGAGTAGAGTAGAGTAGAGTGTAGAGTAGAGTAGAGTAGAGTAGAGTAGAGTAGAGTAGAGTAGAGTAGAGTAGAGTAGAGTAGAGTAGAGTAGAGTAGAGTATAGAATAGAAAAAAATGGAATGGAACGGAATTTAGAATAGAATAGAATAGAATAGAATAGAATAGAATTAGAGTAGAGAAATAGAAGAGAAGAGAAGAAGAGAAGAGAAATAGAATAGAATAGAATAGAATAGAATAGAATAGAATAGAATAGAATAGAATAGAATAGAATAGAATAGAATAGAATGCAGAATGCAGAATGCAGAATGCAGAATGCAGAATGCAGAATGCAGAATGCAGAATGCAGAATGGAATAGCATGCAGAATGGAATAGAATTCAGAATAGAATAGGATAGGATGGGATATCTTTATTGTCATTGTGGAACTCACAACAAAGTTAAGTGCTGTCCACAGTGCACACTACACACAAGTAAAAACCACAAATAAGAACATACATTATGTACACACATCCTTCACATTTCTTTAATTGCATTGTTTGCAAACTTTCAGTAATTTTCCAATTTTCAGACAGTATTGTTGCTGTTAAACACAGGACTGCTACGGGGGGGGGGGCTTGCTTCCAGGTGGCTTTGTCATATTAAAACGTGGGCATCCCCTGTATCCCACCTTTTTTCTCCTTCCTCTGTTTCTCTTCCTTTTTATAACTGGAAGACAGATCGAAATCTAAAGAAATCCACCCAAGAAACCTTCCCACCCGACTCGGCCTGCCCTGAAATAGCTCAGGAAATGGTGTGGCTCCCTTTGCCTGGCCTGACAGAGGGGGACGGGGCGGATGGTTGCTGCCAATGATTAAATTCTCCATTTAATGCAAGCTGAAACTGTGTCTTCTCTTCCCCATCCATCCATCCCATTCCCCCAACCCCCACCCCGTGCCTCCAAACGGTCCCTTGATCAAAGCTGCTGGGCTGACTATTAAACCTCCCCCCCCCCAGGAAAAAAGGGGCCAGGAAATGAAGGGGCCTTTTCAATCACAAAAAGTTTCCCAGCTTGAAACGCCACTGCCTGTCAAATGCAATGATATGGCTGATCTTCTTTTCCACTGTATTGAATTTTTTTTTTCCCTTATGAAAAGAAAATTGGGGTGGGGGGGCAGGAAATCTATAGGGGAAAAAAAACTAAGATGAAACTTTTAACACTGTAACATGGTAGAAATTGATGGAAAGCCCTGCCAGATGGAGCAGCAAGGAAATAAAAAGGCCCATAATACAAAGCAATCCAAGCCAGAAATGTATCAGCCAACCCTCACCCTTGGTCTCAAGTTTCTGAAGCATGAGGAGCATCTTTGCAAACAAATTCACAATTCCAGAAGCAACCGAGCTGCATGCTGATCAGAGGGGAAATGCCTTTTTCCTTGCATGCTGTGGAACAAATAATTTTTTTTTTTAAAAAAAAGTGCCAAAATGTATTTGGAAACCCATTTCTGTTGCTTGTTCTTTCTTACCACCAGTCTCTTTGGAATAAAACAGAAAAGAGCTGGAAGGGACCTTGGAGGTCTTCTAGTCCAGCCCCCTGCTCAAGCGTCCTGATTTCAGAGCTTCCAGCAAAGTCAGGGTGGATAACTGACTAGATTCAATGTGCACGACATTATTATTATTATTATTATTATTATTATTATTATTATTATTATTATTATTATTATTATTAATGTGCACAATATTATGTCCAACTGAAAGCTGAATGCAATCCACGGAAGTGATTAGAAAAGGAAATATGTAAATTGTAAGGTGACCAACCGTCCTCCTTTAGGGAGGACTGTCCTCCTTTTGTGAGTTTTGTCCTCCCTCAAAAAGTGTCCTCCTGCATGTCCTCCTTTTCAATATTTGAAGACTAATCTGCAGGGCTTTTTTTTCCTCATAGAATGCTCAGAACGGCATTCTGACACTTTTTTTTTTCAACTTTTGCATGAGCTGTGCTACTTCCCCTATTGGCTTTCGAAAGCCGATAGGAATTGCTGCTGAGCGCGCCAAAACACCCGGCCGGCAAACTTTGCACATGCAAGTTGTCTGCAGCGAAGGCGAATTGGCAGGAACTTTGCACCCCTCCCTGCTACCCAACTACACCATCTCCTAGTTAGTCCCGAAGATACCTGGAGGAGACTGGAGTGGCGACGCCACGGTAAGTTTCTCTTGATCTTCGGCCCTGCTAGGGCAATAATGGCTGCGGGTGCAAGAGGCAGGGGCGACGGGGCTGCTGCAGGTGAGGGTGTGAAGGGTGGCAGTGGCCGGGTGCCCTCCGGGCTGTGGAAGCCGCGGGGCTGCTCTACATGGGGTTGCGCAGGGTGGGTGGTGGTGCTGGCAGGGCGGCTGCAGGTGGGGTGTGTTGACAGCGGGATGCCCCCCGGGGGCCGGAGCCGGCGCAGCTGGTGCTTTGGGAGCCGCGGGGCCTGCTCTAAACGGCGGGGCAGCAGTGCTGGCGGGGCGGCTGCGGGCGGGGGCGCGGCATGTAAGCATAATTACAATATAAAATGTTATTGTTACAAATGTTTTTATTACGCATTTATCTTAGTATAGTGTATTCTGTATTATTGTTGCAATGAATAAAATGTTTCTTTTATTTACGATATTTTTTTCTTCAATTTATTTGTGTCCTCCTTTTCATTGTAAAAAAAGTTGGTCACCTTATGAAAGGTGCTGACTGCAGTTTCAACAAGATGGTTGGTTTTCTTATTTTCCAGAACTCAAAACCCACCACAGATTGCTGTCTTGTAATCTCCTCAGAAGGAGCAACTGTCTGGATTCTGGAGTGAGCGACCTCAGCTCTTCTCCTTTCCTGGTCTACATTCTTTATTCCACTCTGTTTATTGGTTGCAGTTTTCATGAATCCATCTTCAATCCACCATTTTTTCCTTCGGAAGCCTGAAAAAGGTGGAATTTAAATCTAATAAATAAATCAATACAGGCAGTAACGATCCATCATGCCTTCATTCAATAATAATAATAATAATAATAATAATAATAATAATAATAATAATAGAGTTGGAAGTGACCTTGGAGATCATCTAGTCCAACCCCCTGCTCAGGCAGGTAACCCTATACCATTTCAGACAAATGGCCGTCCAGTCTCTTCTTAAAAACTTCCAATGTTGGAGCATTCACCGCTTCTGGAGGCAGGTTGTTCCACTGCTTAATTGTTCTAACTATCAGGAAGTTTCTCCTTAGTTCCAGGTTGCTTCTCTCCTTGATCAGTTTCCATCCGTTGCTTCTTGTCCTGCCTTCAGGCGCTTTGGAAAATAGTTTGACTCCCTCTTCTTTGGGGCAGCCCCTGAGATATTTATTTATTTATTTATTTATTCGGACTTATATGCCGCTCCTCTCCGAAGACTCGGAGCAGCTCACAACAAAAACAACAATTTCAAACCAAGTCCAAGCAAAACATTAAAAATATAACCCCACACATATTCATCAATCACACCACAGTCAACAATCATCCCCAGGTCTGCCGGCATAGATAAGTTTTCAAATTCTTCCGGAAGGCCGGGAGAGTCAGAGAAACGCGGACTTCAGGAGGCAGTTGGTTCCAGAGGGCGGGCGCCACAACAGAGAAGGCCCTCCCCCTAGGACCCGCCAGACGGCATTGTTTCGCTGACGGGACCCGGAGAAGGCCGACCCTGTGCGCTCTCACCAGTCGTAGGGAAGTATGTGGCAGAAGATGGTCCCGTAAGTATCCAGGTCCAATGCCATAAAGGGCTTTATAGGTAATGACCAACACTTTGAATTGCGCTCGGAGACCAATAGGCAACCAATGCAGCATGCGCAGAGTTGGCAAAATGTGGGCACGACGTGGAAGGCCCACAATTGCTCGCGCAGCTGCATTCTGCACTAACTGTAGTCTCCGAACACTCTTCAAGGGTAGCCCCATGTATTGGAACACTGCTATCATGTCCCCCCTTGTCCTTCTCTTCATTAAACTAGACATACCCCAATTCCAGCAGCCGTTCCTTATATGCTTTAGCCTCCAGTCCCCCAATCATCTTTGTTGCTCTTCTCTGCACCTTTTCTGGAGTCTCAACATCTTTTTTTACATTGCGGTGACCAAACCTGGATGCAGTATTCCAAGTGTGGCCTTACCAAGGCCTTGTAAAGTGGTATTAACACTTCACGTGATCTTGATTCTATCACTCTGTTCTGCCTGATTTGAGGGTATGGACCCTGGCAAAACACTCTGAAGCTTGATCCCCATTTCTGTATTAGATATATACGAACTATTCCAGCAGATCTTTGCTTGTTCCCCCCCCCCAAGGGAAAGAAAGAAGTTATTCAGATAACCACATGATTCAGCCTTTCTTTTTACCTCTGCCTTTTCTTTTTAAATGAGCTTTTTTCATGATAATTCAATCCATGTTGGTGTCAGGAAAAAAAAAACACCATGAAAACTATACACTATATTCAGCCAAAACTAGGTAATAGACAGAAGACAAAAAAACCCAAAAACATCCGGAAGAATGTCATATGTGGGTAATTTGATCTTGATCTTTGCTTTTTTCTTTTTCTGCTGCTTCTTGTTTGAAAGGAAGCCGGTGAGTTGAACCACAAATGCAGGAAACGTGAGTCTCCCTTGTATGGACTCTTCTGACAAAAGATGAAAATTTGCTGTAATTGGAAGAGATTTCCAAGGACAAGATAGCATCATCTTCTAGTCTGTTTTTGCTATCTGCTTGGAAGACAATTCTAGAAATAAATGGGGTTATGTAGCTCTGTTACGGCTGGGGGAAAACAGATTTTCAGAGCAAAGCAATATATAGTTGTTTCTTTTTTCAGATGAAGGACTAAATGGTTCAGCATTACACAGGGTGGGGCTGTTATGTTCTTCTTTCCCCCTTTTCCTTCTGCGCAGACCCAGAATTTGAAAGCTTTTGGCATCGTTGTATACGGAACTTGAAGAAACAATGGAGCAACGCAAGAATTCTGCCTGCATTTGACCACTGTGGACAGTTTTCAGGCATTGCTCTTCAGAAGAGTTTTTAGGTACCTATAGCCACTTACAATGATCAGAGGAACCCTCTTACGAGGAAGGGTTACAGTGGGGTATCTGCTTGGAATGAGGGGCGATGGAGATGATGATACACACTACAATCCCTGGAGATTGCTTTATCATGCCGGTACTTTCATTACATGTTTTTTTTTCTTCTATGTCCCAGTGTAACCAAAGAGAGAAGCAACCTGGAATTAAGGAGAAACTTCCTGACAATGAGGACAATTAACCAGCGGAACAGCTGGCCTCCAGAAACCTGGGCACTCCATCACTGGAGGGTTTTTTTAAAAAGGCTAGACAGCCACTTACCTGAAATAGTATAGGCTCTCCTGCTTGAGCAGAGGGCTGGACTAGAAGACCCCCAAGGTTCTATTCTATTCTATTCTATCCTGTAATTCTATTCTATTCTATTCTATTCTATTCTATTCTATTCTATTCTATTCTATTCTATTCTATTCTATTCTATGCCATTCCATTCCATGCCATTCCATTCCATCTTCTATTCTATTCTATTCTATTCTATTCTATTCTATTCTATTCTATTCTATTCTATTCTATTCTATTCTATTCTATTCTATTCTATTCTATTCTATTCTATTCTAATTCTATTCTATGCCATTCTATTCTTCCATTCCATTCCATTCCATTCCATTCCATTCCATTCCATTCCATTCCTCTATTCTATTCTATTCTATTCTATTCTATTCTATTCTATTCTATTCTATTCTATTCTATTCTATTCTATTCTATTCTATTCCATTCCATTCCATTCCATTCCATTCCATTCCATTCCACTCCACTCCACCCCACCCCACCCCATCCCACCTTCTATTCTATTCTATTCTATTCTATTCTATTCTATTCTATTCTATTCTATTCTATTCTATTCTATTCTATTCTATTCTATTCTATTCTATTCTATTCTATTCTATTCTATTCTATTCTATTCTATGCCATTCCACTCCACTCCACCCCATCCCATCCCATCCCATCTTCTATTCTATTCTATTCTATTCTATTCTATTCTATTCTATTCTATTCTATTCTATTCTATTCTATTCTATTCTATTCTATTCTATTCTATTCTATTCTATGCCATTCCATGCCATTCCATGCCATTCCATTCCATCTTCTATTCTATTCTATTCTATTCTATTCTATTCTATTCTATTCTATTCTATTCTATTCTATTCTATTCTATTCTATTCTATTCTATGCCATTCCATTCCATCTTCTATTCTATTCTATTCTATTCTATTCTATTCTATTCTATTCTATTCTATTCTATTCTATTCTATTCCACCCCACCCCACCCCATCCCATCCCATCCCATCCCATCTTCTATTCTATTCTATTCTATTCTATTCTATTCTATTCTATTCTATTCTATTCTATTCTATTCTATTCTATTCTATTCTATTCTATTCTATTCTATTCTATTCTATTCCATTCCATTCCGTTCCATCCCATCTTCTATTCTATTCTATTCTATTCTATTCTATTCTATTCTATTCTATTCTATTCTATTCTATTCATTCCATTCCATTCCATCTTCTATTCTATTCTATTCTATTCTATTCTATTCTATTCTATTCTATTCTATTCTATTCCATGCCATTCCATGCCATTCCATTCCATGCCATGCCATTCCATTCCATTCCATTCCATCCCATCTTCTATTCTATTCTATTCTATTCTATTCTATTCTATTCTATTCTATTCTATTCTATTCTATTCTATTCCATTCCATTCCATTCCATTCCATTCCATTCCATTCCATCCCATCTTCTATTCTATTCTATTCTATTCTATTCTATTCTATTCTATTCTATTCTATTCTATTCTATTCTATTCTATTCTATTCCATTCCGTGCCATTCCATCTTCTATTCTATTCTATTCTATTCTATTCTATTCTATTCTATTCTATTCTATTCTATTCTATTCTATTCTATTCTATTCTGTATTCTATTCTTTCCATATTCTATTCTATTCTTTCCATATTCTATTCTATTCTATTCTATTCTATTCTATTCTATTCTACTCTATTCTACACTACTCTACTCTACTCTATTCCATCCTGTGTAACACAGTGTAACTTATAAAGAACGGTTGCTGGAATTGGGTATGACTAGTTTAATGAAGAGAAGGATGAGGGGGGACATGATAGCAGTGTTCCAATATCTCAGGGGCTGCCATAAAGAAGAGAGGGGTCAACCTGAAAGCAGGACAAGAAGCAATAGATGGAAACTAATCAAGGAGAGAAGCAACCTAGAATTAAGGAGAAATTTTCTAGCAGTGAGGGCAATTAACCCATGGAACGGTTTGCCTCCAGAAGTTGTGAGTGCTCCAACACTGGAAATTTTAAAGAAGAGATTGGACAACCATTTGTCTGAAATGGTATAGGGCAGTGGTGGCGAATCTATGGCACATGTGCCAGAGGTGGCACTCAGAGCCCTCGTTGCCCCAGCTCTGCCTCCCCCCGCAATCCCCTCCTCACCAGCAGCCCCTCCAGAGAGTTGCCCCCGAGCCCAGTCCACGCAGAGCAGCACAGCCAAGTGCATGGCAGCCAGGCAGCGGGGACAAGACTCTGCCCTCGCACCCTGTCACACGCAGGTGATGCTGGGGGGCATGGGCGGAAGGCATGGCCACCATGGCGCTGTTGGGCTGCCTGGGCAATCCGCTGCGGTGGGCCGTTGAGGTGGTGGATGGCCATGCGGGTGGGCGGAGTGCAGAGCAGGGGTGGGCGGGGAGGCGGGGGTGGTTTTGGGGCACTCGGTCTCTAAAAGGTTCGCCATCACTGGTATAGGGTCTCCTGCTTGAGTAGGGGGTTGGACTAGAACAGCGCCCCCAACCTTTTGGACACCAGGCATGGTTTCACATGCTGCCTGCATCCCATGGATGGGGCTTTGCTTGTTTGCATGGTCTAGTTTCTGGCATGTCATAGACCGGTGCCAGTCCATGGATTGGAGGCTGGGGACCCTTGGATTAGAAGATTTCCAAGGTCTCTTCCACCTTTGTTATTTATTCTATTATTCTGTTAGCCTCCAGTCCTAGGAATCTTGGTCGTCTCTCAACCAAGCACTTAGCTTTTTTTTTCTTTTATAGAGAGCTTTATTTTATTGTCAAGAAAAGTGCTTAATTATTCAACAGCTTTTCTTGCTCAGAATACATGTTGTATTAAAATAGTATAGTAAAACAATGCTTTAGTCTTCAAGTGCTTCTTTATCTAAAAAGTATGCTGTTTTCAAAATCTTATTATTCCACTGTGTTAAAGTAGAAGTCAATTTAAAAAAATGTGAACTACAGTCAAAAACTACATTTCAGTCCCAGAGCGTACAGCTCCAAAAGAATAGCAATATAATGAATATAAAAAGGAATAATAAAAATTATGAGAAAACTCTACAATAGTTAATCGTTAGCAATTCATAATAGGAAGAAGGAATCAGATTTATTTATTTATTTGTTTGTTTCGATTTCTAGGCCGCCCTATTCCGAAAACTCAGGGCGGC
Organism: Bothrops alternatus; assembly: GCA_034064705.1. Taxonomy (NCBI): domain Eukaryota; kingdom Metazoa; phylum Chordata; class Lepidosauria; order Squamata; family Viperidae; genus Bothrops; species Bothrops alternatus. Next base: position 477,679 of record JARGCV010000386.1, read on the forward strand.
TTAGATGGCCTCTAACAATGATAGCTATTGATAAAAATTCTGCAAATTCTCGGAAGAAGCATTTGCCCTCACAGCAACAACCTTGCTAAGCAATTTGAACTTGGCTGTCAGCTTTGTTCAATACACCTGTCACTAAATGTGACGATATCTTGGTCACAATGACTGGGCAGCCATTTGTCTGAAATGGTATAGGGTTTTCTGCCTGAGCAGGGGGTTGAACTAGATGACCTCTAAGGTCCCTTCCAACTGTAATCATCATCACCATCACCACCATCATCATTATTATTGATCATCGCACAGTCAGCCAGATGTTCAGACTGGATTTGGCATTTTTGTCTACCTATCGAGTCCTTGCCAAGGACCTGGGATAGGCAGATGTGGATGTTTGATGGTATTACAGATATCTTTGCAGGATGGAAGCTGTTGCTAGTAAGGCCGCCTTTTGCAATTGACTAATGGAGAATTTGTCAATGCCGATGATGGTGTTCAAGTGGTGCTCCAGTTGTTCTGGGATTGCACCCAAGGTGCCTATGACTATTGGTATTATTATTATTATTACAACGTTTGCAGACACACTGAAACACGTTATTACCACTGTTATCTATCCCAGTTTTTGCAACCAGGATAGGGCACGTGCACCCTTAGGGGAGCAGAATACTTGTTTCTGGTTGACCCAGGTTTAGCATTTGGCACGCTGTGCAGAACCCATCTAACTTCCTTCCTAACTCGACCTTTTCGAGAGCAACTAATGATGGGAACGGCGTTCCTGCAAAGGCTGAGCAATTCACATCGCGTCCAATAGGAGGCGCCGAAACTGCCAGCCGGCCACTTAAGGAGTCGGGAGGGGGGGAAGGGGGAGAAAAGGAAAGGTGAGCCCGCGCCGTGCAAATCCAGCGCTTCCCGACTGGCGCGCCTGCGCGCTGAGAGCCACGCCGCGCTTTTTTTTTTCCCGCCAGGTGCGCTGAGGAGAATCGTGCTTTGAGGCGGCTTGTTGGTTCTTTTAATGGAGCTGTTTGTTTTAAAAAAAAATGTTGTTTGCGCCCGTTATTCGTACCCCCATATTTCTCTGTTGGAAAAGCTGGATCTGAGCTTCAAAGATAAACAAGATCCCGAGCCCTTTTCCTTTTCTAAGTCTCGGAATTGGACAAACGCGCCCATGTTTTAGGCGCGCGTATTTCCTTACTCGCCTTCCTTCGGCCCGCAGGCGGTGATGGTTTTCAAGAATGCTTGGGGCCAATGGTGGCTTGTGGCCTCCTTTCCAGCCTTCTGTACTGGGGAGACAATCCCCCAATTTCCTATCTATCCTTGGCCATGCAGGCTGGGGATTCTGGGTGCTCTAGTCCAGGGGTTCTCAACCTTGGCAACTTTAAGACTTGTGGACTTCAACTTCCAGAATTCTGGGAGTTGAAGTCCACAAGTCTTAAAGTTGCCAAGGTTGAGAACCCCTGCTCTAGTCCTTAACCCTTGGGGGCCTAAAAGAAGAAAATAAAGTAATAAAACATGCAGCGGCCCCACACTCTTGCCACACTGGCCATTTTACATTTACGATATTTGAGTCATAGCATTTCTGCTGGGGTTTCTTCATAAAGCCCCACAATTTTGTTTTACAAAGATGACTCTTCTTTACTATGCAGATTTTTTCCCCATACTGATCAATTCTCAAAAGGTTCTGAGGAGCCTACAAAATAGAATTTAAAAACTACCCAAACCACGATAACAATCAACTACGGAAGAAGGGAGAAGGGCGGCATATAAATTAAATAAATAAATTAAATAAATAAATAAAGCTGCTGCAATACAAATAAAAATTTTAAATTCATATAATTCAAACAGTTTTGTTTCTGTGAGGAATTTACCTCACTCTCCAAGAGATTTCTTATTCAAAGCACAAGATTAAAACAACTGCATTAAAAATATATTTCAAATGTATACCACACATTTTTCTATTTTTTAACAGTGACAGTTGTACTAAGTAATTTGCTCTTCACACAATGTGTTGTCTAAACTTCCCATGAGTATGATATGTAAAGCATGGTTTGTGTGACTATGAATTGATTCAAATAAATGTCAAACTAGGTGTTGTTTGAGCCATGTAAATAGTTTGCTTCCACTATTATGCAAAGCCACACATAATGATAGTACAAATCACAACAGCCAGGTTCATGTAAATATGCTAATTCAAAAATGAAGTAAGTCATATTATGGGTTAGCTCACTATGTCTTCTTCAACAACCCATCATTAAAACAATTCATGACTTACAAAATGGGTAAATCCAACTATAAATCATTTTATTAGGAGCCTGAATTGTGTTTTTTTCCTCAGCTCATGCAGTTCCATATATTTAATCTTAATATCTATCTATCAATGTCAGGCATTGTTCCTAAAAATGGTTTTATGAATATATAATACATTAAATAATATAAATAACTGAATCTGTTTTTAAAAGGACGTTCTGACTTATCTTTCTCCAATTTCAGGTAGAAAGAATGGCGTATTCCATTCCAGCAAATATTGTAGCCATTTCAGATCTGCACCCAAGCCTTGCTCATCCTGTAGGTCTTAGTACCATAACAATATTTTGTTCTCTGATGAAATTGTGTATGTGTATTCTCTGATAACATTATGTAATAGGTTTATCTTCTTGTGCTCATAGCATTGGCAGAATTATTAGAGACAAAATATTCCTGTGTCTCAGAAACTGAACACTGGTATCTCTTTGGCAAAAGAGAAAGGATATTACAATCAACTAGGATGATTGACTAAGTTAAATTATCATGAAAGGATGCCCTCCATGCTTAACCCCCATCCTTGGTTAATAAAAGTGCAATTGCCAGGATCACATCACAATACTTGAAATAAATTATAAAATGGCTGAATGAGATGGCCTGTCTGTATCTGAGTTTCACATCAAAAATATTTCTATGCCATTTTAGATTAGTGAATGTCAATAATGACCTTTCTCTAATCAGTCAGTTTAACCACCTCAGCAAGTTTCATCAATTTCACCAATCCTCCATAGTGGGGAATGTCAAATCTTTCCATATGTGTGCATATAATAGTCTTGTTACAATAATCATATATTGATAGAATAGAATAGAATAGAATAGAATAGAATAGAATAGAATAGAATAGAATAGAATAGAATAGAATAGAATAGAAGTTGGAAGGGATCTTGGAGGTCATCTAGTCCAACCCCCTGCTCAAGCAGGAGAACCTATACCATTTCGGACAAATGGTTGTCCAGTCTCTTCTTAAAAAATGCCACTGTTGGAGCATTCATAACTTCTTATTAATTGTTCTCACTGTCAGGAAATGTCTCCTTAGTTCTAGGTTGCTTCTCTCTTTGATTAGTTTCCATCCGTTGCTTCTTGTCCTGCCTTCAGGTGCTTTGGAGAATAGCTTGACTCCCTCTTCTTTGGGGCAGCCCTTCAAATACTGGAACACTGCTCTCATGTTACACCTAGTCCTTCTTTTCATTAAACTAGACATACCCAGTTCCAGCAACCATTCTTTATATGTTTTAGCCTCCAGTCCCTAATCATCTTTGTTGCTCTTCTCTGTACTCTTTCTAGAGTCTCAACATCTTTTTTTACATCGTGGTGGCCAAAACTAGATGCAATATTCCAAGTGTGGCCTTACCAAGGCATTGTAAAGTGGTATTAACACTTCACGTGATCTTGATTCTATCCCTCTGTTAATGCAGCGTAGCACTGTCTTGGCTTTTTTGACAGCTGCAGCACACGGCTGGCTCCTATTTAAATGATTGTCCACTAGGACTCCCAGATCCCTCTCACAGTTACTACTATTGAGCAAGGTACCCCCTATACTATACTTTGTGCATTTGGTTTTCCTTGCCTAAATGTAGAACCTGACTTTTTTCAGCACTGAATTTCAATTTGTAACATAGCGCCCAATGTTCAAGTCTGTCAAGATCCCTCTGTATCTTAGGCCTATCTTTGGTAGTGTGGGCTATTCATACTTCCAGAATTCTAAAGAAAATTCAATTCAAACTATCAAAGGTCTTCTCTGCATCTAAGAAGATCAGTGCAGTTTGCTTTTCATTATGTTGATCCAAATATCCAATACATCCAAAATTCAATACATTTCTAATATTATCTTTTCATTTTCCTTTAGGTAAAAATTCACATTGATCTTCCTGAATAAAGTCCTGTAAAATTATTTTCAACCATTCATCCAATATCATTGTAAACAACTTATAGTCATTATTCAATAAAGATATTGGTTGATATTTTTTTATTAAAGTCAGGTCCTGGGATTCTTTACATGTGAATATGTAAATATGTAAATATTCACTGTTGTAAAGATTGTAAAATTTAATCCTCAAAACATAATAAGCTGGCAGACCATCTGGACCAGGTGCCTTTCTGATTTTAGTCTTTTTAATAATTTTACAAACCTCTCTTATTCTTACAGGTACATTCAAAATTACTGATTCTCTGTAATCTTTGATAAATTCTGTTTATATAAATAATGATTTTTTTTCCAAATAAATTTCTTGACTCATCTGTAAAGTAGAATAATAATGGTGAAACATGTTTTGCATATTTGCATTATCTCTTATTATAATGTTTCCTTCTTGTAATTTTAGTATCATTTTCCTTTATTTTTCTTTTCGCAGCTCATATGTCAACCATTTTCCTGGTTTATTTGTAAATTCAAAATTCCATTGCTTTGCATAATTCATTCTTATTTCCATCTCACCGTTAACATAGATAATTGCTTCTGTATAAAGGAAGCAATTGTCCTGTCTGAGGACTGTTAAACTTTTCCTTTTTTACGGAACCCAAAATGACTTGTATGGTATTCCTACTATCATAGCAAGACCCTTTGTTGAATTAACACAAAATCAGATTAGCAATTTCCTCCTGACAGAAATTAAAAGATATATTATTCAGCCATTGTTTTTATGAAGTTAATTTTTATTTTTATCCCACCTTTACTATGTTTATAAATAATTCAAGATAGCCAACCTACCTAATACTCTTTCCTTTTCATATTTTTCCTGCAACAAAAACCCTATGAAGTAGGTTTGGCTGAGAGAGAGTTACTAGCACAAAGTCACCTAATTGGCTTTCATACCTAAGGCGGGACTAGAATTCACAATTTCCTGGTTTCCAGCCTGGTTCATTACCAGACTGAACACAAAAACATTTCCAAAATATTAACTCATGGGTCAGTTATATTTGTCCAGAAGGGTTTATTTATTTTACAGCAACGAGAGGAGATTAAGTATTAGAAAAAGGACTGAGCCAGAACCTAGTTTTTTGTCATTTGACTTGGTAAACAAATCTTTCTTTCAGTCTGTAAAAACTGGTGTATTTAATGCCAGGCATTAAGAAATTCATCTTTTAGGAAGTTAGTAGCAAATAGATAGGGGTATGTGTAAATGTATGTGTTTCCTTAAAAATAAACAACTAGCTCCAGAAAACTAACTTCTAAAGCATTACTTCAAAGAAACGATATATAATTGGGTCACTAAATCACTGTTTTAAATTATGCAAATATTGTATCCAATACTCTAAATAATGTTACTTGAAAACAGAAAAGAAAAATAACAAAGAGTTGTTTGGCAAATGGACACAGAAGTTTTTTCTTTTCCCCTTGATTAGCTGAACAGTGTGGCTACAATCCCAGTTGTACACATTTGGGAATCATTCACTCAAAATTAAAGATATATACAAAAGATTTAGGAATAGATCTCATGCTTTTAATTTTGAATTATGGAATTTTGCTTGGTTAAAAGAGACTAAATAATTTTGTAAAGATAAAATTTAAGAAGTCTTTGAAGTAAATACTGTTGTAAGTCCTAAGGCATTAAATGACATTTTGGATTCCAGGAACCAGTTCCTTTATTATCAGTAGAATTATGCACAGGATATGTTGCCATCTAATTAAATTACTGTGAGTAGGAAACTAAACATTTTGAATGTAGATTAATAGAACATGTTTTAAAAAGCAAGCTTTTGGAGACTTTGAGGGAATTATATTTTATTACACAGATACTCTAAATGAACTCATCCAGATAAATGGAGGAATTGTTTTCTTGCCCCACCTAGTGACTAAAAAGATCACAGAATTTAAGAGACTAGGTTTTTTTATATATATAATTTTTTTTATTAGATATCCGTTTGTACATGTAAACAATGAAAAAGTTCAATTTAAAGCCATTCAACTTAATACAATCATTTTAAATTTGTAGACCTTCTTCACTCCGTATGTCCAAGTTTAACTATAAGCCAACTACATTTTACCAATTTTAAATTTCACTTCTTTTCAGATCAATCCATTGGACATCAAACAAACAAGTCATCTTATTAAAATTAATATTTTTCATGTCAATATACCCATCCCTTCAACAAGTACATTCTTAGTCTATTTAATATATATCTTCCATTAATCAATAGATGTAAACCAGGGGGAAAATCAAGTTAACTGCTATCCAACTTAATACAATCGATTTAAATTTGTAAACATTCTTCACTCCGTATGTCGAGATTTAACTATAAGCCAGATACATTTTCTTTGATTGGTGTTTCTCTTGTATGTAGTCTATCCAATGTTTCCAGTCCAACATATATTTTTCATTTGAGCGATCCTTCAAATATGCCGATATTTTAGCCATTTCTGCCAAATTTATTACTTTCAAAGTCCATTCTTCAATAGGTGGTATTTCTGGCTTCTTCCAGTATTGTCCCACCAACAGTCTCGCTGCTGTGATCAAGTTCAGAATTAAGTTCGAAGAGACTAGTTTTCAATACTTGTTAATTGTGTTTACCAGTGCTGGAAATTAAGAGAAATAAAATTAATGATTGTTTAATTTTTTTGAAACTTTTTATTTCTATGACATATTTGTAACAACTGCATATATTTATGAATCTTGCAGCTGGACAACAAAGTCAGGGTTGTTTAAATAGCTGGAGCTTAGAATAGCTGTAACTCATAAATGAAACTAGGAATACTGTTCCTCTAATTTGAATATTCATCTGTTCATTTTATGCACTCTTAGAAGCTGCTTTTACTTAGAAAAATATAGTTTGGGGGTTGATTTACACATGCTTGAAGTTGGTTTTTGAAATAATCCATTCTTGAGAGCTCATGGAGGCAACATAAAATGTGACTTATATTTAACATGTGAAGAATTAGGACCACCCACCATTACTTCCTGGAATGTACAGAAAAATAGAAGCCTTTATTAAATGGACACAAGTTTTTTTCCCATAATTAGTGCCTTCATCCTTTCTATTATTCATTCACTACCATTAAAATGAGTTTCTTATATTACTATTTCTTATTATTCATAATAATATTCCTTATTTCTTACACATGATCTTTTTGTATATTGCAATAATGACTTCTGTTAATAAATGAATGTTTCTGTCAAATAAATGTTTCTGTTAAAATAGTAAAAACATGTTTTTAATTAATGAAGGAATATAGAGAATCTGTGAAAACAAACCCATCCTGTACATCTGTATTTGATGTATATATTCTGCAATCTCTTTTTTTTTTTCTTAGAGTATAATCGGTGTGGTGATTGGGAAAACAGATGCCAAAGGCTTTCCAGACAGAAAAAGTAAAGTGGTTTTTAAGTATCTTAATCTCAGTTTCCCAGGCTCTATCTTTCTGTCAGTGTCTTGACTAATTAAAAAAAAAATCTGGTGCAATCTTTTCTGTACAAACTATGTCGAAGTGACAATAGCCATGTCACAGGTATACATTTCACAAGCTACACAAGATCATGAGAAATGCTACTTTATACCCCTTGAGTGAGGCCACACTTGGAATACTGCTACCAAGTTCTGGCTACCAAGTTACAAAAAAGATGCTAAAGCCCTAGAACAGTGGTTCTCAACCTATGGGTCGCGACCCCATTTGGGGTCGAACGACCATTTCACGGGGGTCGCCAAACGCCGCAGTCCGCCATTTCCCCCCCCCCTTTTCCCCTCGGCCGGTGCAGGGGGCAGCACCGCGCATGCGTGATGCGGGCCGTCGCGCTGCGCATGCGGGATGTGGACCGTCATGCCGCGCATGCATGGCGCAGGCCGGGGTCACAACCTGAAATAGGTTGAGAACCGCTGCCCTAGAACAGTGTTTCTCAACCTTGACCATTTTAAGGCATGTGGACTTCAACTCCCAGAATTCCACAGCCAGCAACGCTGGCTGTGGAATTCTGGGAGTTGAAGTCCACATGCCTTAAAATGGTCAAGGTTGAGAAACACTGCGCCTAGAAAGAGTGCAGAGAAGAGCAACAAAGATGATAAGGAGTCCGGAGGCTAAACTGTTCAATGAACTGTTAAAGGAGCTAGGTACGTGTAGCCTAATGAAGAGAAGGGTAAGGATGACACAATAGCTGTCTTCTGGTACATGAGGGACTGCCACAGAAAGAATGAATAGAATAGAGCTGGAAGGGACCTTGGAGGTCTTCTAGTCCAGCCTCCTGCTCAAACAGGAGAAAGTCGGGGTCAACTTATTCTCCAAAGCACCTGAAGGTAGGACAAGAAGCAATGGGTGGGTGGTTCAAGGGAAATATCAATCTAAGAAATTGTATTTATCATATACGGTAGTTAAATTTTTATTAGGATTTATATAATAATTTAGTTTAATTTAGTGGGTTTTCTTTTGTTTTACCCTGTATTCACTTTGGGAAGTCGGGGGTGGGGTGGGGGGTAGGGGGGCGTAATAATGTATTATAATGCACTCAACTGTAATACTTGCAATATATAAGAATGACATATTTGTTGATATAAGAGGGGTTGCTCGGGCAGTACCTCTGGATCACATCTGGAGGGGGTGGAGAGTGAGGAGTGAAGGAGTGGAGGGAAGTAGGAAGGTTGTAGGAGAGGAGGGTGGAGAGTGAGGGAGGGAGAGAGGGAGGGGGAGGGAAGTAGGAGATAGGGAGGAAGGAAGAGGGGGATGTGGTGGAGGGGGTGCTGCCGAGCAACACCAATAGTTATTCTACTTTATGTAAGTTTTTAAAGGAATGTATGTTTTGTTTTGTGTGAGAGAAAGTCGAAAATGATTGTATTAAGTTGAGTTGTATTTAATTTGATTTTTTGTTTATAATTATAAAACTAATAAAATATTTACAAAAAAAAAAAGAGGCAATGGGTGGAAACCTGTCAGAAGGAGATCCCACCTGGAAATAAGGAGAAATTGCCTGACAGTGAGAGCAATTCATCAATGGAAACGCTTGTACCCAAAACAGGCCCTAGCCTGGCGCCAAAGCCAATAAAGGCCACCAGACACGAGGAATAGCATTTTCAGCTGTTTTTCTTGGAGTACTTCAGCAAAAAGGTCTCAGCAGCTAAAGGAGCCAAGATCTCAAACAATGCACAAGCACAAATTTTGTAATGATGATTGAAGAAGTTAATACCCAAAAAAAATCACACAATGGTTCCTTGACATGTTTCTTTTGATTGGATTTTCCTACTTCACCCCCCCTTCTTCATACATTGCACATTTATGTTAATAAGCTTTCTTATCCAAAGAGGTGTGTCTTTTAATATTATAATAAGCTAGAGCTTATCAAAGTTTATATATCTATGTGCCTTAGCTAGCATCCTTCTAGCATGTCCTTCTAACTTGTATCTTTCTTGCTAGGCAGTAGTGTCCCACCATTTGTTAACTCACTGCAGCTGAAACTTTCTATGTCGGCAATTCCTTTCACAAACTTTCCTAATTTTCAACCTGAATCCTTCAAGCTTGCCTATCGGAGTTGTGAGTGCTCCATTGCTGGAGATTCTCAAGAAAAGATTAGACAATCATTTTGTCTGGGATGGTATAATGTCTCCTGCCTTGGGCAGGGGGTTGGACTAGAACAGGGGTTCTCAACCTTGGCAACTTTAAGACTTGTGGACTTCAGTTGAAGTCCACAAGTCTTAAAGTTGCCAAGGTTGAGAACCCCTGGACTAGAAGATCTCCAAGGTCCCTTCCAGCCCTATGAGTCTACTTGATTAAGGTGACCAACTTTTTTACAATGAAAAGGACACAAATAAATTGAAGAAAAAATATCGTAAATAAAAGAAACATTTTATTCATTGCAACAATAATACAGAATACACTATAACATGATAAATGCATAATAAAAAACATTTGTAACAATAACATTTTATATTGTAATTATGCTTACATGCCGCACCCCTGCCCGCAGCCGCCCCGCCAGCACTGCTGCCTTGCTGTGTAGAGCGGGCCCTGTGGCTCCCATAGCACGGGGGGCAGCTGGCCACCGCCACCCCTCACTCCCCCGCCCGCAGCAGCCCCGTCACCCCTGCCTCTTGCACCCACAGCCATTATTGCCCTAGCAGGGCCGAAGATCAAGAGAAAGTTACTATGGCGTCGCCGCTCCAGTCTCCTCCAGGTATCTTCGGGACTAACTAGGAGATGGTGTAGTTGGGTAGCAGGGAGGGGTGCAAAGTTCCTGCCAATTTGCCTTCGCTGCAGACGACTTACATGTGCAAAGTTTGCCAGCCAGGTGTTTTGGCGCGCTCAGCAGCAATTCCTATTGGCTTTCGAAAGCCAATAGGGGGAATAGCACAGCTCATGCAAAAGTTGAAAAAAAAAACATCAAAAAAAGGTGCCGGAACGCCATTCTGAGCGTTCTATGAGAAAAAAAAAGCTATGCAGATTAGTCTTCAAATATCGAAAAGGAGGACATGCAGGAGGACACTTTTTGAGGGAGGACAGAACTCACAAAAGGAGGACAGTCCTCCCTAAAGGAGGACGGTTGGTCACCTTATAACTTTATTCAAGTGGTGATAAGAAGCAGAACAAGATTTCTCCATCTCTATTTTTTGTTGATATGCCTCTCAGTACTTTTAAGGATAGGCGCTTATTCCATAGTTATAGCACTAGGCCTTTCTCTATTTTGGAAGCAATGGACATAAGCAAAATATTTTATGCAATACTAAAGTAATAGTTCACACTTGTTTCTTTTCCTAAACTTTTTGTTCACACTTGTTTCTTTTCCTAAACTTTTTGTTTCCATTCCAGAGAAAGCTTTAAAAATTATGATGACCTCTAGTGGTATGAATGAGATTGCTCTGCAATATTTTCGTTGCAGTTCCGCATCCAGCAACATTTACAGAACAGTACATAGAATAGAGCTGGAAGGGATCTTGGAGGACTTCTAGTCCAGCCCCCCGCTTAAGCAGGAAAACCTATGCCATCTCAGACAAGTGACTGCCTAGCATTTCCTCTTTGCTGCTCCTGCTTGTATCTTAATTTCCCTGTTTCCTGACGTATTGTATGTTTATATATCAGGGAACGGGCATTTGGAACTGAAGTGCTGACAGTTCTCACAAGCAAACTAGTGTCTGGTACAGATGTTGGGCCCCAGAACTGTTCCATTGAAAAACATTATTCACAGCATGGTTTAAGTTTTGTAATATCAGGCAAAATATCATCAATATTATATTATGTGTCTCACACCAAGTTCAAATTTTAAATAGCTTTCTTAAATATGTTTCTCTCTGCAGATATTGGATCAGAAAGATATATTTTTTGTTTTACTGTTCGTGATTCCCCATCGTGGTTAATAAATGTGAATTCCTGGGGAAGAGAGGACTATATTAAATCACTTTCAGAAAGCTTTAAACTTGGTGATTGTGGTAAGCTGGAATTTATTCTGAACATATTTCAATATGTTTTTCTCTTCTTTAAATCAATATAATGTGGTTGTGATCTTAGTGTGTTCTTAGTGTGTTTTTCTTCAAGGAATTATGGAACTATTTAATTGGAACCATTTTTTTTCAGTTAGACTAACTGAAAGAAGTTATATTCACATATTCTGATTAGTGAAGCTGTTATGAAGACATATAAACTTAAAATAATTTCCCATATTTTTTTTTTTTTTAAAAAACCAATCCCCTTTTATTATTCACAGACCTGAGTCCATGTCCAAGGCAAACAAACACAGCTCACAGAAACTTGATCCCCAACACAAACGGTTGTCTTTGGCAACCAGCACCTCCCACACCTTCCCTTTTAATATTCAGCCAAGGCATGGCTTCCTAACGCCTTCTCCATTGCCTTTGGAGCCACCCCATTGCATTCCTCTGTCCTACTCGCTTCTCCTGCCTGCGCCTTCGTGCATCCCTGATTTGTCCCAGCTGTTCTTCATCAGTCCAACTCAGGCTCCCAGAACAGCTACGTCTCAGCGAGCAAAAGGGCCAGGCTCCTCGTCCGACTGTAAGTCTTGGAGCTCCTCAGAGCCTTCCTCTGACTCTGATGTCACTCCAGGCCCCTCCTCATCCTCTGATTCCTCAGACTCAACTGCCAGGTCCACTGGCTAGCGAGGAATCAACAGTTATAGCTGCGCTCGTCGTAAACACGAGTCAGCTGCACAAGCGCCTAAACCCGGACTGCGCGACTGCAGGGATGCTGCCAGTCAAATTTTTCACGCTTAACTACCGTTGCAGCATCCCTGCAGTTGCACGATCCAAATTCAGACGCCCGTGCAACCGACCCGCATTCACGACGGTCGCAGCGTCCCCGCGATCCCTTTTGCAACCTTCGGACAAGCGACGGTCGACGGGAAAGCCAGATTCGCTTAGCCAGGGAGCTGATTTTAATGACCATCGTGATGCCCTTAGCGCCCCTGCGCAGCGAGGACGGTCACAAAACGGGGCCGAGCTCAAAGAGGAACTGTCTCGCTTCGCGATGGAAAAGACGGGCTCAACGGCGGTCGGAAGCAGAGGAGGGACTGTCAATTCCCATCCCTCACATCGGGGCAAATGTGGCAGACGTCAAGGAACTGGCTGGCCGCAAACGTCGAGATTGCGCGTTGTCTCTAGTTGAGCAATTTTGAAAGGTGTGCGGGTGTCACTCACGGGCTGCTGCTGTCCCTGAGGTGCTCCTGAAAAGTGGGGATGAGGGTGCGATGACGGGTGGCCTGGTATTCGCCCTGCAAAGGGGAGGTGCTTCTTTCGCTTTCTGAATCTGGCACCAGATCTTCAGCCGTTTCCGAGTTGATTGAGGACGGTCTGTGCAATTCCCCTTCTGAGACGCAGGAAGGGGAATCTTCTCTTCGGCTCCTGCCCGGCTGTGGGGACAAAGGTGGCGAGGGGGGGTCCTCGTCCTTGCTCTGGCGTGGGGTGCTTGACAGATGGGGAGGGGTGGAGGGGGGCTCAGCACAACTTGCAGACTGGTATCCCACAGCGGTGAAGTACTGGTTTAGGATGGTGGCGCTGGGTTGGGGAAGCTGGTGGGGGGTCCGGAGGCTGGCAGCCTCCAACAGCTGCTGGAATTGGGGCTCTGGGAGAACATGTTCCAGCTGGCAGAGGTAATCGCAGAAGAGTTCCTCCACCACTTTCATGAAGGCTTCCCCGTAATCTGTTTCCAGGTATTCCTGCACATAGATTTGCCTCTCGATGCAGTCACTCAGCAACCTCAGTACCAGGATTCTGAAGTTTTCTTGGGCTGTTTGTACCATCTTCAGGTCCTCAGCTGTTGCTTTGGCGTGGCCGGGTGGAGTCTCGTTCTCTGGAAAGTAGCTGTCCACAGCGTCGTAGATTTGCCCCTGGGGCTGATCTTCCTGCAGCAGGTTCATGACAATCTTGGCCTGCAGACCCAGACGCAGCTTGGCCAGGTGCTGGAAGGGCACCAGCTCGGGCGCCGCCTCCGCCACGCTCTCCAGGAAAGTCAGGACGCGCGGGAAGTCCGAGAAGCGGCGGCCGCGGACCACGTGCCAGGCGGCCGCGGCCACAACCCGCAGGAAGACGGCGGTGGGGGGGGCGGCGGCTGCTTCCTCGGCCGGCCGCTCGTCCCCCATAGAACGACCGCCTCGCTGCGAAGCGGACGCCCGACCCCATATTTTTTCTTAGATCATTATACTATGTTTTTACTTTTCTAAAATGTTTCATAAGTATAAAAATAATTGAAGTCATCTCCTACAGTGACTGTGGGAATACTCTAGTAATTCCCATTGAAATAAAGGGAATTATTTTTGAATAAAATAGTGTTATATATTGCATAACCTTTATTTCATTTAATTATTTCCACAAGAATAAGTGGGCCTTTAAAACATCCCCAATGCTTCTTAATAAAGTTTTATTATGTGAGCCTAGAGACTTAAAATATAATTTAATGTTATCATTTTTGATTATTTATTTTATGTGTATATTAAGATCACTGCCAGCTCTTCCTAATTTTCTATATGGTCGAATAAAAGCTATTCCACAGTTTAGTTTACCTTAGCTGGTCACAAAAACCTAAGTCAGACTAGATCTACTTAATACTTGAATTCTACAACAGAATCCTAGGGCTATAGGCTAGAGCTAGACTGAAATAATTTTTTTAGAAAATCACAAACAGCACCAATGGCAAATCACATCCTTGTTGTGGCCAAGAAAACTACATGGATGTGGTTCCTGCAGTCACCAGGAGTTGAGCCTGATTCCATAGAATCTTATTATTTTCTCTCTCTTTCATTTGAACAATTAAACCAGGAAAGATAAACTTAATCCAAAAAGTAAAGAAAAGCCATTTTCTCAAGTGTCAGCAGATATTTGAGGATGGAATTGTTCGAAGATAAGATCTCTCTCCTTACCAAATTTTATCTATGTTGGAATCACTGGAATGAGAAATCAATTTTTTTACCCCAACTTGAATAATTTTAGCTGTTCAAGAATCATCCAGAGATGTCTTCTTCACATCTTCAGTGACCTCCATTAACATTGTTGTGCTAATACTGCTAATAAAAACATTTTTTTTTCAATACTCAGTTAATAGCTGATCTGAGCCTAAGAAAAAATTTGGGCAGAGCTGCCCCACATTGCAGGGGCTCCTTATTGGGTGAAGAATAGATAAAAGCCACAGATCACCCATTCCTGATTTAAATGGTCTAATCTGTCCAAGCTTACTGTTGTACAGTAATTGGTAATCTAAATTTTAAAATATTTCTAAAAAGCATGTATAATTAAAAAGCCTACAATTTAATCATGCTGCTTTTTACCTTGTACAGTATTTTGTATTTCAAGGTAAAAAGACACTATGCAGCACCAACATAGCATGTATCTACATATCATTAAAGGTACAGCATCTTTCCAGGATAGGCCAGCTGCCTTCTGCATATGCAGTGTAAAATCCTGGGAAAAGATACACTTGATTTAAGGAGTTGCTGTGTTGCAGGCAGGAGATATGTATGCCAGATGTGCCAAAGCAACTTTTGCATTTGATTATGAAGTGGTGCACAGCCTACTTCTTTTATCTTCTTTTAATAACCATTTTGTTTGGATAGAAAAGTAGAGTGTAGTTCAAATCATTCACTCTGTAGATTCTGCTTACATGGCAAACCTTAGGACTAGTTTGTAGGTGTATCTGTCCACTTGTAAGTTGTTATTTGAATTTTTTTTATCACAGTCATAATTGAAAATCCCCTAGTACAGACAAAGGAGGTGGAAAAAGAAGAAAAGTTCAACCCTACTACAACAAGGTAAATTAAAAATGGAATTAATGAGGTTGGAATAATTAAATTATTGTTATCAGAAGATGCAGATGATAATTACTGCACAAAGCTAGGGAAAATATTCTACATGAATACTGCATATATCATAACAGGCAGTAGTACAGTATAATTATTTTGGCTTCTGGTTTATTGGAGTAATGCAATTAATATCCAAATCAATCTACAGAGACCCTTTTTACGACATTTTCTCCAGTAAAATGTCGTAGAAGCATTTTTCCTACAAAGCATTGTGAGTAAAACCTGTCATACATAAGACAAAACCTTGAATTGTGCACTTACCTATATTCATCTTTTATCCATATCCAAAAACACTATAACAGTTTCATTTTATTTCATATCCAGAAAATAGACATAAAATATAGCCAAAGGAGGAGGTCAACCTATTCTCTAAAGCACTTGAGGGCAGGACACGGAATAAAGGGTAGAAAAATATTAAAGAGAGGTCCAGACTAGAATTAAGGAGAAATTTCCTGATAGCGAGAACAATTCATGGCAAGCGGAGTGGGTTGCCTACAGAAGTTGTGGGTGCTCCATCACTGGAGGTTTTCAAGATGAGATAGGGCAATCATTTGTCCGAAATGACATAGGATCTCCTGCAGTCTATCAGTTGGTAACCACAATGGGTAGCAGTACTTCTAAAACAGCGGTTCTCAACCTGGGGGTCGCGACCCCATTTGGGGTCGAACGACCATGTCACGGGGGTCGCCAAACAACGCAGTCTGCCATTTCCCCCCCCCCTTTTCCTTAGCTGTGCTACTCCCTCTTATTCTATTGGCTTTTGAAAGCCAATATAATAGACTCTCTTGAATAGAGTCTAATTCTATTGGCTTTCAAAAGCCAATAGGAATTGTCCAGGCTGTCTCTGCCCTGCTGAGCCCACCAAAAGTCCCCGTCTGCAAACGGTGCTGCAAGTTGTCTGCAGCGAAGGCGAGCTCTCTGGAAGTTTCCACCCCTCCTTGCTGAGCAACTACTAAAAATGTAAGTAAAAGAGGGCCAAGGGTGGGAGGCCGGCGGGCGCAGGGAGGGTTGCTGGCGCGCGTGGGGCCCGGCGGGTGCCTTGCCTCCCTTGGGCTGGGCCAGCTGGTGGCCCAGCTTGTGGTCGCCCTGCACCATCGCTGCCTCTTGCCAGCTACACCTCAGCCGGTGCAGGGGACGGCACCACGCAGGTGCGGCGCTCCCGGGCAGGGAAAGTCCTCGACTTATGACCGGTTGGGAAGTCCTCGACTTACGACCGGTTGGGAAGTCCTCGACTTACAACCGGTTGGGAAGTCCTCGACTTACGACCGGTTGGGGGTCGCGGCATTAAAAAGGTTGAGAACCACTGTTCTAAAAGATCCTCATGCAGCTGTGAAAATTCTGATGAAATCTTTATGTATATGATAGACTGACCTTGTTACAAAAGCTTAACTACAGTATAAAGGACAATCTGCTTCTAGTAAAAATGTTTAGGTTTGAATAAGTCAGAAGAAATTTAGATGTCAGGAAAGTAATTGAGAATTGCTATTTGTAATGATTTAATCTGTCACTCATCCTGTGTTCAAATATAAAAAGTTTGATGCAACCAGTAGTTTGGACTACATATGTATTTACCAGTTGTAAAATGTTCTGTGCCCACTTGTCAGCAGTTACAAACTATTGCTCAGTGAGAATCACTCGGCGGTCAGAATCTATGAAGCAGACACCAGACTGCTGTCTCTGTTTCATTTACCTGTAAAGAACCCTCAAGATTTTTACTCACTGGGGGATATTGTGGCCAATGGACAAAGCCTGGATGGAAAAATAATTAATGTTCTTGCTGCTATTAAATCAGTAAGTCATGCCAATTGTAACAAATCAAAGAGAGATCACATTATAGCCTGAAAATGAAATTGATTTCGGCATAAATATTTACTGGGTCATAGAAGTGCTGGGAGTAGGACCTTATGAGCTGCTCAGCAGTCCCTTTGCTTGATTTAGCACTAATAAAAAAGGTTAATGAATAACATCAATCAAATATTTTATAAACAATATTCTATAAAACCATCGTGGATTTAAGATGCAGCCTCAGTAAGGTACTAAAAGTTTATTTAAAGTCTTTTAAAATTTCTGCATAGGTTAATTAGTAATCATGAGGTCAAGAATTAATGCTAAATGCAGTATTCAAATTAAGTTGAATCTCACCCTTGTACCTTTATCCTCCCTTTCCTGCATAATCCATCTTCTGCACAAACCATATTGAAACCAGCAAAAAATACATAAGCTATTAAATGCTGTAGTGATTCTCATACACAGTTACCCTTGAAATCTAAATCTAACTGTGAGGAAATCTGTAGCATTGGTGGCAACCCATACCTGAAAAATTCACTGAAAAGGAATTAGATCTTAGGGAGATACGAGGCAGTTGCAATATTAGACAAGGCGACTGACTTCTTATAATGTATATAAGCTTTTTATGTTCATGTTCATAGTATTTAAGAATGAATTTTAGCAGCTTGTGGGTATCCCTAAATCTGCAATAAAGGAGAAAGAAACATTGGACAGAGGGAGAAATAGTTTGTAAACTATTCCTGCCTTCATTTACTGAGTTTAAACTTTCCTTCAGCTGGACTTTGGTGGATGAAAAAAAGTAAAGAACCTTTATATATGTGTGTGTGTTGAGAGAGAGAGAGAGAGGGAGAGAGAGAGGGGAGAGGGGAGAGAGAGAGACAGAGAGAGAGAAAGAGAGAGAGACAGAGAGAGAGAGACAGAGAGAGAGGGAGAGAGGGGAGAGGGGAGAGAGAGGGGAGAGGGGAGAGAGAGAGACAGAGAGAGAGAGACAGAGAGAGAGACAGAGAGAGAGGGGGAGAGAGGGGAGAGGGGAGAGAGAGAGTGAGTGAGAGAGAGAGAGAGAGAGAGGGACAGAGAGAGAGAGAGAGAGAGGGAGAGAGAGGGGGGAGAGAGAGGGGAGAGGGGAGAGACAGAGACAGAGAGAGAGACAGAGAGAGAGGGGGGAGAGAGAGGGGAGAGAGAGAGAGAGTGTGAGAGAGAGAGACAGAGACAGAGAGAGAGGGACAGAGAGAGAAGGGGGAGAGAGAGGGGAGAGGGGAGAGAGAGAGACAGAGAGAGTGAGAGAGTGAGAGAGAGAGAGAGACAGAGAGAGAGGGAGAGAGAGGGGGGGAGAGGGGAGAGAGAGAGAGAGAGAGAGAGAGAGTGTAATGGGATATTAACTACCATATAGGAGAAAATCTTGTTTTACTTAAAATATGCAGTTCTTCCGTCCCAAAGCTTTAACTGGCTGCTAACCATTAATAGTAGTAGTTTTAACCGTTCAGTCATGTCCAACTCTTGACAATTTTATAGACATGAGCTCTCCATGCTATCTTGTCAAACACAGCTTCTTTTCAGTTGCTGGATGTTCATCTTTGCATCAACTATGATGGTATCAAGCCAGCAAGCTAACCATTAATACTTCTTAGTAATAAGAATGACTATTTAGTAATAAGAATTGCTAACGAATTCCATAGGAATTCTAATTTTTTTGTAAGTGACAAAGTGAAGCAAGAATACTTCATTTCCTATTCCACAGTTTGATAATTTGTTCTCAGAAATGTGTGACTTTCTGAGAAGAATATACTATACATTTTGTCCACCCACACACTGCAATTATAACCAGTGCTTGTATAGCTTAATTCTTGCTGAAATGGGTTTAGGTATCAATAGTGGAAACATGAATATGAGAACAATTTCTATTTAACAAAACAGATATACATGGAATATTAAGATCAATATCTGCTTTTCTTTTTCTTTTTTCCTTTACAAAGGTTGGTGAACCAAAATATTTTTCCACTTCAGACAGGCGTAAAGGCCAGAGATGTGAAGTAAGGCTATACGATGATAGCGAGTCTTCCTTTACAATGATATGGTAAGCACTGGTTGAAGCCATAATTCAGCTATACCAATTGTTG
The DNA here is from genome assembly GCA_034064705.1 of Bothrops alternatus. Taxonomy (NCBI): domain Eukaryota; kingdom Metazoa; phylum Chordata; class Lepidosauria; order Squamata; family Viperidae; genus Bothrops; species Bothrops alternatus. Next base: position 497,087 of record JARGCV010000386.1, read on the forward strand.
AAGGAAAAGTCTTCATCATGGTTCAGTCCAAGCTGGGAATAAACAACATGGCGACTGCTTTAGAAAGGTTGCAGTTTATTGAAGAGGAGAGCAAGACAGAAAGATGGTTCTGGAAGAAAAGAGAGTGAGCACATGTAGGGAGTGGGTTTTTATACCCTCTGGAGCCTTTTGTTTGGAGTTGTTCCTGTGGCATGAACTTTGACCTGAGTCTGAGTGTGCCCTTTGGCATCTGTGGATTAATCCTATTATGTCCTAACTTAGAGTTTGGGTGGGGTATGTAGATTTTAGGTGTCTTTGTCTTCTTAATCTTCTAGCTTCAACCTTCCTGAATGGTTTACATCTGCATTTCTACAGAGCTGGTTTCTGCTTGGGGGAGGGAGATTTGGGGCTATTATGAAAACTGGGCATGCTTTTCTGCCTCTTTAAGATCCTTTGAGGAAATATATTTTTCTGCCCTTTTAATATTTCCTTCTCTGGGGGCTGACTTCCCACACAATGAATACAAAAATGTGAAGCAACAATGGATATAAATGCATACAATGATCACCAACTGAACCCAGTTAATTGTGTGACCTTTGTGAAATACAGGATTCATTAAGCCATAATGTTCTCGGAGCTTTGAATGTAGAACCACCTTTCGTTTTTGTTAGTCCATCAGGAAAAGTTCTGCATCCAAAACTCTCCACAGAGAAAGGGAGGTTGCTGCATCTGTAACAGGCTTTTGAATCTGAAAAAAAAAAAGTTTTTAATTCTATTGTCCGCATACGAGTATAAAAAGTAAGGAAAATTACCTTGATGGAAATGTGTAAGAAATGTTAGCAAGACAAAGGGAGTTGTAGTTCTGAGAAAAGCAGTAACATTCAGAAGTGGCTCAGATAGATGCCTCCCTTATTCACTGGAGAATAAGAAGGGGTGGAGGAGATACAGCACCATCAGACTTGCAATGTCCTGTAATAGGCCCTCTCAATAAAAGCAACTATAATCCACAATTAGTCAGTGGAACAGCTTGACTCCCTGAGTTGTGGGTGCTGGAGATTTTTAAGACGAGACCAGACAACCATTTGCCCAAGATGGAATAAGGATTCCTGCCTTGCGCAGAGGGTTGAACTAGAGGACCTCCAAGGTCCCTTCCAGCCCTATAATCCTATTCCTATTTGTCCTGTAGAGTTGATTTCCTGGTTTGTTCTATCTACCAGGGCTTACAATAGAGATAACTGAGATTAAACATTTTAGGAAGATATGAGCTAAAGATGCAGCCTGGAAAGACAAAGAACATGTGTATTCTATGCTGTTAATATGACTAATTACTACAGTCTTCAAATGTACAGGTTTTCCTCGACTTACAACCACAACTGAGCCCAAAATTTATGTTGCTAAGTGAATCTGGCTTCCCCATTGACTTTGCTTGTCAGAAAGTCGCAAGAGGTGATCACGTGACCTTGGGACACAGCAATGGTCATAAATATGAACCAGTTACCAAAGCATCCAAATTTTGATCACATGACCACGGGGATGCTTCAAAGGTTGAAACTGAAAAATGGTCATATGTCACTTTTTTCAGTGCCGTTGTAACTTTCATCAGTCCCTAAATGAACTGTTGTTAGTCGAGGACTACCTGTATTTGGCTGATAGTTCACCATCCTTATGCCTTCTGTGTTTTTGAAGGCTATGCAGAACTTAAGATTCAATTCCAAAAAAGGGCTTCAGAGCATATGGAGACATGAACACATCACCTGCCTATGATTGTTTGAAACAGATGCAGATAAGTACTATATTCATGCCTTCCATATGTTCAGAAACATATTTTTAAAATCATATCTAAAATGCTGTGCAGCCCTAATAGTTTGATCCTCTTAAATCTAACCCGTCTGGATTTGTCTTCCCATATGAAATCTTCTAATTATTGAGTAATGAAATGTTCACATGCCGGATGCATATGTGAAGATAAAAGATCCTTCCATTTGCTCTGGAATTTATTTAGTAGGATAGTTCCTCACTGTGTAATTTTTAGGAAGGGAGATAACAGAGAAACATCTGATCAAGTATTTGCTTTATTTTTTGTTTTTTTATTTACTAGTTTTATTTACAGTATTATACTTATATGCTTTTAATATCGCAATACTTCCCTAATTAATATACAATCAAACATTTTAAATAAATAAGCATTTATTTATATTAATATAATGCTATTGTCTTCTCCAGCTGGGACAATGAATCTATTCAGTTTGCTCAGAGCTGGGTACCCCAAGAAACAGGTATCATATTTTTTTTTTCATTTTCATGTACAGTAGATTTTTGTTTAAGATACCTAAAGCTTGCCTGGAATAACAAAACACATTGTATTTTCTTTCTCAGTAATATTTGCATCTGATATAAGAATAAATTTTGACAAATTTAGAAACTGTATGATTGCAACTGTAATCTCAAAGACCATCATTACTATTAACCCTGGTAAGAAATAGTTCTTAAGTTCTGTTTAAAATATCATAAATGCTTATTCTATTCATTTTAATGAATAGAAGGTTGGGAATTTAAAGTCAATGGCTTGGATCTGAAATAAAACTATAAGTATAAATAATATATCATAAACAATTTTTAGCAATGCATATATTATACAAGGGTTGAACCTCCAACTCTTAATTTAGTAGAGATCCCCTGCTCAAGTCTTATTGTCACTCTATAGGGCCAGTTTAAAGTTATAATGGCTCTGCTCCCCAATCATCATTATAACCCCATTTACAAAATTTTCATCTAAAATCCTCATGATATGTTATGGCATTGCACATATTTACTTGTATTAATATTATATTGAAAAATATTTTTTCAAGATACAGCAGAAGCCAATATTTTATTCAACTTTATAAGACAAAATCCAGAAATGTTAGACTTGGATGATGAAATGAGAGATCAGATCAGGGAGCCCATAAATTGTGAGTGGTCTTTTAAATATTTTTTTTAACCTGATTGAGATCTTAGTTGTCACTTCCGTCTTTTAAAGAGTAGCCGCTCCTTATAACTGATTGGAACTTTGCTTGAGAATAACCTAAAACAATGATCTTATTTATTTATGAAAAAAATTATAAATCATACTTAACAATAATAATAATAAAGTTGGAAGAGACCTTGGAGGTCATCTAGTCCAACCCCCTGCTCAGGCAGGAAACCCTATACCATTTCAGACAAATGGCCGTCCAGTCTCTTCTTAAAAACTTCCAGTGTTGAAGCATCCGCAGCTTCTGGAGGCAGGTTGTTCCACTGGTTAATTATTCTGACTGTCAGGAAGTTTCTCCTTAGTTCTAGGTTGCTTCTCTCCTTGATTAGTTTCCATCCGTCGCTTCTTGTCCTGCCTTCAGGCGCTTTGGAAAATGAAATGAAGAATAACACAGAGACTTATTCAGCCACTATAGTATAGGCGAATGAATGCAAGGTTAAGCCAGTCTGGAAAACCAGATTTATATAAAAATAACAATTCTGGTTTTATACATAAACGAGGAAATGATTGCAAAATCCACTGAAGTGTATGGAAGTTTCCTAAATCATACATCATGTTAACCTACAATATAACTGGTTTATGGTTTAGTATTATGTATGAATCTAGCAAGTATGGTTTATAAATCGTAGTTAGTATCTTATTTACTTATTTTAGGAATTTGGGGGTCATTTAGAGCAAGGGTCCCCAACCCCCTGGTCCGTGGACCAGTACGGGGTCGTGGCATGCCAGCAACCGGTCCGCACAAAGAAGCAAAGCCCCATCCATGGGATGCAGGCAGCACACAAAACCACGCACTCTCCGGTCTGTGGAAAAAAACTCTCTCCAGAGCCGGTCCCTGGTGCCCAAAAGATTGGGGACCTTTGGTTTAGAGTCAGTTTTGTGCAGTGGTTAAGGTGATGATTTAGAAAACAAGAGACTGAGTTCTACTCCCTCCTTAGGTATGAAATCCAGCTTATTTGAGACCAATCCCTCTCTCTCAGCCCAACCCACCTCACAGGTTGTTGTTGTGGGGAAGATCTGAGGAGGAAGGTGTCCTATGTACGTTCCCTGCCTTGAGTTATTTACGAAGTAATAAAGGCAGGATAAAACTCTAATCAATAACTTCGTGCTGCCCTTAGAGCCACCTGGCTTTGCAGAATGAACTATTCATATTTGAGTCTTAGACTTTAGAATCAATCCAGTCAAGTTTTGTTGTTTTCAGATGTGCTTTTTTCTTCTTGTTATCTGTAGTGCAGACAATAGTTGATGTTTATACAGTGGAACAATTAAAGACGAAAACTTTGCAAAATGAAGGAAAACCAGAACCATTTTATGGCATTATTTTTGCCTACATTTCTACACTGAATATTGATAATGAAGCAAGTAAAGTAATACGAAACAGATGGTAAGCACCTCATTAAGGGAAACTGAGTAGCATTATGGACATTTATTCTCTTCTCAATTTCAAATTAGCCTGGAAAACCACTGAATTTGTACATTGAAATGGACTCTTTGGGCCCTGAAATCTAACCCCCTGCTCAGAGCAGTAAGCCTAATTAAAGCATGCCTGCCAGATGGTTACCCAGTTTCTGCTTTAATCTATTCAATGAAGTCTACTATCTCCTTTGATTATGGATTCAACTGTCAAACTGCTTTCCATTCATCAATCTGAAAAAAAAGAGCTATAATACAGAAAAATCCATTTGAAAATCAGTCAACTGTATATCTATTAATATGTTTTCTTTTTTTCTTTGTAGTGTTAAATGCCAGTATGTTGTCAATGAAAAGACAAATACATGCTCTTTTTGTAGCAGCACTAACTCCTTAGATGCGGATGCTGTGCCAATGTTTGCCAGCTTTGATTTACTAGTTGATCTAACTGACCATACAGGAACTCTTCGCTTTTGCAGTCTCTCAGATATAATAGCTGAAGACACTTTAGGTCACACGGTAAGAACATAGGAAATAGTTTTCTACTACTTGAATGTATTCTTTTAGGTTTGTTGTGCTAGTAAAATTCCTGGAAACTCTCATCAATAATGTTTGGGGCCAATTCAGAATTTATAGATACCAAAATGCTTGTACAGTAAATCTGCTGCAATTAATGAAGTAGGCACCATTCTATTAAAAGCTATTCCAGCTTAAATTTACTAAGCACCTATGATATCAAGGGCATCACTAGTTATCACAAGTTTGATATCAAAAAACTTCATTAGAGCCAGTTTGGCCTAATGGTTACGGCTCCAGGCTAGAAAGCCAGAGACAGCTAATATCTAATAAGCGCATTCTACAGCAATCAATTGGATATAAATAATTTACTCCTGGGATAGCATTTATAGGGAAGTAATAATTACAGATGTTTTAATAATTTTGATTCATTTTGATGTATTTTCTTTCCAGACAAATTGTGAAAATTGCATTTACTGCGTTATTTGCCCTGCAGAAAATTTAGCTTTCTGATCATTATACCACATTTTGGACAGGAACATCTTATTGTTGAATTATGTTTGATTGCAGACCTAAGTGTAGTTTTAACGAACTGAATTGCGATCACTCCACTAGGTCCAAGAATTTCAAGCTCTGACAGAAACACAAAAGACAACATTAAAATGGCAACTCCTTCTAGAGAGAAGCAAAATTTATTTTAAGGTAAGTATAATAAATAATAATAAAGCATGATAAAATTTTATAAAAGAAACAGTTTGGTGTAGTGATTAAGATGCTGATCTAGAAACTAGAAGACTTTCTAGAAGACTGAATTCTAGGTCTTCTTTAGCTATAAAAGTCAGCTGGTGAGCCATTCACTCCCAATCCACTTCATGCATGTTGTTGTGAAGAAACAGGAGGCAGGAATATTATGTATGTTTACTGCTATGTTATATATATCTAATAATAGAATAATAATAATAGTAGTAATAATAGAATAAGGTGCAGATTGTGCAAAGAAGCAGAGGAAATAGACCATATACTCAGCTCATGCAAGAAGATTGCGCAAACTGATTATAAACAACATCACAGTTAACCAAAATGATTCACTGGAACATCTGTAAAAATTATCAGGTTCCAGTACAAGTAATCCTCAACTTAGGATCACAATTGAGCCCAAAATTTCTGTTACCAAGCAAGACAGTTAGGTTTTGCCCTGCTTTACAACCTTTCTTGCCGTAGTTGTTAAGTGAATCGCTACAGTTGTTAATAACATGGCTATGAATCTGGCTTCCCCATTGACTTTGTTTGTCAGAAGGTTGCAAAAGGGGATCACATGACCTTGGGACACTGCAACCATCATAAATATGATCCCGTTGTCAAGCATCCAAATTTTGATCACATGACCTTGGAAATGCTGCAACGGTCATGTGAAAAATGGTCATAAGTCACTTTTTTCAGTGCCGTTGTAAGTCTGAACGGTCACTAAATAAATAGTTGTAAGTCAAAGATTATTTGCATGATATCCTAAGAGGAATGTCAAACTGGCGGCCCACAGGCCGGATGTGTCACACGCAGGCCACGCCCATCCCAGCTCCACAAAGGCAAAAAACGATACGTCACGTGATGCGATCGCGTTTGACACCTGTGTCCTAAGTTCTTGGGAAGAGCTTTGATGCATAGGAAAACCAACATCAGTTATAAAGAAGTAGCAGCTGTGATTCCACAATCTTATGAATATAATCACACAGTAATACAGCCCTAAAGATGCCACTATTTCCCATGGCTTGACCCAGTCCACTAACATCTGAAAATCCACAATCAGTTTCTTCCACTGAATGAAAAACTGATCTGCAAGAAAAAAGACATTTCTACACTATTTTGGGACACGCTATCCAGAGACTTAAAAAATATTTTTTTTCTAAAAAACACCGTAATACAGAATTTTTACAAATTACTAAATTCATGTTTATAACTGCTCAAATATTTTGTCAAAATTCTCTAGCAGCATAAAAATCTAGGAGATACAAATGGAACAGTGGGGGTTTCTAATAAGTACTATTTATGAAACAGTCTACAGAACAGTCTAGAAATCAATCTAGAAATAAGGAGAAATTTCCTGAGAGTGAGAACAATTAATTAGTGGCTTACCTCAGAAGTTATGGGTGCTCCATCACTGGAGGTTTTTAAAAAGAGATTGGATATAACCATTTGTCCAGAATGGTATAGGGTCTTCTGCTTGAGCAGAAGATTGGACTAGAAGACCTCTAAGATCCCTTCCAACTCTGCTCTTCTGTTATACGATCTTATGAATTTAATTAGACATGATGTTGCTGACAAAAAAACATGAATTGGGGAGCATCAAATGAAGTTTTTTGAGACCTGTAGAAATTTCTCTTTATATTACTCTAATTTAGCTGTGATCTCACTAATGGAAAAAATTAATACTTCATGATTAAAAGAAAAAAACAGTTGGGAGGGTTAATAAAAACACAATGCAAAAATCCCCTTCACTGTTTCTCTCCTATTTGAAAGTATACGGTATGTTTACATTCCTATAGCGTGCTTAACCGGTTCTATTAATAACATAGCAGATCCATTTGCTCATGCTAATCTTTTTAATTATTTTGATGCTTTGTATCTTATGTGAAACAAATGTCCCGGCTTACAGTTCAGTATATTGCATGTATCAGAAAAATAGGCTAATTAATTAACCAGGTTAAATGTGTTGCCGAAACAGAACCATTGTATTATTCAAGTTTAGTATTATTCTTTTGTTGCAAAAAGTGGGGAAAACCTTTAAAAATTGTGGTGATTTGTACCTTTACCTCCTATAGGTTATTTTTTCTACCAAAGCACGAACTGGGCTAAGAGTGAAACTGCTTTCTTGCAAGCTAGCAGATCCAGTGGAGGCTTGCCAAAACTTGCCCGAAAAAGGAAAATAACTACATTATGCACCTTCAAAACAACTGGAAGGAATTCTTATTTCATCCATAGCATGGCGAAATGACTTCTTCGGAGGGGAATATGCACTCCATTGCAAAGGCTTGTAAAATAGACTTTATTAAGGTGGAAAGATTGTGTCTGACTTTGAAAAGTTTGTTTCACTTTCTAATTTAGTTTTCCATTATAATGTGGAAGGAATGTATGTTTTCAATATTCTTCATGAGAATGCTTAATTTTAAATTAGCTCAGAAGGAAGAGCATTCAGGACATTCTATAGTGAGAGATGGTTCATAGCGGAGAGTTTCAACTGGGAGAAAAGCACCATCTTCACGTATTGTACAAGTCATGAACTTATTACGTGTAATGAAGGAGTGTCCTATCTCAGCACTTTCCCATTCCCCGCTTTAAGTCTTCAACAGGGGATCTATGACCTGCAGTTGCAAAAATGTAACTGTATTTTGTTTCCTAGACAATGGGCAAGTAATAATATGAACTAACTGGCATTTATTCACAGAAAACAAAAAAGACAAGTTTCGGCTTCATTTCAAAGTGCTTCTTAAATCTTACCATATAAAATATAACTTTTAAACAATATTAATTTGGCACAAAATCCCTTCATTACTTGGTGATGTTTTTAAGGAAGGTACATTATAACTATAGAATATAAAGTGTTTTTGCAGTCTTAAAAATATATATAGGCTTTTTTTATTTATAGTTACAGGCTGGCCTTTTCCAGACAAGCCAAAAATAGGAAATGGACAACCAATCTAGCTTCTAAACTTGAACTTGCCGAAGGGAAACAGCCCAGATATCTTATCTGCACATCATAGCAAAAAAGACTCCTGTATTAGGGTCTGTTTAGCTGCTCCAACTAGGCCAGGGGTAGGCTCAGGAATTCTGGGAGTTGAAGTCCACGAGTCATAAAAGAGCCAAGGTTGCCTACTCCTGAACTAGGCAGTTGGTGTACGTTTGTCAACATATTGTTACATTCTGGTTTGTCTTATGTGCACATAAAGTCACTGTATCTGGTACTCAATAGTTGGGATCTCTGTGAGAGAGGAGGACATATGAGAAAAGGCAATCAATGGAGGTTCTTCTGAAAACCTCAGGGTGGGGTGGGTGGGGGGGAAGGAATCTGGCCCTCTTTTTTCTTCCGGACAAAAGTCCCCAAGGTGTTTTTCATCTTCATCATTATCTACTTCCACAAATCAGGGGCGGCTTTTCTGCTGCGCTACCCGAAAGTGCATTCTCAGCAGCCCCTCAATCGCGGCTTCTATTTCATCGTTCTCTCGCAGAGCAGAAACTCCTTCAGGGGAGCCCGTTAAGATGATGTCCCCTTCCTCCAAGGCGACGATGCCACTGATGTAGCTGATGATGTACGGAATGGTGAAAATCATGCCAGATGTGTTCCCTTCTTGCCGCAACTCTCCGTTTACCTTTAGCCAGATCTTCAGCTGATGTGGATCTGGGACTTTCTCCTTGGGCACAAAGTCGCTCACTGGACAGGAGGTGCTGAATCCTTTGGCCAGAGTCCAGGGGAGCCCTTTCTTCTTGCACTCCTCCTGGACGTCCCTGGCTGTCATGTCCAGGCAGAGCGCATAGCCGGCCACGTGGCCCATGGCTGCTTCCTGAGGCACGGCCTGGGCTCTCTTCCCAATCACCACGCCCAGTTCCACTTCGTGGTGCAGCTTCTCACAATAGTAGGGTTGGATGATGGGGCTGCCTTCCCTGACGTAGGCCGAGGAGGGCTTCAGGAAGAAGAGCGGCTCGGTGGGGATGGCACTCTTCATCTCCTTGGCGTGGGCTGCGTAATTCCTCCCCACACAGAAGATGTTCTTGCCCCATTCCCAGAACTTGCCTATTGGCTTAGAAGAAGCCATGCTGCAAGGATCAGCGCTTCGAAACAGGAAAACCTGGGGGCAACAGTTGCTGTTGAGCTTTGCTTGAAGAGCAACAATTTCTCCACGCAGTAATTTGGATCCTTATTTTCAGTCTGCGGGGAGAAAATGAATAATTTAAAGGGTTTGTTCTTTTTCCCCATACAGCTTGGTTTTGGTTTTTGCTTAAAAATTCGACACGCAAATCATTTATTTCTTTGCCAGGTTATATGGAATGGAATGGAGTAGAGTAGAATAGAGTAGAATATAGAATAGAATAGAACAGAATAGAAAATAAATAGAACAGAACAGAACATAGTAGAACATAATAGCAGAACAGAACAGAATATTCTTTATTGGCCAGGTGTAACTGGACACACAAGGAATTAGAAAAAACTCAAACTGGCCTACATTTAAAAACGCAACAAAAGTAATCAGAATACCAAAGGTACAAAATGAAATGAGGCTATGGGGACTGATCACGAGAGGCATGCTGTGGGTCCCATTGGTGAAAGAGTGTGCAGTTTTGGATACAGAAAGTGTGTGCTGTTTCTGTGCCGGCATCAGCTTTTTGGAACACCAATCCCCCCAAGATTCATTTCGCCCTGACCGTAAAGATTCTTCTGGAGCCTGAAAACCTGTATGTCTTCCTGGGCAGGAGGGTCAGATTCTTAGCTGGAGCCTGTTTTAAAGGCCAAGGATGGGCCAAACAAGAGATAGGTGGTCCTGGGGTTTTCAAACCTTTCAGGCTGGGGAATCCTGATCAAGAAACAAGGGTCTAATGACAGAAAATGTGTTGTATTCAAGGATTTGTGTGTGTGTGTGTTGCTTGCTGCTGTTTTGCCCTTAGCCCCTAATGAAACCTATAGTTTTCGCAAAACTCTAGAACTCCATGGGACACAATTAAAAAAACCCTCAGTATAACCAAAACAAGTCAATTCCTTGCCTTTTGCAACTTAAAACAATTGCTACAGTCATCTAGAAAAGCAGAAATATGGATGAAATCCAGGTTTCTGCTCTTTCATGGTATATCTTATTCAGCAATTGCCTTCTAACATCTGGATTTGCAGAACAATCATCCTAATTGCAAACTACTGATGCTTCTGGCAGAAATCAACATTGCTACCAGCAGAGTCAGGTAACAGTAATACTGTAACATTAATAATAACATAATTATCTTTTCCAAGTTGCTTGATTGCATTCAAGCCACTTACCATATAGTACATTATTACGTATTACTCTATACCAGCAATAATTTGTCCACACAACTACAGCATTAATCCTAAAAATACATATTACGTTTCCTATGCCTTCCAGCATAATTTTTGTATACCATAGGGGAATTGTTTAATGCTTCAGGGAAAAAGACAGATATTCCCCACTATTGCAAAAAAAAAAAAAAAAAAAAAGACTTTTTTGCCTACTTTTTTCATTTTCTGAAAATTATTATCTTGAAGCAAGAGAAAAGCCTCCAGATGATCTTTTCACTCTGGGATTGAACTCTGCACCTCAAGAGAGCCTTCCTGCATTTGGTCACTGATTAATGATTCTAATTAGGTCAGTTTGGACTCAGATTCTCGGGGGGAACGTCCCTATTTCAACATCTATTGAAAACCTGATATAAAATTGCAGAGGAAAATCTAACCCAGGGGTAGGCAACCTTGGCTCTTTTCTGACTCGTGGACTTCAACTCCCAGAATTCCTGAGCCAGCCTGGCTCAGCTTGGAAACCTCCCTTTCCCCTCAGCATGGCTGGCTCAGGAATTCTGGGAGTTGAAGTCCACGAGTCATGAAGGGGCCATAGTTCCCCCTTGCTGGCTGAGGAATTCTGGGAGTTGAAGTCCACAAGTCTTAACGTGGCCCAGGTTGAGAGCCCCTGATCTAGGAGAAGGAGGGAGGGGACGACCAGAAGGAGAACAGCACGACAGAGATGTGGGGGAATCTATTACCGGGGCTAAAGAGGAGCCGGGGGAGCCGCAGACCCGCCACTCACCTTCCTCTCCGGCCGCTTCTTCCGCAACCGTCGCTGGGCGGGGGCACCGCCGCGCAAGCCCCGCCTTGAGAGGGCGGGCCCCGCAGGCAGCGCAGCCATTGGACGGCGGCGGGGGCGTGGCGGCGGCGGCGGCGCGCCTGCGCCCAGGGAGCGCCCGCCGGAGCGGCTGGGAACGGCCGGGGCGCGCGGGCTTCGGTTGCGGCGCCTCCGCCTCGGATCATGGTCTGCGCGGGCGGCGGGAGGACCGGGCCGGCTCTGCTGCTGCTGGGCGCGCTTCGGAGCGGTACGTGGCGGAGGGCGGCGGAGCCTCGGCCCGCGCTGGAGCCGGCGCACCGCGCTTCCCCGGCCGGCGGAGGCTTCGGGCGGAGGGAGGGACGGCAGGCAGCCAGCCGGCGGGGCCGGGCGGCTTCCAGGAGATTCGGGGCGCAGCGGCCGGATCCCTTTTCCCGGGAGGGCCGAGCCGGGCGGGGAAGACGCGGCGGCGGTGGCGGTGGCGGCGCTGGGTTCAAGTGCGGCGCGCCCCTCTGCCCTCGCCGCCTGTCCGCCCACGGGGGTCGCCCGAGCCGCCGCGCTGCAGCCCTGGAAGCCCCTTGGCCGCTCCGAGCGGGTGGAGGCGCTTTCCTGCCTTTCCCGGGTCAAAAGCAGGAGAAACGGCCCTGGGCGCCCTGGGGCAGGCTCCCCTTGGAACATTTCCTCCCGGTCCCGCCGTCGGGTGGATTAGCTGCCCCTGCTTCCGAAAGCGTCTCCCTTCCGTTCGTAGGAAACGGAGCAGGGGCACCCATTGGGGTGAGGCTTTGCTGGAGCCCCCCCTCTCCCCCTCCCCACAGGCCCTGCTGGAGAGCAGCTCCTGGCTAGGAAAAAATGGGAGATGGCCTCGTTTTTCATTGATCAACTAACAAAATAACGAAGTTGGAGGGCTCCTTGGAGGTCCTCTAGTCCAACCCCCTGCTCAAGCAGGAGGCCCCATATCATTTCAGACAAGTGGCTGTCCAGTCTCTTCTTGAAAGCCTCCAGTGATGGAGGAGGGAGGGAGGGAGGGAAGGAAGGAAGGAAGGAAGGAAGGAAGGAAGGAAGGAAGGAAGGAAGGAAGGAAGGAAGGAAGGAAGGATAACAGTTGGAGGGCTCCTTGGAGGTCCTCTAGTCCAGCCCCCTGCTCAAGCAGGAAACCCTATACCATTCTAGACAAGTGGCTGTCCAGTCTCTTCTTGAAAGCCTTCAGTGATGGAGGAGGGAGAGGGAGGGAGGGAGGGAAGGAAGGAAGGAAGGAAGGAAGGAAGGAAGGAAGGAAGGAAGGAAGGAAGGAAGGAAGGAAGGAAGGAAGGAAAAAAGAATAGCAGAATAACAGTTGGAAGGGACCTTGGGGGTCCTGTATTGCAAAATCTCATTTTGGTTGATTGGGCAATAAAGACAAAATTTCAGTTTCGGACTATAAAACTAGTTTTCCATCGCAGCTCAGTTTTCAAGTCGTATGTTATTTGCCAAAGAAGCATTTTCAAAAAGATGCCACTTGCCCTTTTGACAAGTTGTTTTATACAGAAACATGCACACAAAGTTCAAAACCTTGAACCATTGGCAGGTTTTCACCAAATGCTAACAAAACAAGTTCAATAAACTTCACAAATTCCCAGCCTGCATGGTTATGGTCCAGGATTTAAAGAGTTGTTGAGGATGATTTCAGCTGAAGTTTGCCTGTTTCTTCTTGTAATTATTCGCACTGTTAGGTGTAATATCTTTGTTTAGATACTGAAACCCAAAAGACCTTGTTTATGAGGAAAAAGTGGTTGCTTTGAAGGTGGCCAAGTTGCACGTTGATTAAGTTTAGGTTCCAGTTGATTCCAAGCTATAGAGAAACATTTACATTGGCTTTCGTCTCCTCCAGATGTGTCAGGAATATCAATCCCTGAATTCTCATGTGCGGTTCTGAGAATTATGGTGCTAAAAACATCAGGAGAGCACTGAGTTGAATAGAATAGAATAGAATAATAGAATAGAATAATAGAATAGAATAGAATAGAATAGAATTAGAATAGAATTAGAATTTAAGAATTAGAATAGAACCAAAGACAGAATGTGAGAATAGAATAGAATAGAATTAGAATTAGAATTAGAATAGAACCAAAGACAGGATGTGGGAATAGAATAGAATAGCATAGAATAGAATCAAAGACAGGATGTGGGAATAGAACAGAATAGAATAAAATAGAATAGAGTAGAATAGAATAGAATAGAATAGAGGAATGGAATGGAATGGAATGGAATGGAAGAATAGAATGGCATAGAATAGAATAAAATAAAATAGAGTAGAATAGAATAGAATAGAATGGAATGGAATGGAATAGAATAGAATAGAATAGAATAGAATAGAATAGAATAGAATAGAATAGAATAGAATAGAATAGAATAGAATAGAATAGAATAGAACCAAAGACAGGATGTGGGAATAGAACAGAACAGAACAGAACAGAACAGAATAGAGCTGGAAGGGACCTTGGAGGTCTTCTAGTCCAACCCCTTGCTCAAGCAGGAAATCCTATACCCTATAGCCATTTCATGAAATCACAGACTCACAGGGCTGGAGGGGACCTTGGAGGTCTTCTAGTCCAACCCCTTGCCTAAGGCAGGAGTCCTTAGTCCATCCTGGTCAAATGGCTGTCCAGTCTCTTCTTGAAAACTTCCAGTGATGGAGCACCACAACTTCTGGAGACAGGTTGTTCCACTGATTCTCACTGCCTCCTTAGAACTAAGCTGTTACTTCCTGTCCTGCTCTCTTTTCTGTGACAGTCCCTCAAGTACTGGAAGGCTGCTATCATATCACCCTTAATCCTTCTCATTGTTAGGCTAGACATACCTAGTTCCCTCAATCATTCATCCTGTGGTTTAGCCTCCAGACCCCTTATCATCTTTGTTGCTCTTCTCTGTACTCTTTGTATGGTCTCAACATCTTTTTCATATCATGACGACAAAACTGGAGGCAGTATTCCAAAAATAGTCTCACCGGGGCAATACAAGGCAGTACTGTCACTTCCTGTGATCTTGAACTATCATCCCTCTGTTGATGCAGCCCAGGACTGCCTTGGCTTTTGGGGCAGCTGCAGCACATGGCAGGCTCCTACTTAAGAGGTGGTCCATTGGGATGCCTCTCACAGTTGCCACAGTTGAGCCAAGTATTGTCTGGCCTATACCATTTCAGACAAGTGGCTGTCCAGTCTCTTCTTAAAGACTTCCAGTGTTGGAGCATTCCCAACTTCTGGAGGCAGGTTGTTCCACCGGTTAATTGTTCTCACTGTCAGGAAGTTTTTCCTTAGCTCTAGGTTGCTCCTCTCTTTGGTTAGTTTCCATCCGTTGCTTCTTGTCCTCCCCTCTGATGCTTTGGAGAATAGATTGACTCTCTCTTTTTTTGTGGGGGTCCACCTATTCAACCCTAAAGTTTTGAAGGTTTGTTAAGACAGACATATGCTATGATGACGAAGTTCTTTTTCAACGCTTGCCTCGGCTTTCCCTTTCCCATTACCTGCCAAGGAGAATTGCGGATCCAGCTTTTCCAGTTTGAAGTGGTGACTTTTGTCACTCAGGCAGCTTCTCACTTACTTTCCCAGCTTCTGTATTCCAACTATGCTGCCATTGACTCCATTGGTTATTTGGAAGTAGCCTAGGCCAGTGTTTCTCTACCGTGGCCACTTTTAAGGTGTGTGGACTTCAACTTGCAGAATTCGAGGGGTTGGGCTCCCAGAATATATTCCTTATATTCTGCAATGACCAGCTGTCTGCAAGGAGTATAAACCCTGCCATTCCCCACCATCCAGTCAGAGATGAAGAAGCTTCTGGGATGAGAAGCGAAACGTCTTCAGCGGAAAAACAAAGTCCAGTTGTCTATTGAAAAAAACACCTTTGGATCTCTGATGGCAAACAACATCTAGGAGGTGTCACACACACACACACACAAAAGCTGGGAATCTTGTCTCACCCCACCCCTCTCCATTCCCTGAGAGCAAAGGAGATGGGAGGAGACCAGCTGGGTTAAGCCAAGCTATCCAGCTGGATTGTCAAGACTGCTGGCTGGAAACACCTTCCCAGTCTGCTGAACCCCAGAACTGGCTGGAGAAAAGCTTACTGGAGGCTTGTGAGCCAAGAAACAGCAAGAGGGACTGTTTGGGGCTGAAGTTTTTAACGCAATTCGTAAGTTCTCCCTTATCCTTGAAGAGGCTTGTGTGGTAAGAGAAGCATTTCCTCCAAATGACCAGCTTACAAATCGTTTTCTAAATTTGGTTCCTGACGTTAGGGAAGGTCTCAGTAGCTTGGACTGTGAATGCTTACCTGTTTACTTACAAGGATATTTTTTTCCTGGGTTTTCCTCCCCACCCGTGGTTTTAATTGTGCTTTCCATCAGTTTTATTGCAAGATACTGGAGTCTTTGGCCACTGGGAAAAAGGAATTTGCTCCCAGATTTGTAAGAGGATATGGAGGTTGGGGCTATGCAGAAGATCAGGCAGAAGGAGTGAAACATTTCTTTTGACTTTAGAATTTTGGGATCATGTTTGAAAGCAGACACCTCCTTAATTCATTGGAGTATAAAAAGAGGGAGGGGAATCAAGTAGAATCAAAAGTAGAACTGAAAGGGGCCTTGGAGGTCTTCTAGTCCAACCCCCTACTCAAGCAGGAAACCCTATATCCTTTCAGACAAATGGCTGTCCAGTCTCTTCTTTAAAACCTCCAGTGATGGAGCACCTGCAACCTCTGGAAGCAGGTTGTTCCACTGGTTAATTGTTCTCACTGTCAGGAAGTTTCTCCTTAGTTCCAGGTTGCTTCTCTCCTTGATCAGTTTCCATCCGTCGTTTCTTGTCCTGCCTTCTGGTGCTTTGGAAAATAAGTTGATTCCTTCCTCTTCCTGGCAACCTCTCAAATACTGGAACACTGCTATCATGTGCCCCCTACTCCTTCTTTTCTCTAGACCAACCCAATCCAAATCCTGCAATTGTTCTTCATATGTGTTAGCCTCCAGGCCTTTAATCATCTTAGTTGCTCTTCTTTAACACTGTCAGACTTGAAGGGTTCTGTTCTTCTAGTCCACGGGTAGGCAATCTTGGTTCTTTTATGACTCGTGGACTTCAACTCCCAGAACTTCTGAGCCAGCATGAGGGAACTATGGCCCCTTCATGACTCGTGGACTTCAACTCCCAGAATTTCTGAGCCAGCATGAGGGAACTGTGGCCCCTTCATGACTTGTGGACTTCAACTCCCAGAATTCCCGAGCCAGCATGGGGGAACTGTGGCCCCTTCATGACTCATGGACTTCAACTCCCAGAATTCCTGAGCCAGCATGGGGGAACTGTGGCCCCTTCATGACTCATGGACTTCAACTCCCAGAATTCCTGAGCCAGCATGAGGGAAACTTTGGCCCCTTCATGACTCGTGGACTTCAACTCCCAGAATTCCTGAGCCAGCATGGGGGAACTGTGGCCCCTTCATGACTCATGGACTTCAACTCCCAGAATTCCTGAGCCAGCATGAGGGAACTGGCCCCTTCATGACTCGTGGACTTCAACGCCCAGAATTCCTGAGCCAGCATGGGGGAACTGTGGCCCCTTCATGACTCATGGACTTCAACGCCCAGAATTCCTGAGCCAGCATGGGGGAACTGTGGCCCCTTCATGACTCATGGACTTCAACTCCCAGAATTCCCGAGCCAGCATGGGGGAACTGTGGCCCCTTCATGACTCCTGGACTTCAACTCCCAGAATTCCTGAGCCAGCATGGCTCAGCTTGGAAACCTCTCTCTTTCCCCTCAGCATGGCTGGCTCGGGAATTCTGGGAGTTGAAGTCCACGAGTCATAAAAGAGCCAAGGTTGCCTACCTCTGGTCTAGCCAATCTCTGAAGACAGCCTGTACAGATCCAGGCTTGGAGGTCCTGCGTTCACTGTTCTGCATCTCTAAGCATGACTGCTGCTATCTCAAGTCCACAGAGCAGCTGCTGGCCTGGCATGATATGATAATGAGTGATTAATCATCTAGCTAGCAGGAGTTCTCCCTGGGTACTTATTAATCCATTTTTCCCCTTCTCCCATCAAAGGTTGCAGGTCAGTGTGGTGGTTCTGTAGGGTTTCTGGAGGCACAACAAAGCTTGTAGCAGTCACCTGCAGCCCTGGGGAGGGTCTTTGTGCAGTTCTGCACTACACACATGTAAAGACTTTCTTGAAGACGTTTCTCTTCTCATCCAAGAAGCTTCTTCTGCTCTGACTGGATGGTGGGGAATGGGAGAATATTTATACTCCTTGCAGACAGCTGGTCATTTGCATTCTTTTAGAGAGTCGTTGAGGCCATTTGGAGTCCCAAAGGTGCTTTTTCAGGAGGCCACTGGACTTTGGTTTTTTTGTGACGATGTTTCACTTCTCATCCAAAAGCTTCTTCAGCTCGGACCGGATGGTGAATCGCAACGTCTTCAAAGAAAAACAAGGAAGTCCAATTGCCTCCTGAAAAAGCAGGACCCGGATGATGGAGAACCTTCACAGACATTTAGCCAGGCCATTTGGAGGTTTATCTGTGTCCTCAGGGTCACCTGAGTAGTGCAGATGTGTGTGTGGAGCACCTTTGGGACAACCATGACCTGGAAGACAGAATCTCCATAATGGACATCTAAAGAAAGTGTTTAGGGATATTGCGTGGTGGCCCAACTGCTTGAAAGAAAGAACTTTGCTTCTTTCAGCTGATAGCAAATCCAGGTAGCAGTTGCTCTTGTGGTTCTTACTGTTTTTCCATCTCCCTTCGGAGCGAGAGACAGGCCGATCTGATCAGATACTACTTTGACTCCCTTGCTTTTTGAATCTGTGCTCTGACATTACCTGCCTTTCATTTCTTTTATGTGCCTGTTCTTTAGAGGTGAAAGTGCCCCAAAAGAACAACAGTTAAAAAGGGGAAAGGAGAGTTAGGGCTATATGATTATATGGACCATATAGCATACAGCAGTATTCCAGTATCTAAGGCAGTGATGGAGAACCTTGTAGAGACCCAGTGCCCAAACTGCAACTCAAAACCCACTTAGTTATCACTGGGTGCTGGGTGGCTGTGGCCGCAGTGGTCATGGCAGACTGGGTGGATGGGGCCAGGGCAGTGGGGGCCAGTCCCTCGCTATCTCAGGGGCACAGCATGCGTGCCCACAGAGAGGGCTGAGTGCCACCTCTGGCGCACGTGCCATAGGTTCGCGATCACCGATCTAAGGGGTTGCCATAAAGAAGAAGGGGTCAACCTAGTCTCCAAAGCACCTGAAGAAGGACAAGAAGCAATGGATGGAGAGAAGCAAGCTAGAAGGAAGGAGAAACAATGAATCCGTAGAGCGACGTGCCTACGGGTGCTCCGACACTGGAAGTTTTTAAGAAGAGATTGGACAACTATTTGTCTGAAATATTGGACGACTAGAAGACCTCCAAGCTCCCTTCCAACTCTTATTCTGTTGAATGGTAAAAGCTTTCTTCTATTGTGGGAAAAGTCAACTCGGCTGCTTGTCTTCCAAAGGTTTTTCCTCATTTCAAGCCAAGTTGCTCCATCCCGAATTTGAGCGGCGACCTTCTCAGATTGTCTTGCAGGCCAACATGAAGGTGGAGATCCTTCCAGCTCTCACAGACAACTACATGTACCTCCTTGTGGATGAGGAGACCAAGGAAGCAGCCATTGTTGACCCTGTGCAGCCCCAAAAGGTATACTTCCGTCTTTTGGCTGATGGCAGCTTTTTTCGGTATTTTCTTGAGGTATTTTCCGTCCTTCCTGATGGGTTGGTTTTACTGTGTAATGAAGGCAGCCCAGCTAATAGTGTCTTTCTTTGCCCTCAAGAATGGAATGGAATAGAAATATTGAATGGAATAGAATAGAATAGGAATATAGAATGGAATGGAATAGAATAGAATAGGAATATAGAGTAGAGTAGAGTAGAATAGAATAGGAATAGGAATATAGAATAGAATAGAATAGAACAGAACAGAATAGAATAGAATAGAAATAAGAGAAGAGAAGAGAAGAGAAGAATGGAATGAAGAATAGAATAGAATAGGAATATAGAATAGAATAGAATAGAAATAGAATAGAAATAAGGAGAAGAGAAGAGAAGAATGGAATGAAGAATAGAATAGAATAAAATAGAATAGAATAGAATAGGAATATAGAATAGTAGAATAGAATAGAATAGGAATATAGAGTAGGAATATAGAATAGGAATGAATGGAATGGAATAGAATAGAATAGAATAGAATAGAATAGAATAGAATTAGAATAGAGCTGGAAGGGACCTTGAAGGTCCTCTAGTCCAGCCCCTTGCTCAAGCATGAGAACCTATACCATTTCTGACAGGTGGCTGTCTAGTCTCTTCTGTTCCACTTCGGTCATTTACAGCTATTTGTAAATAGTGATAAATTACAATGACAACAATAACAATACTTTCCCTTTTCACTGTTTCTGCTAGGTTCTGGATGCAGTCAGGAAGCTTGGAGTGAAACTGACCACCGTGCTCACTACGCATCACCACTGGTAATCCTTTTTTATTGCGTGGCTTAAAAGGCTTTGCAGCTGAATACAACGGGGCGCTAAGGGGGCAGCCCTCCTTTTTTGAGGCACCAGGATTTTCCCCATGCAAAGAGTAATGCCCAGACTGTAAAAACATTTTCTCCTGGGCTCATTCAGGTCAGGTCCGCAATTGCAGATGTCATCTGCCATTTTAGTTATTGCTGTCGTCACGGCTTCCCAGACAAGGAACTCTTGAAGTAGTAATTTTCCAAAATGGAAGGCTTTTCTAGGGAGGAAAGAAATAATAATTATTTTTTTGATCTCTTAATTTGACCTGTTTTTCAAGTTGACTTGACCTCTTTTCAAATCAAGTGCTCACGGAGCATGCCTTTGTGGAAGGCTGTGGCTGTCAGTGGAGTTTGAATTGCACCACTTTTGAAATGAAATTTAATAATAATAATAATAATAGTAAAGTTGGAAGAGACCTTGGAGGTCATCTAGTCCAACCCCCTGCTCAGGCAGTAAACCCTATATTATTTTGGACAAATGGCTGTCCAGTCACTTCTTAAAAACTTCCAGTGTTGGAGCATTCACCGCTTCTGGAGGCAGGTTGTTCCACTGGTTAATTGTTCTGACTGTCAGGAAGTTTCTCCTTAGTTCTAGGTTGCTTCTCTCTTGATTAGTTTCCATCCGTTGCTTCTTGTCCTTCAGGCGCTTTGGAGAATAGCTTGACTCCCTCTTCTTTGGGGCAGCCCCTGAGATATTGGAACGCTGCTATCATGTCCCCCCTCGTCCTTCTCTTCGTTAAACTAAACATACCCAATTCCAGCAGCCCTTCCTTATATGTTTTAGCCTCCAGTCCCCTGATCATCTTTGTTGCTCTTCTCTGTATTGCTGCACCCCAGGGCATGACAGCCAACTCACAGAGGTACACCAAGAGATTGAGAGGAAATCTGGATTGAAAGGAGTAAAAGAATCCATCTGTGTTAGAATTGTTAGAACCCCTCCCTCAACAGAGGGGGAGGAATTGGACACCACCTATCTCCAGTTTACAAAGCAGCCCTTGCAGCAGTTCCAAGAAGGTTCCATCCCCATTTGCACCCTGATTCAGGTGACCCTGAGGGCACAGGTAAACCCCCCAAGTGGCCTCAACATCTCTCCGAGAGAGTGATAATGATCAGATGACTGCAAAGAAATGCAATGCTTCCATCGGCTCATCGCCATTCCTTCCCCCAGACCTCTGATTCAGGACACACAGACTGCGATAAAAGAAAAATGCATCTAAAAGTGCCAGTTTGCGTGACATACTAAGCCAACATCCTGTTTGCATTGGGTCTTGCATAAATCCCACCAGGGGTGGCTCACTCAGCATAAGACAGGGGTCTTCAAACTTAGCCCTGGCTGAGGAATTCTGGGAGTTGAAGTCCACAAGTCATAAGAGGGCCAAGTCTGAAGACCCCTGGCCTAAGATGACTCTTTTCCAAAAAGCTCAGACCAAACGGCCATTTAGCTGGGAGTGCGTTTTCAGCTAATGCTTCTTCCTGTGTCTGCACAGCCTCCAACGTCCGACTTTTAACCTTCTAGGGACCACGCTGGTGGCAATGAGAAACTTGTAAAGATGGAGCCGGGGTTACGAGTGTGCGGGGGAGATAGCAGGGTTGGAGCCCTCACCCAGAAAGTCTCTCATCTTACGACATTTCAGGTAAAAAAAAAAAAAAGGGTGGGAAGGATAGATTGCCAAGGCACTGTTTGAAACATGCATCTTATTCAGGCTTGAAGGGGTCTGCCTCTCCTGTGCATAATAATAATAATAGTAATAGTAATAGTAATAGTAATAATAATGTTGGAAGGGACCTTGGAGGTCATCGAGTCCAACCCCCTGCTCAGGCAGGAAACCCTACACCAGGGGTAGGCAACCCAAAACACTCAAAGAGCCACTTGGACCCGTTTCCCACTGAAAACAAAACACTGGGAGCCGCAAAACCCTTTTGGTAAAAAATATCCTTTTTTACCTTTATTATAGGGGTGTGTGTCTGTGTGTGTGTGTGTGTATGTATGTATGTATGTATATATATATATACATACACAGGTAAAAAAGGATATATGCAGTGTTATCTTCATTTTAGATGTCAAAAGGGTCTCCCTCCCTCCCTCCCTCCCTCTCTCTCTATCTGCCCTTGGTCTGCCAGTCCTCTTCCCCCACTCTCTTTCTTTCTCTCTCTCTGTCTCCCTCCCTCCCTCTCTCTCTCTCTCTTTCTCTCCCCCCCTCTCTCCTATCTGCTGCTCACCTGGCAAGCTGGCTTCAAGCTGTTCTGCAACAAGCTCAGGGGTAGGCAACTTCGGCTCTTTTATGACTCATGGACTTCAACTCCCAGAATTCCTGAGTCAGCATAGCTGGGCTAGCTAGCTCTCTCCTGCCCTTCCTGCTTCCTGCAGAGACGCAGTAAAGGGAGGAGCTCCGCCCAATAAGCTTTTCAGCTCCTCGGAGAACACTGTGAGTGCACTCTCTTTTACACACACACACACACACACACACACACACACACACACACACAGAGAGAGAGAGAGAGAGAGAGAGAGAGAGAGAGAGGCAGGGAAGTGCAATTGCCTCTCTCTGTCTCTGTCTCTCTCTGCAAATGGCAGAGGAGGCTGGGAGCCACAGGGGAAGGCTCAAAGAGCCACATGCGGCTCCAGAGCCGCAGGCTGCCGACCTGTGCCCTACACCATTTCGGACTGTCTGTCCAGTCTGTTCTTAAAATTCCAGTGTTGGAGCATTCACACCTGGAGGCAGGTTGTTCCACTGGTTAATTGTTCTCACTGTCAGGAAGTTTCTCCTTAGTTCTAGGTTGCTTCTCTCCTTGATCAGTTTCCACCCGTCGCTTCTTGTCCTGCCTTCCGGCGCTTCGGAGAATAGCTTGACTCCCTCTTCTTTTATTCTCCATTCTGGTGGAGAGGGATCTCTCTTGACTAGACATGGCAAGCTTGAGTTAAAGGGCCAACTTGGGGGTGCCCAGTTGCTTCACAGCCTGGTTCCCATTGATATCTGCCCTTACCTTCCACGGGTCCTTGCAATGCTCCTCAGTCCTTCAGTGCTTTGCTGAAATTGGTGAACATTCATCACCCTTTTTGTCTTTCTGCTGCAAATGAATCTGTGCAGTCCACAGAAAAAAAACCTAGGTCTATTGGCACGCTGTCTCTTGAGGGGACGTTTCATGTACATGGCCCCCAGCGTGCTTTTTATGTATCAGTAGGAAACTGGTGTGTGCAGTTGCGCCATCTGGTGAATTTTAGCCAGGAGGATTTCTCAAAGGAAGGGTGAGTCTGTGGGAGAAGCAGCAAGCAAGTCCTATGAACTGGGCCATCTTGTCCCATTGGATATAAAGCAGCAAAATACATATACCTGGGCCCACTTTCTTAGCATGGGAAATGTCGTTTTTGCGGGCTGCGTAGACTTTTTTACAGAGCAGGTCAGATGCATTTTGTCATACGGACACATTCGCTTTTTGGATCAGCATTGATCTTCTCCCTGGTTTACGAGTCAGCAACCTGCAGCTCCAGAGCTGCATGTGGCTCTTTGAGCCTTCTCCTGTGGCTCCCAGCCTCCTCCGCCATTTGCAGAAAGAGAGAGACACAGAGAGAGACACTTGCGCTTCTCTCTCTCTCTCTCTCTCTCTCTCTCTCTCTCTCTCTCTCTCACACACACACACACACACACACACACACACACACACACACACTCACTCACTCACTCACTCACTCACTCACTCACTCACTCACTGAGTGGGGGAAGAGGACTGGCAGACCAAGGGCAGGAGAGAGCCAGCCCAATAAGAATGTGTGTCAGCTTGTTGGAGAACAGCGTGAAGCCACCTTGCCAGGTGAGCAGAAGATTGGAGAGAGGGAGGGGGGAGAGAGGAAAGAGAGAGAGAGAGAGGAATAGAGAGAGAGAGAGGGAGAGAAAGAGAGGAAAGAGGGAGAGAGAAAGAGAGGGAGAGAAAGGGAGAAAGAGAGGGAGAGAGAGAGGGAGAGGAAAAAGGGAGAGAGAAAGAGAGAGAGAGAGAGAGAACTCATGCACAGCAGCCTCTATTTCTTTTTAATTAAACTCCTCAATCAAGCTCCCCCCTCTCTTGTGCTCACACGCCCGGTGTTTTCTTTTCTCTGGGAAAGGGGTCCAAGTGGCTCTTTGAGTGTTTAAGGTTGCTGACCTCTGCCCTGGTTGCAGAGCTGTGCTGGCACAGTGATTAAAACGAAGCCAAATTTATCCTTCAGATAAACAAGAATGGGGCCTTCTTTACCTCCTGCCATGTGAAAAGTTCTCTGGAGCAGAAAAGCTTCAACACAGGCAGCAAATGTGCATCCAGCTCACGATCCGCAGCAGCTCCTGTTGGGTGTTCTGCTGCTTTCTTTCTAGTTTTGCGATGTCACCTGGGCTCTTCTCAGAGTCAGAAACGGTGTCAAAGCATCCCTGTCAGTAACCAGTCAGTTTCTCCCCTCAGGTGGGCTCCCTCAATGTGAAATGCCTCTCAACTCCCTGCCACACCTCTGGGCACATCTGCTATTTTGTGACAAAGCCGAACAGCTCAGAGCCGCCTGCGGTGTTCACAGGTACGCTTCAGAACCAGATGATTACTATGAGTAATATTTCTATATTCACTTCTTTCCTGAAGGGCACCAGTGCACAGAACAAGCTCATGTTCAAAAAAGTGTCAACAATGAAACCAACTAAAGGAACCAAACATTAAAATAAGCTTATTTAAAGCAGAAAATCAAGTTGAAGGCAACCTAAAGGCTGTCTTGTCTCAAAGAAATTGGGACTTGAGAGGGTGAGCAGGCTTGATCTCAGTTCCCATTGAGCAGAAGTGTGTGTGTGGGGGGGGAGGTGTCTTGGAAAAAGGGTTCTCTCCTGTGGGTGCTTCCAGCCATATTCTGGGCTGGACCTAAGGCTGGAAAGACAAGCAGCATCTCAGGTGATCTGAATGAACAGTCAGATGTTTGTTTGTTGGGCTCTTCCGACTGAAAGTGTCAAATTCCCAGTTCATCGTTGCCTGTCATTGTGTGTAGCTGATACATTTCGCTTCACTGCGTTGAACTTTCCCATGTTCATGCTTTCGTGTTCCGTGTTTTCAGTGTAATTCTGACTTCGGAGCTTCAGATTTTCTTTTCCTGTAAGGCATCATCAGCCATTCTCAAAGGCTTTAATTGAGCCCCATCATAAGCACCATTAATTCAGAATATTACTCTTAGCTCCACCTCATAGCATGTTGACCGGCAGGACCCATCATTTGGCAGCGTACTGTCAGCTACTTCATATGGTCTACCCACATGGTAAACCATAGGAGTGGTTTCCCATTGCATTTCCTTGCTCAATATGAAATTCTGTGCTTGCCATTATTCTCCCGTCCTGTTCATGTTGGAGGCATCATTTAAAGTACTTCTAGATTGAAAGGACATCACTGTTTCCCCAGAGAGACACCTGTGGGGACCGCTTTCATGTCACCATCAAGGAGCTGGAGCAAATGACAGGAGCTCACCCCACTGTGCAACAGATCTCAGATCTCAAATGTGGACTTGCTAACTTTCAACTCAGCATCGTAACCGACGTGAGCTACTGTGCTCCCACCATTGTACTAGAGAGAATATCCACCTACAGCATCTTCCTGTATTGATACAGGCAGCTGCTCGCTTCAGTTGGGCAGTCAGAGTGACCTTCACACCTTGAGCAGGTGATGCTGCTCAGATTATACAGGTGTTCTGCACCCAGGAACTAAACAACACTCACTATGGTAAAGGAGCCCAGCGGGACTTGAAGACTGTGGTTTATACAGGCTTATGCCTGTCAATAAAATATATTAGTCCAAAATAAACTAGCATTGCAGCCTAACCACAAGGTAGGCAGATTACATTTTTTCTTCTTGTGGCATTTGCAAGAACTAAACAAATGTGTAGGTTACTATTCATTCTATACAGCCATGTCCACTGTTTGTGCTTTCAGCAGAGTACCAGGTCTTGCTTAGCATCGTAGTCGGTTTCTATTTTTTGAACCCCATCTTTCTTCTAGGTGACACCTTGTTTGTGGCTGGGTGTGGAAAGTTCTTTGAAGGAACCCCAGAAGAAATGTACAGAGCTTTGATTGAGGTCTTGGGGCGCCTCCCTCCTGAAACGGTATTTTTGTATAACTACTAAACCTCTTGGGGTGGGGTGGGGGCTGAAAGACAGTGACCTGGATTTATACAGCATTCTATGGATGAACAAAAACAGAGTTTTCTACAAGTCCCAATCACAAAGGCCAAATATATCCCTTCCTGGCCCCATAAGACACCCCCCACACACCCCATTTTAAGCAATTGAGGCAAATAACCTTGTCAAACATACATGAATCTGTCATTCATTTGCAATTGTTAAACAATGTTATGGAAAGCATCTGGTGAGGCTGACCTGCAGTTTCTGAATTGGTGCCTTCTAATTTTCTCTTTTTCTGCTTCTTTCCCGGCTAGAAAGTCTATTGTGGCCACGAATATACCATCAACAACTTAAAGTTTGCCCGGCACGTGGAACCAAATAATGCTGCCATCCAACAAAAGCTGTCATGGGCAAAGGCAAGAGAGTTTACACTTTCCTTCCTTGGAAAAAACCAGGAATGGCTCCTAAGAAGTTTCAGCTTGCTCTCTATGGCTGTCGGAAACTCCCATTTCGGTTCCCCCAATGCATTAATGCAGCGGTTGACCCTCGCAGCCCGCTGTCCGGCTTCTTCTTTCTTGGTTTTCCATGATTTGTTCAGAGTCCTGGCAGAAATAGCCAGTCTTTCTGCCGGGAGAGGAAAAATGGCAAAGAAATAAAAACCAAAGACTCATTCTATGTTGCTTATGCCCACAACTTATGCAGCAGGTTATCTGTTGATGCAGCTGCACAATAGATGCGTCCCTCAAGGCTTCTGTCTGTTGGAATTTTCTCAAGCTCTTCTCTCTCTCTCTCTCTTTTTTTTGTAGGCCAAATACGATGGAGGTGAGGCAACCATCCCATCCACCATAGGTGAAGAATTCACATACAACCCCTTCATGAGAGTCAGGTAATTTCTCCATAACAGGATCGTGGTGGAGAGATGGCTGTTTCCCAGCGGGTTTGAAAAAAAATGCTGCCCCCTGACACTCAACAGAGGATCATAAACCAGCCATCAGTAGCTGATAAAGAACATTCTACTTTTATTTCAGCCCCAAATGTAGGAACTGTCCTTTTATGAAAAGCCTCCACGTCCCCTTTCAAAGGCCAGGTTTTCAGACCAAGTTACTGAGGATGAGAATCACTGCCCTAATTTTTTTTTTTTCCTTTCTGGACAGAGAAGCAACCGTGCAGCACCATGCTCGGGAAACGGACCCCGTTCGGACCATGGGAGCCATACGCAAAGAGAAAGACAACTTTAAAGTGCCAAAAGAGTAAATGAACCAGATCCCCTGCTGCTTTTCTTTTTCTGTTATTTAGTTCAGGAAATTGGTGTTTCATTGTTCTGTTTTAATGAGTTCATTCACATTATGGAATTCAGTAGCGGGGGAAAAAAAAGTCACCAAAGCACTTTGCTCTTTAAAAAAAAAATTATTATCGTGCCCTTGGGACTCAGCTAATTATTATTTATATTATTATTTTTAGCGTGATGCACAAAAGTTGTATGGATGTATCTGCAGGGGAGAGGAGGGTCTGTGGGTTTGGTCATCGGGGTCCAGTGCAGACGGACCTTGTTCCGGTGACCTAGGCTTTCTGGGAAGGTGACTTTGAACCTTCTGCCTCTTGAGTTGAAATGCACATTTGAAAAACTCTGTGATTTTCCTGAACTTCAGAATGAACTTTTCTAACTTGGCAAAGGAGCATTTTGTGCTATTCTACATGCTCCTTTCATCTAGACATTTGAAGTAATCTGCATGGGCTCTTCGCACGTGAGCATGTAGTTCCTCTGAGCACACCTGCCTGTCTTTCAAGGAACTAGCAGCAGGCTGGGAAATCCACAGAGGAGAGGTGATGTTGTCAGGAACAAGATAATTGAGGCATTTGTATGTCTTTAAATAGGAAGATGGTGATTGTTTTAACAGCACAGCACTTTAAAAAGAAGAAAAAAAACCCTTAAAATCTATTTTAACTATTGTGGCTTCAACAAGAAGTGGCTAGCAACTTCATTAAATCTTTTCAGCACTCTGGAAAAACTCTGAATTTTCAGAGATCCTTGTCTGCTGGGGAAGCAATGACAAATGGAAAAAATGGTGTGTTCTTTTGCTTTATTTAAGCTGCCAAGGCACTTTGCACTTGCGAAGCCTTCAATGTAGACAACTTCCTTATAAGCTTGAATTGTCATTCCCTGTTGATTCAGCTAATGTACATGTAAATAAATATATCTAATAAATATTACTTTAAGAGATTAAGACGTTTGTAAACCATCCTGACCTCATCTGTCTTGGAAACCCTAAGAAGGAGCCTGGCCAAAGGAAACATGAGTCTGTCCATGTCAAATTCTCAGGATACCTTCTTAAAACTCTCATTTCCTCTGTACTCTAATGTTACAAGCACCTTGCCTTGAGTTTGCACTGGCTGTGAACCAGTAGTATGATTTTGGTTCTTTTCCTTCATCCTCCTCCTCCAAACTTCAACATGTTTTACAAGGTGTAATGGATCTTTTTCTTGAATGTTTTCTAACTCTTCCTGAAATCACCAGTGACTTGTATTTGTTGTTGTTAGTTGCGAAGTCGTGTCCGACCCATTGTGACCCCATGGACAACGTTCCTCCAGGCCTTCCTGTCCTCTACCGTCTTCTGGAGTCCATTGAAGCTCACGCCTGTTACTTCAGTGACTCCATCCAGCCACTTCCTTCTCTGTCGTCCCCTTCTTCACTTGCCCTCCATCTTTCCCAGCATCAGGCTCTTCTCCAGGGAGTCCTTCCTTCTCATTAGGTGGCCAAAGTACTTGAGTTTCAACTTCAGGATCTGGCCTTCTAAAGAGCAGTCAGGGTTGGTCTCCTCTAGGTTGGATCGCCTTGCGGTCCAGGGGCCTCGCAGGAGTCTTCTCCAGCACCAGAGTTCAAAGGCCTCAATTCTTTGGCCCTCAGCCTTTCTTATGGTCCAACTTTCACAGCCATACATTGCAACTGGGAAAACCATGGCCTTGACTATATGCACTTTTGTTGGCAGGGTGATGTCTCTGCTTTTTAGTAGGCTGTGTAGATTTGCCATTTGACTTGTACTAAATAATGACAAAAGAGCATCTCTTTTAACTTTGCGAAATGAAAAGAGTCTTAGGGCATCACTGGGAATTTTCACAGTAGGGTTGGATTTGAAAGCTAAGCTGGGTTGGGAAGGGGTGTGTTTCTATGATTCTGTTTTATAATACGTGGACAGAAGATCAACAAGAAAACCACACTGAGATGTAAAAAATATCCCAGAAGCAAGCAGCGGTCAGCTATCTCCATGTGACTGCAAACACTCCATGAAGCAAGGACATGAACCGAGACCCCAGAAAGAGTGCAGAGAAGAGCAACAAAGATAAGGGGTTTGCATGTTGTCCCCAATTCGGGTCTGGGCCTGGTGCTGAGGCGGATGAAGAACAGCAGACACGAAGTGCAGGTTTTGTTATCTTTTATTGAAGCGCTCCAAGAAAAGGGATCCTGGCCCAAATGCCAAGGAACCTCGAACCACAGAATTAATAAAGCTTTATACATTTTCTCTGAAGCAGAAGGCGGGATAAGGTGGGATATATAAGAAATGTATAATAAACATTTCAATAGTCTTAACAGTTATTCTATTGGTCTCTAGCGTTCCCTATTCCTAAGCCTTGGCTAAGGAATGCTTCAGGAGTTATCTAATACACATACTATTTGCTCCAGGCCATCTCTATTCCTAGCTTCTAGCTGAGCTTGCAAGATGCCTAAGTCTTTTGTTACTTTTGTCAGCTTTTTGACCAGGCAGAATTGTTACAAGCTTTACACCTGCATATTCCCTGTGAATAAGCATTCTTCGTTCTTGCCAGACAAAACTGCCCTATTACAGCCTTCCTGGTCTCCTTTCAAGTGTATGCCATCATCTTGCTTTGTTTTGACAGACCATCAGCAGGATAAAGAACGGTTAACCCAGGGGTTCTTGCTGGCTGAGGAATTCTGGGAGTTGAAGTCCACAAGTCTTAAAGTTGCCAAGGTTGAGAACCCCTGGGTTAACCAAACAAAGTATGTCTACTGATCTAGTCCAGGGGCAGGCAACTTTGGCTCTTTTATGACTTGTGGACTTCAATTCCCAGAATTCCTGAGCCAGCCATGCTGAGGGGAAAGGGAGAGGTTTCCAGGCTGAGGCATGCTGGCTGAGGAATTCTGGGAGTTGAAGTCCACGAGTCACAAAAGAGCCAAGGTGGCCTACCCCTGACTTAACCATGGGGGAACTATGGCCCCTTCATGACTCGTGGACTTCAACTCCCAGAATTCCTAAGCCAGCATGGGGGAACTATGGCCCCTTCATGACTCGTGGACTTCAACTCCCAGAATTCCCAAGCCAGCATGGCTCAGCTTGGAAACTCTCCCTTTCCCCTCAGCTTGACTGGCTCAGGAATTGTGGGAGTTGAAGTCCACGAGTCATAAAAGAACCACGGTTGCCTACCCCTGGAGCGGCAGAGCTGCGCATGCGTAGAAGCGCGCGAGCCTTGGCCAGCCGGAAGCCGCGGGGGGGGGGAGGAACCCAGGGACAGCCCTGGGTTTGATCCCCGCCCTCTGGTTGCTGTCCCCCTCCCGCGGCTCTTCCGAGCGTACGTCCCCCTCCCTTTTCTGCGGAGCTGCTTCGCTTAGTTAGGGAGATGCGTTCTGGGCGTGCCCGGAAGACAGGAGGGAGGGGGCGGGGGCGGGGGCGGCGGTTCCACACACCTCTCACCCTCCCCCAGGAAGGCGGGGCTTTTCGCTGGCTGCGGCCGGTCTCAAGGCAGGTGGGGGGCGGGGAGGGGAGGGGAGGGGAGGGAGGAGGGGGGCTCCGGGGAAGGGCGGGGGGCGCAGGGGAAGCCGCTGCTCGCTCCAGGCTGGGAGGCTTGAGGGGGCAGCTTGGCCTCCAAAATGGTTGTTGTTGGGATTTAGACTCGCATCTGAACCCGCAGCTTCCTCTAGACTAGAGCAGGGGGCTTCAAACTTGGCCCTTTTATGATTCGTGGACTACAACTCCCAGAATTCCTCAGCCAGCGTGCCTGGCTGGGGAATTTTGGGAGTTGAAGTCCACAATCAGGGGTCTTCTTGGCCCTTTTATGACTTCTGGACTTCAACTCCCAGAATTCCTCAGCCAGCGTGCCTGGCTGGGGAATTTTGGGAGTTGAAGTCCACAATCAGGGGTCTTCTTGGCCCTTTTATGACTTCTGGACTTCAACTCCCAGAATTCCTCAGCCAGCATGCCTGGCTGAGGCATTCTGGGAGCTGAAGTCTATGAGTCATAAAAGGGCCCAGTTTGAA
Source organism: Bothrops alternatus (assembly GCA_034064705.1). Classification (NCBI taxonomy): domain Eukaryota; kingdom Metazoa; phylum Chordata; class Lepidosauria; order Squamata; family Viperidae; genus Bothrops; species Bothrops alternatus. The sequence goes on from JARGCV010000386.1 coordinate 528,735, forward strand.
GACCCCTGCTCTAGAGTGACGTTTCTCAACCTCGGCCGCTTTCAAGGTGGGTGGACTTCAACTCCCAGAGTTCCCCCTGCCCATAGCCTGCCTAGGCGGAGGAATGCTGGGAGTGGAAGTCCAGCCATCTTCAAAGTGGCCGCCATGGAGAAACCCTGGACTGTGTGAAGTTGGGCCTGGAATGGAGAAGCTTCCCAGAGTGGGGTGACTGGCAGAGCCCCAATTTCAGCTTCTCGGGGGCATCATCCCCCTTGCCAAAGGGGCCTCAGGCAGCCTTCCCCAGCTGGAATCAGTTCAGTTCAGCTGGAAGGGACCTTGGAGGTCTTCTAGTCGAACCCCCTGCTCAGGCAGGAGACCCTGGGCCAGGGGTCCTCAACCTTGGCAACTTTAAGACTTGTGGACTTCAACTCCCAGAATTCCTCAGCCAGCTTTGCTGGCTGAGGAATTCTGGGAATTGAAGTCCACAAGTCAAGGTTGAGGACCCCTGGTCTAGGCCATTGCAGAAAAGTGGCTGTCCAGTCTTTTCTTAAAAACCTCCAGTGGTGGAGCACCCACATCTTCTAATGGTTGATTGTTTTCACCGTTAGGAAATTTCTCCTTATTTCTAGGCTGCTTGATTAGTTTCCACCCATTGTTTCCTGTCTTGCCTTCAGCGACTTTGGAAAATAGGTTGACCCCCCCCCCCTCCTTCCCCCTGTTCTTTATGGCAGCCCTTCAAATACTGGAATTCTGCTATCACGTCGCCCCTAGTCCTTCTTTTCTCTAAATTGGGCATACCCAAATCCTGCAACCGTTGTTCTTCGTATGTCTCCAGACCTTTTAATCATCTGAGTTGCTCGTCTCTGCACTTTTTCCAAAGTCTCAACATCTTTTTTGTAATATGTTGACCAAAACTGGATGCAGTATTCCAAGTGTGGCTTTACTAAAGGTTTATATCCATTGGGATTGGTCCCACAGCAGCTTGGCTAACTTGATTCTGCTGGTTCCTTCCTGTGTTGAAAAAGTGGGGGGGCTGCTTCAGCTTTCTCTTGTAATGTTTTCTTTCTCTAACATTGCCTTCTTTCTCACTAGCTGAACCAAAGCAGTTGTTTCCTGCTGGAATTCTTCCGCTGTAAGATTACTACAAATATATATCGGGGCGGGGGGGTTTCATATAAGAAGACAAACCTACCTTTACACGATGGCAGACACAAAACCCATTTTCCCTTTTGCCGTGTAAAGTATCACCTTGTAAAGTTCCCCCCCCCACCTCCCTATTTCCATCCCAGGGTCTTGCATTGGACCAGGATACTTACGGGACCGTCTTCTGCCACATACTTCCCTTCGACCGGTGAGAGCGCACAGGGTCGGCCTCCTCCGGGTCCCGTCAGCGAAACAATGTCGTCTGGCGGGTCCTAGGGGGAGGGCCTTCTCTGTTGTGGCGCCCACCCTCTGGAAGCAACTGCCCCCTGAAGTCTGCGTTTCCCCCACTCTCCCGGCCTTCTGGAAGAACTTTAAAACTTATCTATGCCGGCAGGCCTGGGGATGACCGTGATTGTGTGTGAATGATGAATGTGTTTGGGGGTCTTTTAAAATGCTTTTTAGATTTGGTTTTAGATTTTTGAAATGCTGAGATGTTGTTTTTGTTTATGTTGTTAGCCGCTCCGAGTCCTTGGAGAGGAGCGGCATAAAAATTTAATTAATAAATAAATAATAAATTAGGATCTTGCCAAAATTGTTAGGAATTCCCCCACTAAACAACCCTCACAAACTACTGTTAGTCTCCCCAATTGCTTGTTCCGTGAGTAAAAAACTGAAGGAAGGGCTTGTGCAACCACTGCACTGAATGTTTAGACCAGTGGATCTAAAAGTATTCTATATTTCCAGCCCTTGTGGCTGCATAATTAAGCATTTGAAAGGGGTTTCCAGATCTTAAGGACAACAAAGGATAAGAAAGACTTGGAATCAATTAGATCATGCTGCTGCAACTACAGAGTGTACGGAAGTGTGTAAGACAAGGTAATTAAAATAGGCAAGGTGGTTCGGCGTTGTTTTTAATTAATGTGGTTTTCCTTTGGGCAGTTTGCTTCCATGACTCTTGAATCTCTGGAGCATGAAGGTCAAAGTGATTTCAATTCTGGAAGACAATTACATGTACCTGATCATTGAAGAAACCACTCGACAGGCCGTTGCAGTGGATGCTGCTGTTTCCAAGCTGGTAAATGGGTCCGAAGGAGGCTTGGAAGAAATTATAAAATAGGGGCTGGTGGCAGAGGCTGGTTTCCTTTGGAGCAACTTTCAAGGCCCTTAGGGCCGTGGTGGCGAACCTATGGCACATGTGCCACAGGTGGCACACAGAGCCCTCTCTGTGGGCACATGCGCCGTCGCCCCAGTCCTAGGCCTTCAGCTGGGTTTTATAAAACCTTTTCGCTTTAGGCCTCTGCCACCGTGTACAAAAAAAAGGTTCAATCAATTTCAACTTCTCGCGGGGAAAAAAAAGATCTCACAAAGTTGGACTTGATTGATTGAACTTTTTAGTCCCACCCAGTCTGTCGTTACCACTAAAGTCTTCGGAGAGGAGCGGCATATAAGTCTAAATAAAAGTAAAGTAAAGTAAAGCCACCCAATGGGCCACGCCCACCCAATGGGCCACACCCACCAGCAACCAATGATACATCGGTGGGGTTTGGGTTGCAGTTTGGGCATTCGGTCTCTAAAAGGTTCGCCATCACTGCAGGGCATTTGTGGGGAGGTGGAGGGAGTGAAAAAGGTTGGCAGGCCCAACTGCATGATCAAAACTCTGTCCCTTTTGCAAGTGATGCTTGTCTGTGGAAATTCTCAGGCATCCAGGTCATGGTTGACCCAAAGGTGCTTTTTAAAAAGGCAACTGGACTTTCTTTGATTTTCCCTTGCAAGACAAAGCCACTCTTGTAAAACAGCAAAGTTCACATTTTGGACAGAGGACCGCTGGAGGCTTATCTACATTAAAACTGAACAGCTTTCTCTCAGCCGAGGGGGAGGGATACGACATCAACTATCCCAGTGTTTCTCAACCTTGACAATTTTAAGGCATGTGGACTTCAACTCCCAGAATTCCACAGCCAGCTTTGCTGGCTGTGGAATTCTGGGAGTTGAAGTCCACATGCCTTAAAATTGTCAAGGTTGAGAAACACTGAACTATCCCGTGTTTACAACACCATCCCTTTCAGCAGCTCCAAGAAGGTTCCACACCCATTTGCACTATTCAGGTGTCCCTGAGGGCACAGATCAGTCTCCAAGTGGCCTCAATGACTCTCAGACAGAGCACTAATGACCACATGACTGCCAGGAATATAAATCTTTCCATCCTCCACCATTCAGCCAGAAGCAAAGAAGCTTCTTGGATGAGAAGCGAAACATCTTCAAGGGAAAAACAAGGAAAGTCCAGTTGCCTTCTGAAAAAGCACCTTTGGGACAAGCGATGCATCTTCACTTTTTAACATAACCCCTTCCCTCATGAATTGAAGAGGAAGTTACTCAAGACTTGAATATTTGGAATCACAATGGGCTCGGTTAAGGTCAGGTAAGATAAGATAAGGTGAATAACTCATGGACTTGAATATTGGCCTGCCTACTCCTAGTCCAGCATTTTCATCACTTTACCTCCCTCTCTGGCTGTCCTGGGCAGAAGCTGCAGGAGATCCTCACAAGATGTGTACCTTGCTGAGGGATCTCTGTAGAAGAAATGGCACGCTGAAGGTGTAGCCCATGACTGCAGCAAAAAGAAGGGACGATGATTAGACTGGCTCTTTGTAATGGAATTTGGGACGTTTTGAGATTTCCTACAAATGCTCTATTCAGTTGCTCCTAGCAAGGAGACCATAAGACAGTGGTTTCCGGCGAGTTTAGACTCTAGGACAGGGGTCTTCAAACTTGTCTCTTTTATGACTTGTGGACTTCAACTCCCAGAATTCCTCAGCCAGCAATGAATTCTGGGAGTTGAAGTCCAAAAGTCATAAAAGGGACAAGTTTGAAGACCCTTGCTCTAGGTCAGCGGTTCTCAACCTGTGGGTCGTGACCCCGTTTGGGGTTGAACGACCATTTCACGGGGGTCGCCAAACACCGCAGTCCGCCATTATTTTTTCCCCTTTTCCCCTCGGCCAGCGCAGGGGGCAGCACCGCGCATGCACGGGGTAGCACCGCGCATGCGCGATGCGGCCCGCTGTGCCACGCATGCGTGATGCGGGCCATCGCGCTGTGCATGCGTGATGCGGGCCGTCGCACGCACACCGCGCATGCGCAATGCAGGCCATCGTGCGCGCGCCGTGCATGCGTGATGCGGGCCGTCGCGCCGCGCATGCGCGATGCGGGCCGTCACGCCATGCATGCGCGATGCGGGCCGTCGTGCGTGCGCCGTGCATGCGCGATGCGGGCCGTTGCGCCGTGCATGCGCGGCGCAGGTCCAGGTCACAGCCTGAAAAAGGTTGAGAACTGCTGCTCTAGGTGATGGAATAGCCGTCGGTACTTTCGACAGTGGGCTTGCATACTTCCTTTCCTAATTGTTTTCAGAAATTAATTATTCACTGATTTTCAGCTATTGGAAGTCTTCGGATCAAGAAGTCCCTGAGTGAGTTTCCTTTGATTCTTAGTGAAAGAAATATTAAATGGCAACAGCACTTAGACTTATATACCGCCCCATAGTGCTTTACAAAACTCTAGACAGTTTACAGAGTGGGCACATGTCCCCCAACAATCTGGGTCCTCATTTTACCAGCCTCAGAAGGATGGAAGGCTGAGTCAACCTTGAGCCCCATCAGGGCCGGACTGCTGGCAGTCAGCAGAGTTAGCCTGCAATACTGCATTCTAATTATTGCACCACTACGGCCCATGAATACAAATTGAAGAACTTAAAAAAAAATCTTTTGGAATAAATCTAGGTGCACTATGCTCTTTGTGGGTTTTTTTTTTTCCCCCAGCTCCTGGAGATCATCCGGAGAGAAGGCGTTATTCTAAAAGCCATTCTGACTACCCATTACCACTGGTAAGTGTGTTTGTGTGGCTCTTGTCCTGGTTGTTTGGGAGAAGAGAACCACAACTTTCCTCCCTCTTCAGGTTCAAGGTGGGCTGAGTTTGTGGGGTACAAACGAAACAGCTGCAGCCCCCCTTCAAATCTAAGGGGAGGAATTTTTCAGTAGTTAGAAGCTAGCCCAATTCTGGAGAAATTATTGAAGAATAATTTTTAAATTTGTTAAAACTGGGGACAAAAAAAAATATCAAAGAACTTCTCTGCCTTGCCAATGGGGTGGACACGTTTTGAAAAACCAGAAGAGTTGTTCTTTCTTTTTGACAAGCATTGGACCAGGATACCTACGGGACCGTCTTCTGCCACATACTTCTCTACGACCGGTGAGAGCGCACAGGGTCGGCCTCCTCCGGGTCCCGTCAGCGAAACAATGCCGTCTGGCGGGTCCTAGGGGGAGGGCCTTCTCTGTTGTGGCGCCCACCCTCTGGAACCAACTGCCTCCTGAAGTCTGCGCTTCCCCCACTCTCCCGGCCTTCCGGAGGAATCTTAAGACCTATCTTTGCCGGCAGGCCTGGGGATGATTGTGGGTTGTTGAGTGAATGATGAATGCGTCTGGAGTTGTATTTTTTTAATGATTTTTAGATTTGGACTTAGTTTTGAAGTATTGTTTTGTTTATGTTGTAAGCCGCTCCGAGTCTTCGGAGAGGAGCGGCATATAAGTCCGAAAAATTAAATTAAATTAAATTAAGCCTCGTGTCTCTCCTCCAAGCTGGACATTTGGAGAGGAAAACTATTTCCTTTTCCTTCTCTTTCCCAAGGGATCATGCAAGAGACAATGAAGAACTGGCCAAAGTTTACCCTGGCCTGGAGGTCTATGGTGGGGACGCACGGGTGGGAGCTCTGACACACCAGGTGACTCATGAGGAGGAATTAAAGGTAAGCGTGGAATGGGCCACTCCTTTCTTCAGTATTATTGTGGTATCATAGTATGCCTGAATTACAGAGAAGTCCAAAACTACCCACAGGGATTTCATTCGTATGTGACACCGTTATACCCATGACACAAATGGATTTCTTCTTTTCCTCCCAGCACGTGCCGAGGTGATGCAATTCACACTGCACTTTCCTTCATGCGTTAGGGTTAGCGTATCTCCTTCGGCTCACTCTCTGTTGACTCTTTTCAGCAACTGGCAGGGGTAGGCAGTTAGGGTGCAGCTGAAGTTTGCAACTTCCTGGCCTTTTCCTGTCCACCTTTTGCCTGCCCTTTGTGACAGCGGGTCCATGCTCAGCCTGCTGTTCTGCTGCTTGGTTTTCCTTGTGACTTGACTTCTCCGCAGGGTGTTTTCCTCCACCATCACCTTGGAGGAATTGACGTTTGAGGGTGGAGGGTCGTTCTCCGAGCTCGTGGGTTGATTTCCAAATGTTTTGTTACCAGTCTAGGTAATATCTTCAGCAAATTTAGGAGATGTCAGTATCCATGTTCTTGTGCTTATAAGAACTTCGTGTGTTCAGTAGGTCCTTGTTAGGGGAAGGTCACGTCAGGCGTGGGTCACGTCAGGTGAGAATCTTGTGATGGGGAGGTCACGTCAGGTGTGGGTCATTGGGAGGTGACCTCCCCATCACAAGACCAACTGACCACACAAAGCTCTTATAATCAGAAGAACACTGACACTGTTGTTGTTAGTTGCAAAGTCGTGCCCGACCCATCTTGACCCCATGGACAACGTTCCTCCAGGCCTTCCTGTCCTCTGCCATCTTCTGGAGTCCATTTAAGCTCACGCCTGCTGCTTCAGGGACTCCCTCCAGCCCCCTCCTTCTCTGTCGTCCCCTTCTTCTCTTGCCCTCCATATTTCCCAGCATGAGGCTCTTCTCCAGGGAGTCCTTCCTTCTCATTAGGTGGCCAAAGTACTTGAGTTTCAACTTCAGGATCTGGCCTTCTAAAGAGCAGTCGGGGTGGATCTCCTCCAGGACTGACCAGTTTGATCACCTTGCAGTCCAGGGGACTCGCAGGAGTCTCCTCCAGCACACTGACACTGACAACCATTAAATTCTGCTGAAGATGTTACCCAGCCTGGTGGTGAAACATTCAGAAACAAGCTTGGAGAATGGACCTCCACTCTTATCCGATACCTGAGCTACAGATATTTGCCCCTATTGAACTGATGCTTTCCCAGGATCGATTTGGTCACACCACTCGCTAAGACAAAGGCTGCCTTCCCATTGTGCACAGAACCATGAAGGAGCCCAGCCTATTTTGGCCTAGCCTGGAATGTTGTGGGAACTCAGCAAGTGTACGGGAGCATGGTTGGCAGCTGTCTTGGACTTTGACATAGAAACCCACCCTCCTTTCTCTTGGACAGTTTGGCAGCATCAATGTGCGGTGCCTTCTCACGCCAGGCCACACCGCCGGACACGTCTGCTACTTCATGTGGGAAAACGATTCTCTGAATGCTCCTGCAGCTTTCACAGGTTGGTCCTGAGAAATGAATGGCAGTTATGGTCCCAGTTGATGACATGCTGGAGCCTAGGAAACGGGGAAATTGCTCATACGCACAAAGCTGTTGAAGCAGCTTTTGGGTTAACTCACTTTCTAGGTTCACACAGTAGGGTACGTGCAGCACGGCAAGATGCCCAAATTAATAATGTCAACAAGATTAGGTGACCAAGCTTAGCAGAATGCATCTGCTGGGTATATAAATGATCTAAGCAGCATGTTGTGTGAATAGTTCCAGCCCTTTTGTGCTTCTTTGCATTGCCTATTTCCCAGCATCCTTAACTGAAAGCAACAGTGTAAGTGTCAAGGAAAAGAACCACTGGTTATCAGTAAAGTGTGTACTTTGCACAAAACTGGCCTGATTGATCATCTGTTCACATAATAAGCTTTTAGCTTGAACACCAAGTTAAATCCTCATCAGAATTTCAGCGGGAAAAGCTGCCATTTTGGACTGGCCATATGCCCATCTATTCCTTCCGTTTGCATGGTAATCCCATCAGCTCTTGCAGCTGGGCTCTTTAGATTGGAAGATCTTTGCCCAAGAAATAGGAGATGGAAGGGCTATTAATTAATCGATGCAGACCTTTGTAATAACCACTGTCAGCCGTCCCAGCTTGGTCAGTTAGAAAAGAAGGACTTGAATCCATTTGTTAATGAAAGTGCACTTTACTAAAGCCAAGTAGTTACAGTGAAGCAAAGCTGGATTTGAAGTTTCATGCCCAAAGCTTCTCCCTTTCCCCCATCTTTCCCCCAGTTATCTTGTGACTGTCCAATTACATTCAAACAGATTGTTTTGTTAACAGTCCTTGGCTTGGCAGGCTGGATGGCATCACATTCCACTGCACGACCTTGGAACTGCCAGCGGCAACTCTCATGGGACAGCACGTAGTTTCGATTGCCCCTTATCCCAGCCTCCCTTCTACCTCCCCACAACTCCCTCCCCACGTTGCCTACAGCAGACTGGCATCTGGCAAAGCACGGCTGTAGCAGGGTGGCAGTGCTGAAAACCACACTGAAGTATTGGGCCATTGTGGGGCAAAGTCACGGCACAAGAAGGTTTAGGTTGAAGATTTTTGCACTTCATGTTCCCCTTACTGGCTAAACCCTGGCTTGTTTTAATCCTAGTTTATGAACAGTTCAGATGGTCTCAATTTATACATAAAGCAAGGAAGGTTTAATGTGGCGGAAGGCTTGAGAGAGCTACAAAGAGAAGTGGGCCACAAGCCCAGGCAGACGATAGGTTACCATGGGAATAAAATTGGAGGAGAAAAAAAATAATATAGGACACATTTCGCTCCTGAAGAAACAGACATCTTTAATTCTCAGTTTCCAGTAATCGGAGCTGAGCAGGGAAAAGGACAAACAGCTGCTCACGTTGACGCGTGAATCAGAATCCATATAGTAGTGAAGTTCTTTGACTGAACCTGGCGGACCTGCGTGAGGTCCATCTTCAGTCCTGGGAACTTGTTGAACAAACGTGGGACCAATCCCTCTAGGTCAGCCTGTCTCGTTGGATGGTTGTAGTGGGGATGAAATGAAGGAAACACCTGAGCCGTCGTTGAAAAGGTGGGATATAAATTGGCCAAACAAGTAAATACAGGCACTCCTCAACGTACGGACACAATTGAGCCCAAAAGTTCTGTCGCTAAGTGAAAAATGTGTTTACGTTTTGCCCCATTTTACTTTTCTCGCCGCATTTGTGAAGTGAAACCCTGCAGTTGCTAAGTTAGCAACCCGGTCGGTAAGTGAATCTTGCTTCCCCCCCTTGATTTGGCTTCTCAGAAGCCCGCAAAAGATGATCACATGACCACGGGACACGGCAACCGTCCTAAATCCGAGTCGGTTGCCAAGCATCTGAATTTAGATCACGTGACCCTGGGGATGCTGCAACGGTCATTAAGTGTGTGAAAAAGGGGTCGTAAGTCACCTTTTTCAGTGCCACTTTCAATAGTCTGTTGTAATATTATGCAATCTGACACTCGGTTGCTGGGAGGGTGTTTTAATTACCTTGCTGATGCTGCTGGAGTAACAACCTGCCGAGTGACTAAGTTGTTGTGGGGAGGGAATCGGGAGGTGTGTGTGTGTGGAGGGGGGGGTTCTGGCTCAATTGTACATAAGAACATAAGAACATAAGAAGAGCCCTGCTGAATCAGGCCAAAGCCCATCGAGTCCAGCATTCTGTGTCACACAGTGGCCCACCAATGGGGATTGGTAAGGGATCTTGAGCAGAAAGAGAAGGCAAACCCCCCCCTTTCCCTTGACCCCCAAACAAATGGTACCCAAGGGAATCTTGCCTGCCTCAACCAACATAGAGGCGGCACATGGACATCCATTTTAATAGCCACCGATACACTTGGCATCCATGAATCTATCTAGCCCTGCCTTGAAGCTGTCAAGGCTGACAGCTGTCACGACCCCTTCAGGAAGTGAATTCCATAAATCAACGACCCTCTGGGTGAAGAAATATTTCCCTTTATTTGTCCTCACTTTCTATGAGCTTTAGGGAGTGCCCCCTTGTCCTGGTATTGTGTGATAGAGAAAAGAATTTTCTTCTATCCACCTTTTCTATCCCATGCATGATTTTATACATTTTCCCTTTGTTCTTAGGCGACACCTTATTTGTCGGGGGTTGTGGGAGACTCCTGGAATGCCCAGCTGAACAACTGCACAAGAGCCTGACGGAGGTCCTGGGCGGGTTGCCGAAGGAGACGGTAGGTTTGAGTTGCTTCCGACGCCGCTGATGTGCCAGGTCCCAAATCTGAGGAAAGAGCCCTGCCCTCTTGAGGTCCCCAAGGTGCTTTTTCAGGAGACAACGGGACTTCCTTGTTTTTCTTTGAACATGTTTCACTTCTCACCCAAGAAGCTTCTTCAGCTTTGACTGGACGGTGGAGAGTGGAAGGATTTATACTCCTTGCCGACAGCTGATCATTTGCATCCTTTTAAGAGAGTCGATGAGGCCACTTGAAGGTTTATCTGTGTCCTCAGGGTCCCCTGAGTGGTGCAAATGGGGGTGGAGCCTTCTTGGCTGCAGGATGTTTTCTGCCCTGGGTCCCTCCCCTGTTGAAGAGAGGCGCAGGCTGTTGGGGATGAGTCTGCCTGGTCTGCATCTCAAACTGAAGTGCAAATGGTTTAGAAATGTCTTCAAAGAAAAACAAAGGAGGTCCAGTTGCCGCCTGAAGAAGCACCTTTGGGACAACCATGATCTGGATGATTTGGAATCTCTAAAGACATTCCCACTTGAGGGCCAGCAGTGGGCACAGAGGAGCAGAGAGAGTTTAGGCCAGGGGTCGGCAACCTTAAACACTCAAAGAGCCACTTGGACCCCTTTCCCAGAGAGAAGAAAAACTGGGGGCTGTAAAACTTGCACACACGCCTGCAAGGAGCAGGAGCTTGATTGAAGAGTTTAATTAAAAAGAAATAGAGGCTGCTGTGCATGACCTCTCTCTCTCTCTCTCTCTCTCTCTCTCTCTCTCTCTCTCTCTCTCTCTCTCTCTCTCTCTCTCTCTCTCTCTCTCTCTCTCTCTCTTTCTCTCCCTCTCCCTCTCTCTCTCTGCCTCCCCTCCCTCCCTCTCCTTCTCTTTGTCTCCCTCCCTCCCTCCCTCTCTCTCCCCCCCTCTCCTTCTCTCCAATCTTCTGCTCACCTGACAAGCTGGCTTCACACTGTTCTCCGACAAGCTGACACACATTTTTATTGGGCTGGCTCTCTCCTGCCCTTGGTCTGCCAGTCCTCTTCCCCCACTCAGTCTGTGTGTGTGTGTGTGTGTGTGTGTGAGAGAGAGAGAGAGACAGAGACACAGAGAGCTGCCGCTTCCTGCTGAGACGCAGCAAAGGCAGGAGCCCCACCCAATAAACTTGTCCGAGAACAGTGTGAGGCCACTCTCTTTTTTACAGAGAGAGAGAGAGAGCGAGGGAGGGAGAGAGAGAGAGAGAGAGAGAGAGAGAGAGAGAGAGAGAGAGAGAGAGAGAGAGAGAGAGAGAGAGAGAGAGAGAGAGAGAGAGAGAAGGGAAGCGCAAGTGCCTCTCTATCTCTGTCTCTCTCTCTCTGCAAATGGCGGAAGAGGCTGGGAGTTGCAGGAGAAGGCTCAAAGAGCCATCTGCAGCTCCGAAGCCGCGGGTTGCCGACCCATGGTTTAGGCAAAACTTGCTGCCAGAAGGCAGGCTGAGGGGCCTGGGGGTCCAGGACCTCCACTCAGCCCCTCGGCCCTAGATGCCTTGGCTGCAACTGTCCCACCTGTGGTCAGCTGAATAGCCTCAGCTGACCACAGCAAACCCACTGCGGTCACCTTGCTACCACCCATTCCAGAAGCCTTTTCCAGTTTTCTATGCTTCTAACTGTTGTGTGGTGTTTAAATATTCAAGCTCTGTTAGTTTAGTTCTGGTAGCCTAAATTTTAATCTGGGATTGTAATGGGAAGGGCTGCGGTTCCATTTTATACCATGATTTGATAGCGATTTTTATTTGATTAAAAATATTGAAAGTTATACAGTGCCTGGGTAGCAGTTTTGGAGAAGGTAAAGCGGATAGCTGGCAAAACAACCCGAGGACAAGAATACAAATTAAAACATCCCCAATAAATGGTGGGTAATATCACATAATACTGTATATATTTTTGGATTGCCCCATCCCAGATGGAGGGAGAACTCAGAAGAGGGTCAGTTCTTAATTTTAAAAAATTAGCTGTATTTTATGAATCGCTTTGTCTTTTTGTGTTTTCACTTCCTCAGAAGTGTGAGAAACCACATTTCTGGTTTTTGACAAATGTCACTCGGGACCTTGGCGATCACAGCAAAGAAGTTTTGGGATGGAAGGGATTCCAAGGTGAATTACTCCTAACATGGTAGCCTGAAAAAAAAAATTCCTTTTCAGAAAATCTTCTGTGGACATGAGTACACAATCCAGAATCTGAAGTTTGCCTTAAAGGTGGAACCAGAGAATGAATTTGTGAAAGAAAAGCTCATTTGGGCTAAAGTGAGTGGTTCTATACTGTTCTCCCACTTTTTCATCTTTCCGAAATGGGAACAAGATGGAAAGTTGACCCTTTATAACAAGAAAATCATAATTGTAGACCAGTAACCTCAGTCTCTAGTTAGCTCAGTGGTTGCTTCAAGAATCCTGTTGGACTCTGGATTGTTTAAAACATGGCTTCCGGTATAAGCCAACATTGGTGGCAGAAGCCATCATTCTAAACTACTGAACAATGGAATACAAATCTTGATTGCTGGCAGTGGTGTTTGTGGGGGTAAGTGGCAAAAAAAACCCCAACTCTGGATGGTTGAAAGCCTCCCTTTTATGCTTCCATTGTTTGTTTAGATTTTTTAAAAAACAACAACAACAAAGTATTTGGAAATACCCCAGTTTGCTCAGTCAGAGGCAAGAGTGGGCCTACTCATCTAAGCCTTTTGTTGATCCTCAGGGTCAACCACTAGGATGTGGAAAAGTTATTTTTTTTAATAATTAAGGAGAAACTTCCTAACAGTGAGAACAATTAACCAGTGGAAGGGCTTGCCTTCAGAAGTTCTGGGGGCTCCATTACTGGAGGCTTTTCAGAAGAGACTGGACAATCATTTGTCCAGAATGGTAATAGGGTCTCCTGCTGGAGCAAGGGATTGGATAGAACAGGGATCCTCAACCTTGGCAACTTTAAGACTTGTGGACTTCAACTCCCAGAATCTGGGAGTTGAAGTCCACAAGTCTTAAAGTTGCCAAGGTTGAGGACGCCTGGACTAGAAGATCTCTGAGGTCCCTTCCAGCTCTATTCTGAATTAAATGAAATCATTGATTTATTCTTTCACAGCTCCGAGAAGATGAAGACCTCCCAACAGTGCCTTCTACTTTGGCTGAGGAGTTCCTCTATAACCCGTTTCTTCGCATCTTGTGAGCCCACCTTTCTTTAGAGGAGGGGGGGTGTTTTTTCTTTGGTTTCTGTCCCAGCTTTCCTCCAGGAACTCAGGGCCATGTGTTTAGTGCCCACCACTCACCCCAGCCACCCGTCAGATTGGTGGGCTAAGGGACTGACCAACCCAACATTCATGGCTGAGAGTGGGCTTCTGGGTATTGCTGCACTTCAGAGCACATCCGGAGTGGATCTGAACTTGGGTTTCCCCAGATCATCCAACTTCTGAATCCTGTCCCAGAGGCTGTAAGGGTCTTGTTTTGTCTGGGTTCACACAATACACTGCATGCCAAACACAAATTATCCCTTTCGATTTCAGTAGGGTGGAACATGTTCTAACAAGATGCCAAAGAGTTGGGTTCTCACAACAGTTTTACTGTTTGGTGCAAACCCAGCCAAGGCTTACTTTATCTCGAATTAGAATATGCAGCATCTTGGATTTAGGAGCACAAAGTGGGGCCACAGAGTGCTCATCTGATGCATCTTTTCTGGGATCATAGAGAAACACTCCACAGCCAGAGCACAATCTTGAGAAAAGATGCTGGGTACCTAAAACAATTGGGAATAGGTAGGCAATGGGATTGGCCATTGGCCATTGGCTGGATTATTTATCGAGCTAAGGCAGGATAAACTAACCTCATTACAGCAAAGCCTCATGCCAGAATCAGCCTTTGTGGTTTATTCCAGGATATTTGCAACGACAGCATCAGAGAGACCACAGTTCTGGATGTGATCATGTGATTGAAGGCCTGCCCCTTTTGTGTTTAAGCATAAAAAGGGGAAGGGCTTCAATCACACGCTTATCATAGTGCTTTGCATCCCTCTCTAAATGGTTTACAGAGTCATCCTATTGCCCCCAACCCATCTGGGTCCTCATTTTACCGACCTTGGAAGGACCGAAGGTTGAGTCAATCTTGAGCGGGTCAGGATTGAACTCCTGGCAGTGAGCAGTTAGCCTGCAATACTGCATTCTAACCACTTTGCCACCACAAACACCCCTGCTCTGCAAAACAGACCACGAAACCAATTATAATTCAAGACGGTGATGGTTGCCTTCAGATTCTAAGGACAATTTGGGCACTCCTATCCCTGCTGGGGAACCAGTTGTTTTTTGCAAAAAGGGCCCCAGCTCCTTGCTCCCTCCTGTACATCTGTGTAGTAGTGTGATAACATCTGAAGTTTTGGCGGAAACCTCTCTCGGGTTTGCTAAGGGGGCCATTTGCTGTTCTAGGGAAGAACCAGTCCAGAAGTTTACGGGCAAGTCGGCTCCTGTCGAGGCCTTCGCTGCTCTCTGCAAGGCCAAAGAGAGTTTCCGGAAACCCAAAGAGCAGCTCAATCCTCAGGCTATGCTGGCATTTGAATGGGGGCTTTTGGATCCCCTCCTGCAAAAGTGAACCCCTTCCTGCCGTGGTGAGGACACAGGTGCTGTCGATGGAGGGCTGACTCCCTCCTCCCCGGGCCCTTAGAGAAAGGGGTATCAAATGCCGCAGGTGCTTGGCAAGGCCGTTGCCTTCCCCCGTTTCAGAGGAGCATCTTTTACTTCCAGTTCTTGCTGAAAAATATGATGATGAGCGCCGAAGTAACTCCTTCATTCTGTGCAGAAGGCAGGTGCCACGGAGCCGTGCAAAATACAGGAGGGAAGTACATTGTTTGTGCCT
Source organism: Bothrops alternatus (assembly GCA_034064705.1). Lineage (NCBI taxonomy): Eukaryota > Metazoa > Chordata > Lepidosauria > Squamata > Viperidae > Bothrops > Bothrops alternatus. Next base: position 543,761 of record JARGCV010000386.1, read on the forward strand.
GCCTCCCAATTTACGATGAATTGAATGACAGCTATTTGATCACTTTCAATTAAAAAAAATTTTTTTAATGGTTTTGTTGGGGTTTAAATCCAACCTTTCCTTTGGGTGCTCAAAGCAAGCATACATATCATTCGTTCCTCCAAATTTTCCCTCCATCGCCCTGTCCGATGATTGAGACTGAAGCATTGAGACAATTGGTGAGACTGACCCCAAGGCCCCTTCCATGGCTGATAGCTTTGAGCTTTCCGGGTGCGCTTCAAGGTATTGGTTACCACCTTTAAAGCGCTCCATGGCATAGGACCCAGTTAGTTACAAGACCGCCTTCTGCCAGTAAATATCTCCCATCGACCAGTTCGCTCCCACAGAGAGGGCCTCCTCAGGGTGCCCTCGGCTAAACAGTGTTGGCTCGTGGCAGCCAGGGGGAGAGCCTTTTCTGTGGGGGCACCGACGATGTGGAACGAGCTCCCCCCAGAACTCCGGACGTGTCATGATCTCCGCACCTTCAGAAGAGAATTGAAGACTCTTCAATCAAGCCGGCCTGGCCTAGACCTCCTCGGGTTTTATGTAAATCTCTATGTAAATTTTTTTAAACAAGGTTGTTCGGGTTTTAGAATTGGGATTTTAACAGGTTTTAGTAACAGCCATGTATTAATTTAATTTATTTGTAAGTATTTATTATTATCTGTTTTAATTGGGCTGTAAACCACCCCGAGTCCTACAGGAGAGGGGCGGTATAGAAATTTAAGAATAATAATAATAATAATAATAATAATAATAATGAGGCTCAAAAGGGCAGGCTGACACTGCACCATCCTGGCCAGAAGCCTTCTCAACATGAGCCCATTGGGTGGGGTAGAATCTAGTGAGTCAGAAAGAAAAACCTTGCTGTGATTAAGCAGCTGAGGAAGGCAGATTTGTTGTCTTCTGCACATTCTGCAGCCCAAGTCCCTCACTGGGCATCCATTCAATACTTTGCAGAAATGAGGAAAGTAGTGTCTACTTTTTTTTATCCTTAACAGATGAGAATGGGCTAATTTAGGTTTATCCCCAAAGGCAAATGTAAGCAATCTAAAATTGGGATGATGGGAAGCATGCTCATGTGTGTAAAAATGATAACAGTCAAAGAGAATCCTGTAAGAGCAGATTGCGCAATGCATCGCCAAACCAGCAAACCTGAATTGCCTTCACTTTCGGATGGAAGAACTTTTTTAGGTCTTCCTGTTCTCCCTTTCGTTCTTGTAGGGTTTAAAATTCCCTTCGTTGAGGATGTTTCCTTCCCAGTTAAAGTTTTGGCCAGGCTGAAACAGTGCAACAATTCCACTGTACTACACCTTTATCACTTGAGATATTTGGAAAACTAGCACACTGTGCCTGCTGCTCCAACACCCAGGCAGATGCAAAGCTGTTGTCAGAATCCAATTATATTTCATCTCTAGTTATCGACTATGGAAAACCCCATTTCTGCCCTCTCTGGGTTCTGTCATACGATGAAGGGGAAGGGGGGGTGAACAAAGGGGTTTTATGGCCCTCACTTCCTTCGGTACAACTTCAAAAGGGACTGAATGTGGATACCACCAAAAGGACTAACCATAACAATGGGGCCATCAGCTTTCATCTACTCTTCTCTGAAGTCTCCCTTCCACCAGCAGTGAGGAAAAGGGGGTGGAAATGTAACGCCTGGGATTGTCACTGGAAAGATGGTGGAGTGGGGTGGGGGGCTGCTGGGGACACCTTAAAACCTTGAACCATAGGGCTTGGGCCCCAGGTCCTGTCTAGAACGCCTGCAACCATTTTCTCTTAATAAAGGATGCCTGTTGGAAGAAATATTCCAAGAGTTCTGTCTTCTTAAGATGCAAAGTGGGGTGGGTCCTTACAGCTGTACTTTCAGATAAAGAAGCCTCTCGCCCACATGGTAGGCAAGTTTTGAACAGCCCTTATAGAAATGAGACAACATGGAAATCTGATTCTATGTTCTCTGATCAATCTCTATTTTATTGATGGTTGTGAGTGTTCATATACACAGCCTTTGCGATACACAGGGTGGGAGTTGTGTTTCTGTCCTCCCCTTATGTCACCTGTGGACTTGAACAGGGTAGTCTGCAAATGTTCCACTTTGTGCCACATGACCGGAGAGAGATCTGAACTGGTGCTGCTACTCAACAGCCTCAATGATCCAGATTCATTATGAGGAAAGTTTCAGGATTATTTTTCTTCCATAGACATCCAAACCATTCACATTTTTTAAAAAAAATTATTTTGGTCCCTCCTCCCTAAATGCCAAATTTAACCTGGTTCATTTTGCTTTCGTGCAGTTATTCAGAAAAGCTCCTTTCATAAATTCTAACTTTCTGTGGGAGTAGGAAAAAAGTGGTGAAGCTGTAGAAAGAGTAAACTAACAACAGTCCAATTTTCTGCCTCAAAGATCTGGTGAGACGAGAAATCCAGTGGATTTACACTTTTAAAAATTCAAATATAAATCTTTTGATAGGACTGTTTGCTTAAAAATGAAACTTTCTGCTTCATCGGCAGCAAAAAGGGATCCATTAGATCAGTGGTCACCAACCTTTGCAACTTGGCCCAGCTGGGGAGAGGAAAGGGGAACCGGGCCACCTAAGCGATGGGCCGGCATGCACACACAGTTTGACTGTGAACTACACACACATGTGCATGCCTGCTGCTCACACATGTGCATGCCTGCTGCTCGTGTGTCGAGGGGTGTGTTTGTGGGGCCCAATTGCAAATAGACCACACACAGACCACTACAGGGTCTACTAAATTACACGAGCTGAGCAAATTTACCACTTAATATTAAAGCCTGTGCTGGCTTTCTCCACAGCATGGTATTGTGTATGGAGGTGAGTTTGAGCCTGTTCAGAAGTGGCACCATTGAGCCACTGCTCATAGAGGTCCCTGATGGTTTTGTTCATCTCAGGGTCTTCTGGCTGGACCATTTCATACAGTCTCTCCACATGATGGAGCAGATCCTTGCTGGATTCTCCCTCTGCTCTGATCTGTCCCCCTCCATTTAAACACCCTGGAAAATAAGAGTTCACAGCTGAAGGCAAGAAAAGCAAAGGCGCATTTGGCTTATATTGGGGGTTGCTAACTCAAGGGGAGGGCTGGAGGACGTTGGACTTTTGGCAGCGTGTCATTAAGTTGGAAATAAGGAGCTGTTCTAGGTATACAGTGCAAAAGGGGGGGGGAAACTACCTCACAAAATGTGGATATGCAGGATGTTCCCCATCACCCCTACTTGTCTGGGGTGATGGGGAGGTAACCATCTAAACCAGGGGTGTCAAACTGCCGGCCCTCGGGCCAGATGCCGCATACCAAAACCGTGTCCACCCCATTGCTGGCAATGGGGAAAAAGTCGCAATACGTCACGACGCGAGTTTGACACTCGTAGTCTAAACCAAGCCCTAAATTGCCAATGTCCATCAATTTCATTTTCTAAGTAAGTTTCCAAGGCCTATTTGTAAACCAAAGGAATTCTTGGAAACAAAACACGGGTGGCCTGCCTTTTGTTTTGCGTCATTTTAGGGACGACGCAAGAAAAATGCTGCAGGCCACGATGACACCTATGAAGCCCTCACTCTGAAGGCACCATTGACTCTCTTAAAAGAATTCCAGAAATGGTCGCAGAGAGCTCTAGAATCACCATATCAGGCATCTGTCTCTTCCCTTCCAGCCATCTGCCGCAGCAAATCTGCAGCCACCATCCTCACCTGAGGGACAAGCCATCACCTCGACGTAGTGGTAGGGCAGCTTTCCACGTTTCAGTTTCTGCACGAAGTTTTGGATGTTCCGAAATCCGTATGCCAGGGCAAAGTGCAGGAGAGTCTGGCCATCCTTCTCCAGCGTCACCTCTTGAAAATCCTTGTTTCTGAATGGAGGAACGTGAAAGAGCATCGGGGATGACAGACAAGTAGTTGCTTTTTCCTCCAGGACTCATGAGGACAAAGCAAGCTGGGCTTTAGCAGCACTACGGATTGGGGAGAAACGGAAGATATGTATCCTCCAAAGTCTATGGCAGACATGTCAAAGACAAGGCCCGGGGGCCGGATGCGGCCCGCAAAGTGGTTTCATGTGGCCCACGAAGCCATCCTGGAAACAGTGAGGGAACGGCCCCCGCTGCCTTGGCCCTGGCCCTGGCCAGCCTACCTGAGCCAATGTACAATTGTGTGGTGGCCATCTATGCTGAAACGCCTTCAGTCTCCCTCTGACTTGTACCCATCATGAACAACCTGGCTAAGGAGAGCAAGCACAGCGGCAGCAGCCTTGAGGAGAAGGTAAGTGCAGCTGGGCGCCCCCTTGGGGAAGTGGGGCTAGGCTTGATGCTCGAGGGCCAGGCTGGGCATTTGACCTCTGCTGCCCAGGGCGGGCAGCCCGCACCACCATCCACCCCCCCCTTGAGAGGAACAGTGAGGCTCCTCCAGTGGACCCTGCCTTGGCACGTGCCCCGGTCCCACCCCCTTCTGCCAGAGACCCTCAGATCTGTCCCACTCCTGCCCAGGCCCCCACAGGCCCCCTTGACACGAACGATGTAGAGCTGGCCACACCCACCCAGTAGGCCACACCCACCCAGGCCACACCCAACCAAGCCACACCCACACCCTGATGGCAACCGCAATGCTGATGCGGCCCTCAATTAAATTAAGTTTGACCCCCCTGCTCTACAGAGATTCTCAGTCGTCCAGGTCATGGTTATCCCAAAGGTGCTTCCCCCCCCCACCTTCAAAAGGCAACTGGACTTTCTTTGTTTTTCCTTGAAGGAATTTCACTTCTCATCCAAGAAGATACCACCTTTGGTGTATCCTCCGAAGGAAAATCTGGCTGGAGGAAAAAATGCTTTTCTTGCCACTTGCATAACTGAGCAACTCCTGGCATTTCTCTGGGACTGCACTAGCAAGATTCGAGCCCTTACAGGCAGCAGCTATTCAATCGTTAAGGGTTTAACAGACTTTTGTTTGGGGGGGTGGGGGTGGGGAGGTACTTTATACAGAAGGGGTGAAAGCCCCGGTGGGCCGGGCAGTGATGGAAAGAGCACTGATAATAGAGAGAAGGCCAAATATTTTCCTCCTAGGCTAGAGGGAGGTGGGTCCTTTATTAAAAAACAACAACAACTGCAGAGCCCCCGGACGTTATTCAGGTTATAGACTTGCTAGGTAAAAAAAAAAAAAAAGGCCCATCTTGACAAACTGCACCCCTCACAAGTTATTTCACGAAGGTTCACAAGAATAGAAAAAAATCAGCATACTAGGAGAGTTTTACCCTTGAAATTTGGAAGAGGAAGATCCGGAGGCCGGGTGTGACTGTGTGACTACGACTGATCTGACTGAACGCCCCCTTTCCTGCTCCCTTCCTTCTGGGAATGGAGAGGGACAGAAGGAGGGCGAAGGCAAGGGGAGGCTGGGGCGAAAGGGCTAGGAAGGAAGCCAAAGGTCTTACTTCAGGGCCTTGTAGTGAAGCTCCTTCACTGGAATGCCAAAGAGCTCCTTTGCTGCGTGTTTGAATATGTGCTCCAAGTAGCCCCCAGAGCCGCCTCCAGAATGGCCGAAGAGCTCCTCTTCCAAAAGGTTGCCAAACCTACAGCAGGGGAAAACATGCCACAAAGTCAATGTCAGAATCCAATTATATGTCATTTCTAGTTATCTACTATGGGAAAAAAACCCCATTTCTGCCCTCTCTGGATTCTGTCATACTACGAAGGGGAAGGGGGATGAGCAGGGGGGGTTTACGGCTCGCACTTCCTTCAGTAAACTACAAAAGGACTGGATGTTGATTCCCATCAAGAGGACTGACCGGAACAATATGGCCATTGCCTTTCATCTACTCAGCTCTCTGAAGTCTCCCTTTTGCCGGCAGAGAGGGAAAAGAGGGGGGAACAAGGCAACTGCCTGGAATCTGGGAAAAGAGGATGAGTGATCGTAGCTGGAAGAACTATGGGGGGGGAGGGGGCTGCTTGGGAACACTTAAAACGTTGAAGGATGGGAGAGAACTCCTCAGATCCTGTCTAGAACGCCTGCAACCATTTTCTCTTAATAAAGGATGCCTGTTGGAAGAGATATTCCAAGAGTTCTGTCTTCTTAAGATGTAAAGTGGGGTGGGTCCTTACAGTCAAGCTCAATTCCTGGTTATTCTATGGATAATACATCCATGCAGTTTCCTTTTTTGACTTCCCTATCTAGCCAACAATCAGGGGGTTAGCTTTCCCAAGACCAGCAAAGATTGGCTAAGGCCTACCGTCCACGGGGCCCTAGTGATTTCACATATTCTTGGACACAAAATGGGAACTGATTTCTACTGCCTTCTTTCAGGATATATATATTTTTTCACTTCTCAGTTTAGTCTCCAGCCTTTGAAGGCCTACCCGCTAGTCTCCCATACACGTGCTAACCCGGTCCAATCCTTTTTCAACTTTTCAACAGCATCCCAAGCTAACTAGGTGTTGCCATTAAATGTTACCTACCACCAAATGCCCAGCAGTGTTTTAGTAAAACCAAAGTCCAACGTAAGGATACAGGAGAGGGTATCAGCCCAGCACCCTTACTCTCTCTCCTACAATGGCAGCAGACGTGTTGAAATGCTGATTGCTAGACAGGAGGTAAACTTGAACGTTTTTGCGATCTGGCTGCTCTTTAACGCCAGCATGTCTCTTTCAATGCTGCTAACGTTGGATGTTCTTGCTTTGACAATATGTGGAGATGCAGCCTTTTTCTTTCTTATGCTTTACTCTTAGAATTAGATGGTACTGGGGGAGGGGGAGGAGGAATGTGATGGGAGTTAGTTCGACATAACAATATTACAAGAGTGTGTGAATTCAGGGCGTTTGTAATAAGAGATGATAAGGCATGGCGGGATGAAGAACGGGTGGGGAAGCCACCATTTCAAACTAATCGGAGAATGTGATTCATGACTGTTAGTTATAGGAGGGAATTGTGCTTTGACTATGTGCTGAGGGGAGGGGAAGTCAGATTTTGGCTTGGGCTATGCATGTGCCGATGTGTTGCTGCTCGAATAAAGATTCTTTAAGGCAGCGGTTCTCAACCTTGGCAACTTTAAGTTGAAGTCCACAAGTCTTAAAGTTGCCAAGGTTGAGAACCCCTGCTTTAAGGTAAACAATGCCTCGAAGTTCTTTGAAGCCTTTCACACGTTGGAACCATAACAGTCTCATTAGTGGGAGAGGCTGTGAGTTGCAATTGGGACAGATCACTTTGGTCACACTCGTGAATTGAGTTGAACAACTTTCCTTGAGCCTAACCTGGCCTTTAAACAACATGCAACTCTAAATCAAAGTGGGTCCAGCCAGGACAAAACTGGGTCTTGGGAGAAGGGCGGCATATAAGTTTAAACAAATATAAATAAAATATAAATATAAAACCAGCTCACTTGGTTAGATCATCTAGGACAGGGGTAGCAACCTCAGCTTTTATGACTCATGGACTTCAACTCCCAGAATTCCTGAGTCAGCTATGCTGACTCAGGAATTCTGGGAGTTGAAGTCCATGAGTCATAAAAGAGCTGAGGTTGCTTACCCCTGATCTAGGATATATTTGTTAGTGAGCTGTAATGGCAAGAAGAAGGGCGCATGAGGCATCTCCTGGCCATGGAGGCTCTCCTTTAGCTGAATGTGTTGCAGAAGAAACTGGAGAAAACTGACTGCAGCTTGGCAAGTAAACCAATTCTCGGGGACGGGGTGTGTGTGTGTGTGTGTCTTACATGTTATCCAAAGGCATAGGATCCACTTCAAGAAGGGATACTCCTTCCTGGTCCAGCAACTTTAAGACTTCTCCTGAAATAGAGCAAAGAGATGTGACAATGAACTCAAGCAGACCAAAGAGACCAGGCCCTGGCTCAGAACAAAGAGAAGAAGTTTCACAGGATTCCAAGGTAATCCCATGTGAGCCTCAGGGCAGTTTCTAGGAAGAAAATTAAATGAAAGCAAAGGAGTCCAATATTTGATTTATATTTATTTTTCTTACCAGGCACGAGCCTGTTTTTGAAAAAGAAAGTGTTCAATTTATGCTCCGTGCCCTCAAGTGATAAGAATTAGAATTTGGGAGGGGGTGCTATGGCTGGAAAAAATAGTGCCAGGTATTTAACCAGTTGACTTCCTTGCCCTGAGTTTGCTGTGGTTACTGAGGAGAATACAATCCTCTATCTTGAAACTATGTTCAACCCATTGCTTAGATTGCAAGCTTGCCAGAGGCAGAAAGAATCATGTTTCTTGGATCTGCCTTAGGTGTCTGGGATCAGGTAATGTATAAAAATACAGAACTCATTCCTTCTTATGGTAAATACTAGGATTGTATAAAATGTCCCAAATCTGTCACGCTTGGAGCAACGAAACCCCGTCTCATTTTGAGTTCAAGAAATCTAGAAATGTAAGAAAAACCAGCTCTAATTCAAAATGAAGTGTTTCCCATTTTAAGTTATTTGCACATCCCTCGTAAATACACCAGGAGAATAATCTCCACTGTCTCTGTCCCCAGTTGCGTGGCTGAAGTACTTATTTGGAGCTTTCTCCTTATGACAAATGAGGCCCCGGCCTCCATCAAGATTCCTGTCAGAGCAGGTTCAACTCAAGGAAGAGGCTGACAAAGGAGAAGCAGGGCCCTTCCCTCTCAAAGATGGTTTAGATCAGGGGTAGGCAACCTTGGCTCTTTTATGACTCGTGGACTTCAACTCCCAGAATTCCTGAGCCAGCCACGCTGAGGGGAAAGGGAGAGGTTTCCAAGCTGAGCCATGCCGGCTCAGGAATTCTGGGAGTTGAAGTCCACGAGTCATAAAAGAGCCATAGTTCCCACTTGCTGGGTCAGGAATTCTGGGAATTGAAGTCTACGAGTCATGAAGGGGCCATAGTTCCCCCTTGGTGGCTCAGGAATTCTGGGAGTTGAAGTCCACGAGTCATAAAAGAGCCAAGGTTGCCTACCCCTGGTTTAGATCTTTACCTGTTGTAATCACACAGTCAACCTCACGGGTTTGGTGCTTTTGAATGAAGAAATCTGGCCTGGAAGCTTCTAGCTTTTTGTCATAGCAAGGCATCACAGTTACATGATAGATTTGATCTGGTGTCAGGCACTGGAACAAAAGAGTGTTGAAATTGCAAAAACTGCCAAAGGACTACTTGGCCCCTAACTTCCCAAGAGCGGATGCAACTGAATAGCAGAGCACAAAGAACAGGACCAGATCCCAGTCTGGAGCCTGAGCTGTCGGGCAATTAGAAATTGACCACTGAGCTCAGCCTTTTCTTTCCCCAAAACGTTTATATCACTTCCCCCTCTCCTGCTCTTCAAGTGATGGCCAGGGGATTCTGGGAATTGTAGAGTTATACATCTGAAAAGTAACATACATGATCTAAGTGCCCCACTGGGGGCAGTCACATCATGGGTAAATCGCATCGCACTCATGGCAGAAGCCCCATGGCGCTTCTGGGTTGAAAGGATTAGCCAGTGACATCCCCATTACCCAGGAGGTGCCCAGTTAGGAGCTCCTTTCAGGAGCTGGAGCGAAGGATGGGAGCTCACCCACCCCAGGGCAGCACTTGGGTCTTGAACATGGATTTGCTAACCTACAACCCAGCATCCTAACCATGCAAGCCATCGTGCTCCTTATGGGTAGGAAATTTAATAGGAAAGAGTTGGCTGCCTCTTTGGGAAACACACACACACACACACACACAAATGCTGTCTTTACAGAGGGAGCAAAGGCTCTGAGCTACAGCTATAGCAGATACCCAAAATTAAGACTGGGTCTTAAATTAATTTTTGCTCCAAAAGATGCATTGGGACTTATTTTCCGGTTAGGACTTATATTTGGGGAAACAAGGTATTAAATGCATCCCTCTGGCTGACAAACTTAACTGGGGCTTATTTTTGGGGTGGGACTTATATTAAGAGTGTCCTGAAAAATCATGCTAGGGCTTGTTTTCCAGTTGGGTCTTATTTTGGGGGAAACACGGTATTCGTAGCATATTCCCAGTTTGTCCTTTGCCTCCAGTGGCTTCCAAACTTCCTATTACACCTGTGAGAAAAGTTTGAGCCACACCTGGTGTTTGGCAAAGCGGTCCTTAATCAGGGAGCCCATGATCTGCTGAGGTGATCTGGTAGTGCTGATGTATGGGATGATAAAACTCCCGTGGGTTTTTTCAGCATAGCAGATCCAACCTGAAAGAGAAACATTTTAAAGAATTAAACCAATCTGCTGTCTATCTCTGGGTCAAGGAAAGCTACATACAAAGATGGACCATGACCCAATTTAAGAAGGGCTGCACAAGGAGTTCTTTTTCCCACCCATTTAAACTAAATATAACCAGACACCTAAATATGTATCAAGGCCCACACGTTTGGGCAAGACAACAAGAGAAATTGCACAGATGATGGCAAAGAAAGAAATGTGGTAATTGCTAAAAGGTATTTCTGAATCTCCTGAATCTTCACAAAGGCACAATCCCTTTGCAGGATTTGAAACACTTTGTGGTTATTGTCTCCCCCAGGCTGAATCGCCAATTATGGGAAAAGCTGCCAACAGACGGCCCTTCTGTCTCTCACACTGTTATGCCTCCTATGTTTTCCATGCCTTCCACACCATCGCTCAGAGTATGGGACTCAGGCAGGACATATGTAAGTCTCAAAACTGCCTGCTTGGCTCTGAAAATGTAAATACAGGTAGTCCTCTAAAGAATTCTAGTTCCCCGATCATCCTGCTTGCCCTTCTCTACAGGTTGAATAACAGAGTTGGAAGGGACCTTGGAGGTCTTCTAGTCCAACCCCCTGCTCAAGCAGGTGACCCTATAGACGGGACCGTCTTCTGCCACATACTTCCCTACGACCGGTGAGAGCACACAGAGTCGGCCTCCTCCGGGTCCCGTCAGCGAAACGATGTCGTCTGGCGGGCCCTAGGGGGAGGGCCTTCTCTGTTGTGGCGCCCGCCCTCTGGAACCAACTGCCTCCTGAAGTCCGCGTTTCTCCCACTCTCCTGGCCTTCCGAAATAACCTTAAAACCTATCTTTGCCGGCAGGCCTGGGGATGATTGTGAACTGTGGTGTGAATGTTGAATGTGTGTGTGGTTTCTCATTTTTTTAAATATTTTTGGTTGGATTCAGATTATGATCTGTTGTTTTATATAGATGTTGTAAGTTGCTCCGAGTCTTTGGAGAGGAGTGGCATATAAATCCAACAAATAAATAAATAAATAAATTCCAGACAAGTGGCTGTCCAATCGTCTCTTAAAAGCCCCCAGTGATGGAGTACCCACAATTTCTGGAGGCAAGCTGTTCCACTTAATTGTCCTCACTGTTAGGAAGTTATTTCTAGGTTGCTTCTCTCCTTGATTAGTTTCCAACCATTGTTTCTTGTCTTGCCCTCTGGTGCTTTGGAGAATAGCTTCACTCCCTTACAACCCCAATTGGGAATAGAATTTCAGTAGTAGGTCATTGTGATCATAGCACCCAGGAGATTGGACCTGGGTTTTTAAATTATTTTTATAGTGGTTGTTGGTGAATCACATGGTTGTAAATCCAAATCATGCAGTTGATAAGCGAATCCATTCTCCCGAATGGGTATTTTTTTTTTTTTTGCAAACTGGCAAAATATACCAGAAACTGCTAGAAAACAATGCAAATCAGAGTCAAATGACCACAGGATGCTTCAATCAGTCATAAATATGAGCCAGTTGCACTGTAATCCAATCATGTGACTGGAAGGGGGAGGCATGTTTTACAACAGTTGGAAATGTTTTATCAGATGATAAAGGATTTTTCCAAGGCTGTCGTTCTTTGAAATTTAAAACTTACTAATCATAAAACAAGGACTACCTACAGTAGTGGCCAAAATTGTGAAAACCTTTTGGGAAAAGTGTATTTTTGATGGCTGACAACACTTTTTTTTTGGGGGGGGAGTAGTACCATAAAATGATATATCGATGAAAATATGATTTAATCAAGAATTTCATGCAACAGAGTTTGTTCAATTATCTGTACTGTATTCTATGAAAAGTTATAGCCAAATAACCAGAAAAAGGAAGCACAACTTGTTTAGATTGATATCGGGTAGCTTTCCTTCATCTGATTGTAGCCAATGAGCATGAGCATTTAGAGAGCCAATCGGGTGTCATCCTGTTTTGGCAATGAGCCAATCAGATCAGAGTAGGATTCAGTTATTGATGTCACGTATTGAAGCTGAGAGGAGGACATTTGTCAGTGTGTTCTGGGATCGCTACCAAGTTGGTTGGGATTTTCTTTGTGTTCTTTCATTTAGTGAGCTTGTAAAATGTAATAAAATTAAAGTAACAGTGCAAAAAGTTGACTGGTTGCCCAGAAAGCGATGTAAAATAGTATTATTAAGTGATCAAGGCCACCGTTATAAAGAAATGAGAAGAAAAATGGGTGGAAACTTAACCAAAGGTGGCATTTCTACTGTACACTTTTTCCCAAAAGGTTTCCATAATTTTGGCCACTACTGTACAATTTACCTTTGAATGTCTTTAAACTTTTCTTTTTTTTTTATTATAAAAATTCTTTTATTAAAACAATCAACATTGAACATAAAAACATATTATGCAGCAATCATCATGACACCTGGTATGCAGTACTACCGGTAAGTATTAGTCTTTGAAAACGTCTGAATTAGTAAGCCTTTTTCCCCCACTCCTCGCGTCTAGCCTCAACTATACTCCTGTTGCATTTTATTTGATTGGTGTTTCTCCTATCTGTTTCAATATTAATGTGATCAACATTAAACATAAGATCCTATTGCTAAGCAATCATCCTAGAACATAGCATACAACATTAGGTATTAGTCTTTGTAAACATCTGTTTTAGTAAACGTTCTTCCCTCCTCCCTTACATCTTCAAGTATACTCCGAATACATTTTGTTTGATTGGTGTTTCTCTTATATATGGTCTTTAAACTTTTCTTGTAATTTCTTAAAATGTGGTGCCTAGATTTGTAGTCAATTATGGTGGTCAGATCCAGGGCACATAATTATGTCAAGGAGAGTCGTGCTTCCATCTTCACTCCCCTCTGGTGCCAGGTGACGTTTACTTACCAGGGCAAGCAGCGGCTAACATGGGCAAAGCCTTCTTATCTTCTGCTCGTCTCTGGAAACGTTGCACAAATTCCCACTGGCTCTCCAGCAAACTGAAGTTCCTGGCAAAAGTTGTGTCAAAGACAAAATGGACACCTGACAAAGGAGAAGGAAGGGAAGTGTTGAACAGATACTACGAGGAAGCGCAATTCAGGATGACATTTGGTCAACTTGGCTGCAGCAAGAGGCCGCAGCCATTGATGATGATGATAATAATAATAATAATAATAATGATGATGTTGGAAGAGACCGTGGAGGCCATCTAGTCCAGCCGCCTGCTCAGGGAGGAAACAAATGGCTGTCCAGTCTCTTCTTAATAACTTCCAGTGTTGGAGCATTCACCGCTTCTGGAGGCAGGTGGTTCCACTGGTTAATTGTTCTAACTGCTCAGCATCCCTTTTGAGAATTTCAAGGAGCAAACTGGCTGAGAGAGGACAATGCAGCCTGTATACACAAATCTCTTAGCACCATTTTCAAATCAAAATTACTCACCTAAATTCTTAAAGAAGGCTGTCAGCTTCTTAGCTGCATCTAAAGGAGTCATTCCGAATCTCGCAGCTAAAGAAGCTCTGGACTGTGGAGATACAGACACCACCACCAATTTCTTGGATGAATTGGATGCCTTTTAGTTAAAAAAAAAAAAACAAAGGAAGAAAAAACCCCCGTAACTCCACTGATCTAGCACACTCATATTTGTATAACATAAGGCAAGCGAACTATTTCCATATGTTTATTATCTAATACAGGAAATATACCTCTTCACTAGATAAAATTAATATTAAAGGTTGACTCCTGGTGAATTGAGGAACACATCCCCTTTCGCTCTCTCCCTCACCCCCGCCCATACTGAATGTAGAAAATGATTACAAATGGTAATAGAAAAAGAGAAAGTTGAAGGCCATCGAACTTGTTTAGTGCAAGATTCAAAATTAAACACAAGGACCTCATCGCTAGATCCTTGCTTCCAATTGGTTCCCTCCGCCCTATTTAGTCCGTCTTGTTCCAATGCTAAGTCACCCACCTTATTGGCGTTCAGCACTTTGCAGAGCTCTTCGTGGCTCTGCTGAGTGATTAGGACACTCTCCGCCGAGGTGATGCAACCGCTGCAGGCCAAGCAGTCATTCAGGGTAATCTTGGCCCTTTCCAGTCTTTGGGACCCGCCATCCTAGGAAGGAAGCCATCGAATGGGCTGCTGTCAGCACCCTGGAAAAAGTAATTACGAGGGGCATCCACAGGGAAGGTTAAAAAGTCAGGAGGCGAGCTGCAACCACACAAGCGAAGCCCCACCACTCATTGTACACGCCACATGGCTGTGACTACCATCTTGACCAGGGGTGTTCAAACTTGGCCCTTGTCTGACTTGTGGACTTCAACTCCCAGAATTCCTCAGCCAGCAACGCTGGCTGAGGAATTCTGGGAGTCGAAGTCCACAAGTCAGAAAAGGGCCAAGTTTGAAGACTCCTGGTCTTGACCTTTTTGACAAACACACACGCTCCAGGTACCGGTAGTCCTCGACTTACAACAGTTCATTTAGTGACTGCTCAAAGTTATGACAGTGCTGGAAAAGTGATGTACGACCGTTTTTTTACACTTACGACCGTTGCGGCACCCCCATGATCACGTGATTGAAATTCAGCCGCTTAGCAACTGACTCGTATTTATGACGGTGGCAGTTTCCCGTGATCACATGATCCTCTTTTGTGACCTGACAAGCAAAGTCCATGGAGGAAGCCCGATTCACTTACCAACCGTGCTGGCAATTTAACAACTGCAGTGATTCACTTAACAATGGGTGGCAAGAAAGGTTGTAAAATGGGGCAAAACTTGCTTAACAAATGTCTCACTTAGCAAGAGAAATGTTGGGGTCAATTGTGGTCAGAAGTGGAGGACTAGCTGTACTCCTGTTCACTTCCCACTTTTGTTACAGGGTTCCTACCATCAAAGACACTAGAGCAGTGTTTCTCAACCTTGACAATTTTAAGGCATGTGGACTTCAACTCCCAGAATTCCACAGCCAGCACGGTTGAGAAACACTGCACTAGAGGTCGTACAGATTTCTTTTGCTCTGTTCCACAGAGATTTGTGCTAGGCTATATACCTTTGAGAACACTTAATTTGTTGTCAAGAGTTTGGGTTTCACAGCAAAAACTAAGATAAGTTTCTGATTATGACAAAAATGAACCACATCAATTGCTAGTCCTCCAATCTAGAGCTATTTCAAGCCCAACAAAAAGTCATGTTAAAGTTGGTTTGTGTTGCACAGTTACTAATCACGGTGAAACATGTTGAAAAAAAAAGTTTGTTCTATAGTCTCCAAAATACACTCAAACAGGGGAAAGGAAAACTTTACCTGGCCAACTTGGAAATAACTTCCATCGTCTTCAACACGGATCTTAGCTGCTACTTTCCCAGACTTCTCAACCTTGATTGGCTTTATGCATTCCTGAAAGGGAAATCAAACAAGTCATAAAAGGGCCAAGTTTGAAGACCCCTGCTCTATGGTAAGAAGAGCAGCCAATAAATTTTGTAAATAAATACATCTAATCTCCACAGGGATGAGTTCCAAAGGGAGGGAGCCACCACGGAGAGGGCCCTTCTTTGAAGACCCTGCCAGATGTTCCTTCTTAGGAAAAGGGACTCTTGACATTCCCCTGCCTCCCTGCTCTGTGGGCCAGGTAGATCCGACTGGGAAGGGACAGTCCTTCAGATAATCTGGTCCCAAGACAACACTAGATATTAAAATATTATTACAGTGCCAGAATCTTGCAAGTCTGCGTGTGCCTCTCCCTCCTGGCCTTTCTCCTTAAGGCAGGGGTCTTCCAACTTGGCCCTTTGATGACTTGTGGACTTCAACTCCCAGAATTCTTCAGCCAGCATGCCTGGCTGAGGAACTCTGGGAGTTGAAGTCCACAAGTCACCAAAGGGCCAAGTTGGAAGACCCCTCGCCTAAACCGACTCCCGCTTTCCCAACTGGCAGCGAGTGGAGCCATTTAAACCAAGGCCGCCGCCTCTCCTCCTAGAGGGGGAAACCCGAACCCAGTGAGGGCGATAGAAAGCCCTTCCTCACGGCTGCGCTTGTGGCACAGCGATGCTGAGGCAAGCGGAGAAGGCAGCTCCTGCCAAGCCGGCCTCCAGACCGGCTCCGTCCCCTTCGGCCTCTGCCAGGACAGGGCTACCGATAAGGCCTACCAACGTCGCTTCCGTCAAGCGACGCGGACCCCGGCCTGACGCCCACCTGCGAGGGCCCGATGAAGTCGTCCAGGTCTGTCAGCTGCAGAGCGCCGCTGAAGGGCGACGCCACCGCCATCTTGCGCCCGCCTTGCCGTAAAGCACCGTAAAGCGCGAGCCGCGCTTCCGCAAAAGGCGGCGAGGTCACAGGTACTCCTGTCGTAAAAGCCGCCGCTAAGCAGGCCCACGAGGCTCCGCCCACTCTCCGCCTGAAGGGGCGGTTCGAGAGACCTACGGAGGGAGAAGAGCGGGGCGCACGAGGCTCCGCCCACTCTCCTCCCGGCGGGGGCCTTTGAGGGAACCTACGTAGGGAGAAGAGCCGGGCGCACACGAGGCTCCGCCCACTCTCCTCTGACGGGGGCGTTTGAGGGAACCTACGTAGGGAGACGAGCCTGGCTCAAGAGGCTCCGCCCACTCTCCCGACGGGGGCGGTTCGAGAGACCTACGTAGGAAGAAGAGCCGGGCGCACGAGGCTCCGCCCACTCTCCGCCTGAAGGGGCGGTTCGAGAGATCTACTACCGGTAGGGAGAAGAGCCGGGCGCACGAGGCTCCGCCCACTCTCCGCCGGAAGGGGCGGTTCGAGAAACCTACGGAGGGAGAAGAGCCGGGCGCACGATGCTCCGCCCACTCTCCGCCTGAAGGGGCGGTTAGAGAGATCTACTAGGGAGAAGAGCCGGGCGCACGAGGCTCCGCCCACTCTCCGCCTGAAGGGGCGGTTCGAGAGACCTACGCAGGGAGAAGAGCCGGGGGCACGAGGCTCCGCCCACTCTCCGCCTGAAGGGGCGGTTCGAGAGACCTACGCAGGGAGAAGAGGCGGGCGCACGAGGCTCCGCCCACTATCCGCCTGAAGGGGCGGTTCGAGAGACATACGCAGGGAGAAGAGGCGGGCGCACGAGGCTCCGTCCACTCTCCTCCCGGGGGGGGGGGGCTTTGAGTAGTAGATCTCTCGAACCGCCCCTTCAGGCGGACAGTGGGCGGAGCCTCGTGCGCCCTGCTCTCTACGTAGGTTCCATCAAACCGCCCCCCTCGAGAGAATGGGCGGAGCCTCGTGCACCCGGCTCTTCCCCCTGCGTAGGTCTCTCGAACCGCCCCTTCAGACAGACAGTCGGCGGAGCCTCGTGCGCCCGGCTCTTCTCCCTGCGTAGGTCTCTCGAACCGCCCCTTCAGGCGGAGAGTGGGCGGAGCCTCGTGCGCCCTGCTCTCTACGTAGGTTCCATCAAACCGCCCCCCTCGAGAGAATGGGCGGAGCTTCGTGCGCCCGGCTCTTCTCCCTACCTAGGTCTCTCTAACTGCCCCTTCAGGCGGAGAGTGGGCGGAGCCTCGTGTGCGCCCGGCTCTTGTCCCTACGTAGGTTCCCTCAAAGGCCCCCGCCGGGAGGAGAGTGGGCGGAGCCTCGTGCGCCCTGCTCTCTACGTAGGTTCCATCAAACCGCCCCCCTCGAGAGAATGGGCGGAGCCTGGTGCGCCCGGCTCTTCTCCCTGCGTAGGTCGCTCGAACCGCCCCTTCAGGCGGAGAGTGGGCGGAGCCTCGTGCGCCCGGCTCTTCTCCCTAGTAGATCTCTCGAACCGCCCCTTCAGGCGGACAGTGGGCGGAGCCTCGTGCGCCCTGCTCTCTACGTAGGTTCCATCAAACCGCCCCCCTCAAGAGAATGGGCGGAGCCTCGTGCGCCCGGCTCTTCTCCCTAGTAGATCTCTCGAACCGCCCCTTCAGGTGGATAGTGGACGGAGCCTCGTGCGCCCTTCTCTCTACGTAGGTTCCATCAAACCGCCCCCCTCGAGAGAATGGGCGGAGCCTCGTGCGCCCGGCTCTTCTCCCTACGTAGGTCTCTCTAACCGCCCCTTCAGGCGGAGAGTGGGCGGACCCTCGTGCGACCGGCTCTTCTCCCTGCGTAGGTCTCTCGAACCGCCCGTTCAGGCGGAGAGTGGGCGGAGCCTCGTGCGCCCGGCTCTTCTCCCTGCGTAGGACTCTCGAACCGCCCCTTCAGGCGGAGAGTGGGCGGAGCCTCGTGCGCTCTTCTCTGCATAGGTTCCATCAAACCGCCCCCCTCGAGAGAATGGGCGGAGCCTCGTGCGCCCGGCTCTTCTCCCTGCGTAGGTCTCTCGAACCGCCCCTTCAGGCGGAGAGTGGGCGGAGCCTCGTGCGCCCTTCTCTCTACGTAGGTTCCATCAAACCGCCCCCCTCGAGAGAATGGGCGGAGCGTCGTGTCCGCCCGGCTCTTCTCCCTACGTAGGTTCCCTCAAAGGCCCCCGCCGGGAGGAGAGTGGGCGGAGCCTCGTGCGCCCGGCTTTTCTCCCTACCGGTAGTAGATCTCTCGAACCGCCCCGTCAGGCGGAGAGTGGGCGGAGCCTCGTGCGCCCGGCTCTTCTCCCTGCGTAGGTCTCTCGAACCGCTCCTTCAGGCGGACAGTGGGCGGAGCCTCGTGCGCCCTTCTCTCTACGTAAGTTCCATCAAACCGCCCCCCTCGAGAGAATGGGCGGAGCCTCGTGCGCCCGGCTCTTCTCCCTACGTAGGTCTCTCTAACCGCCCCTTCAGGCGGACAGTGGGCGGAGCCTCGTGTGCGCCCGGCTCTTGTCCCTACATAGGTTCCCTCAAAGGCCCCCGCCGGGAGGAGAGTGGGTGGAGCCTCGTGCGCCCGGCTCTTCTCCCTAGTAGATCTCTCGAACCGCCCCTTCAGGCGAAGAGTGGGCGGAGCCTCGTGCGCCCGGCTCTTCTCCCTAGTAGATCTCTCGAACCGCCCCTTCAGACGGAGAGTGGGCGGAGCCTCGTGCGCCCGGCTCTTCTCCCTGCATAGGTCTCTCGAACCGCCCCTTCAGGCGGAGAGTGGGCGGAGCCTCTTGCACCCGGCTCTTCTCCCTGCGTAGGTCTCTGGAACCGCCCCTTGAGGCGGAGAGTGGGCGGAGCCTCGTGCGCCCGGCTCTTGTCCCTACGTACGTTCCCTCAAAGGCCCCCGCCGGGAGGAGAGTGGGCGGAGCCTCATGCGCCCGGCTCTTCTCCCTAGTAGATCTCTCGAACCGCCCCTTCAGTCGGAGAGTGGGCGGAGCCTCGTGCGCCCGACTCTTCTCCCTGCGTAGGTCTCTCGAACCGCCCCATCAGGCGGACAGTGGGCGGAGCCTCGTGCGCCCTGCTCTCTACGTAAGTTCCATCAAACCGCCCCCCTCGAGAGAATGGGCGGAGCCTCGTGCGCCCGGTTCATCTCCCTACGTAGGTCTCTCGAACCGCCCCTTCAGACGGAGAGTGGGCGGAGCCTCGTGCGCCCGGCTCTTCTCCCTGTGTAGGTCTCTCGAACCGCCTCTTCAGGCGGAGTGGGCGGAGCCTCGTGCGCCCTTCTCTCTACGTAGGTACCATCAAACCGCACCCCTCGAGAGAATGGGCGGAGCCTCGTGTCCGCCCGGCTCTTCTCCCTACGTAGGTTCCCTCAAAGGCCCCCGCCGGGAGGAGAGTGGGCGGAGCCTCGTGCGCCCTTCTCTCTACGTAGGTTCCATCAAACCGCCCCCCGCGAGAGAATGGGCGGAGCCTCGTGCGCCCGGCTCTTCTCCCTACGTAGGTCTCTCGAACCGCCCCTTCAGGCGGAGAGTGGGCGGAGCCTCGTGCGCCCGGCTCTTCTCCCTGCGTAGGTCTCTCAAACCGCCCCTTCAGGCGGAGAGTGGACGGAGCCTCGTGCGCCCGGCTCTTCTCCCTACGTAGGTTCCCTCAAACGCCCCCGCCGGGAGGAGAGTGGGCGGAGCCTCATGCGCCCGGCTCTTCTCCCTGCGTAGGTCTCTCAAACCGCCCCTTCAGGCGGAGAGTGGGCGGAGCCTTGTGCGCCCTGCTCTCTACGTAGGTTCCATCAAACCGCCCCCCTCGAGAGAATGGGCGGAGCCTCGTGCTCCCGGCTCTTCTCCCTACGTAGGTCTCTCTAACCGCCCCTTCAGGCGGACAGTGGGCGGAGCCTCGTGTGCGCCCGGCTCTTGTCCCTACGTAGGTTCCCTCAAAGGCCCCCGCCGGGAGGAGAGTGGGCGGAGCCTCGTACGCCCTGCTCTCTACGTAGTTTCCATCAAACCGCCCCCCTCGAGAGAATGGGCGGAGCCTCGTGCGCCCGGCTCTTCTCCCTACGTAGGTCTCTCTA
Organism: Bothrops alternatus; assembly: GCA_034064705.1. NCBI lineage: Eukaryota > Metazoa > Chordata > Lepidosauria > Squamata > Viperidae > Bothrops > Bothrops alternatus. The sequence continues at coordinate 564,180 of JARGCV010000386.1, forward strand.
ACCGCCCCTTCAGGCGGAGAGTGGGCGGAGCCTCGTGCGACCGGCTCTTCTCCCTGCGTAGGTCGCTCGAACCGCCCCTTCAGGCGGAGAGTGGGCGGAGCCTCGTGCGCCCGGCTCTTCTCCCTAGTAGATCTCTCGAACCGACCCTTCAGGCGGAGAGTGGACGGAGCCTCGTGCGCCCGGCTCTTCTCCCTGCGTAGGTCTCTCGAACCGCCCCTTCAGGCGGAGAGTGGGCGGAGCCTCGTGCGCCCTTCTCTCTACGTAGCTTCCATCAAACCGCACCCCTCGAGAGAATGGGCGGAGCCTCGTGTCCGCCCGGCTCTTCTCCCTACGTAGGTTCCCTCAAAGGCCCCCGCCGGGAGGAGAGTGGGCGGAGCCTCATGCGCCCGGCTCTTGTCCCTACGTAGGTTCCCTCAAAGGCCCTCGCCGGGAGGAGAGTGGGCGGAGCCTCGTGCGCCCGGCTCTTGTCCCTACGTAGGTTCCCTCAAAGGACCCCGCCGGGAGGAGAGTGGGCGGAGCCTCGTGCGCCCTTCTCTCTACGTAGTTTCCATCAAACCGCCCCCCTCGAGAGAATGGGCGGAGCCTCATGCGCCCGGCTCTTCTCCCTACCGGTAGTAGATCTCTCGAACCGCCCCTTCAGGCGGAGAGTGGGCGGAGCCTCGTGCGCCCGGCTCTTCTCCCTAGTAGATCTCTCGAACCGCCCCTTCAGGCGGACAGTGGGCGGAGCCTCGTGCGCCCTGCTCTCTACGTAGGTTCTATCAAACCGCCCCCCTCGAGAGAATGGGCGGAGCCTCGTGCGCCCGGGTCTTCTCCCTACGTAGGTCTCTCTAACCGCCCCTTCAGGCGGAGAGTGGGCGGAACCTCGTGCGCCCGGCTCTTCTCCCTGCGTAGGTCTCTCGAACCGCCCCTTCAGGCGGAGAGTGGGCGGAGCCTCGTGTGCGCCCGGCTCTTGTTCCTACGTAGGTTCCCTCAAAGGCCCCCGCCGGGAGGAGAGTGGGCGGAGCCTCATGCGCCCGGCTCTTCTCCCTAGTACCGTAGATCTCTCGAAACGTCCCTTCAGGCGCAGAGTGGGCGGAGCCTCGTGCGCCCGGCTCTTCTCCCTAGTAGCTCTCTCGAACCGACCCTTCAGGCGGAGAGTGGGCGGACCCTCGTGCGCCCTTCTCTCTACGTATGTTCCATCAAACCGCCCCCCTCGAGAGAATGGGCGGAGCCTCGTGTCCGCCCGGCTCTTCTCCCTGCGTAGGTCTCTCGAACCGCCCCTTCAGGCGGAGAGTGGGCGGAGCCTCGTGCGCCCTTCTCTCTACGTAGGTTCCATCAAACCGCCCCCTCGAGAGAATGGGCGGAGCCTTGTGTCCGCCCGGCTCTTCTCCCTACGTAGGTTCCCTCAAAGGCCCCCGCCGGGAGGAGAGTGGGCGGAGCCTCGTGCGCCCGGCTCTTCTCCCTAGTAGATCTCTCGAACCGCCCCTTCAGGCGGACAGTGGGCGGAGCCTCGTGCGCCCTTCTCTCTACGTAGGTTCCATCAAACCGCCCCCTCGAGAGAATGGGCGGAGCCTCGTGCGCCCGGCTCTTCTCTCTACGTAGGTCTCTCTAACCGCCCCTTCAGGCGGAGAGTGGGTGGAGCCTCGTGCGCCCGGTTCTTCTCCCTAGTAGATCTCTCGAACCGCCCCTTCAGGCGGAGAGTGGGCGGAGCCTCGTGCGCCCGGCTCTTCTCCCTAGTAGATCTCTCGAACCGCCCCTTCAGACGGAGAGTGGGCGGAGCCTCGTGCGCCCGGCTCTTCTCCCTGCATAGGTCTCTCGAACCGCCCCTTCAGGCGGAGAGTGGGTGGAGCCTCGTGCGCCCGGCTCTTCTCCCTAGTAGATCTCTGGAACCGCCCCTTCAGGCGGAGAGTGGGCGGAGCCTCGTGCACCCGGCTCTTCTCCCTGCGTAGGTCTCTGGAACCGCCCCTTCAGGCGGAGAGTGGGCGGAGCCTCGTGCGCCCGGCTCTTGTCCCTACGTAGGTTCCCTCAAAGGCCCCCGCCGGGAGGAGAGTGGGCGGAGCCTCATGCGCCCGGCTCTTCTCCCTAGTAGATCTCTCGAACCGCCCCTTCAGGCGGAGAGTGGGCGGAGCCTCGTGCGCCCGGCTCTTCTCCCTGCGTAGGTCTCTCGAACCGCTCCTTCAGGCGGAGAGTGGGCGGAGCCTCGTGTCCGCCCGGCTCTTCTCCCTACGTAGGTTCTCTCAAAGGCCCCCGCCGGGAGGAGAGTGGGCGGAGCCTCGTGCGCCCGGCTCTTCTCCCTAGTATATCTCTCGAACCGCCCCTTCAGGCGGACAGTGGGCGGAGCCTCGTGCGCCCTGCTCTCTACGTAGGTTCCATCAAACCGCCCCCCTCGAGAGAATGGGCGGAGCCTCGTGCGCCCGGCTCTTCTCCCTAGTAGATCTCTCGAACCGCCCCTTCAGGCGGACAGTGGGCGGAGCCTCGTGCGTCTGGCTCTTCTCCCTACGTAGGTTCCCTCAAAGGCCCCCGCCGGGAGGAGAGTGGGCGGAGCCTCGTGCGCCCGGCTCTTCTCCCTGCGTAGGTCGCTCGAACCGCCCCATCAGGCGGAGAGTGGGCGGAGCCAGGTGCGCCCGGCTCTTCTCCCTGTGTAGGTCTCTCGAATCGCCCCTTCAGGCGGAGAGTGGGCGGAGCCTCGTGTGCGCCCGGCTCTTGTCCCTACGTAGGTTCCCTCAAAGGCCCCCGCCGGGAGGAGAGTGGGCGGAGCCTCGTGCGCCCGGCTCTTCTCCCTGTGTAGGTCTCTCGAATCGCCCCTTCAGGCGGAGAGTGGGCGGAGCCTCGTGTGCGCCCGGCTCTTGTCCCTACGTAGGTTCCCTCAAAGGCCCCCGCCGGGAGGAGAGTGGGCGGAGCCTCGTGCGCCCTCCTCTCTACGTAGGTTCCATCAAACCGCCCCCCTCGAGAGAATGGGCGGAGCCTCGTGCGCCCGGCTCTTCTCCCTGCGTAGGTCTCTCGAACCGCCCCTTCAGGCGGACAGTGGGCGGAGCCTCGTGAGCCCTTCTCTCTACGTAGGTTCCATCAAAACGCCCCCCTCGAGAGAATGGGCGGAGCCTCGTGCGCCCGGCTCTTCTCCCTACGTAGGTCTCTCTAACCGCCCCTTCAGGCGGACAGTGGGCGGAGCCTCGTGTGCGCCCGGCTCTTGTCCCTACATAGGTTCCCTCAAAGGCCCCCGCCGGGAGGAGAGTGGGTGGAGCCTCGTGCGCCCGGCTCTTCTCCCTAGTAGATCTCTCGAACCGCCCCTTCAGGCGGAGAGTGGGCGGAGCCTCGTGCGCCCGGCTCTTGTCCCTACGTAGGTTCCCTCAAAGGCCCCCGCCGGGAGGAGAGTGGGCGGAGCCTCATGCGCCCGGCTCTTCTCCCTAGTAGATCTCTCGAACCGCCCCTTCAGTCGGAGAGTGGGCGGAGCCTCGTGCGCCCGACTCTTCTCCCTGCGTAGGTCTCTCGAACCGCCCCTTCAGGCGGACAGTGGGCGGAGCCTCGTGCGCCCTTCTCTCTACGTAGGTTCCATCAAACCGCCCCCTTCGAGAGAATGGGCGGAGCCTCGTGCGCCCGGCTCTTCTCCCTACGTAGGTCTCTCTAACCGCCCCTTCAGGCGGACAGTGGGCGGAGCCTCGTGTGCGCCCGGCTCTTGTCCCTACGTAGGTTTCCTCAAAGGCCCCCGCCGGGAGGAGAGTGGCCGGAGCCTCGTGCGCCCGGCTCTTCTCCCTAGTAGATCTCTCGAACCGCCCCTTCAGGCGGACAGTGGGCGGAGCCTCGTGCGCCCTTCTCTCTACGTAGGTTCCATCAAACCGACCCCTCGAGAGAATGGGTGGAGCCTCGTGCGCCTGGCTCTTCTCCCTACGTAGGTTCCCTCAAAGGCCCCCGCCGGGAGGAGAGTGGGCGGAGCCTCGTGCGCCCGGCTCTTCTCCCTAGTAGATCTCTCGAACCGCCCCTTCAGGCGGACAGTGGGCGGAGCCTCGTGCCCCCTGCTCTCTACGTAAGTTCCATCAAACCGCCCCCCTCGAGAGAATGGGCGGAGCCTCGTGCGCCCGGCTCATCTCCCTACGTAGGTCTCTCGAACCGCCCCTTCAGACGGAGAGTGGGCGGAGCCTCGTGCGCCCGGCTCTTCTCCCTGCGTAGTCGCTCGAACCGCCCCTTCAGGCGGAGAGTGGGCGGAGCCTCGTGCGCCCGGCTCTTCTCCCTGTGTAGGTCTCTCGAACCGCCCCTTCAGGCGGAGAGTGGGCGGAGCCTTGTGCGCCCTGCTCTCTACGTAGGTTCCATCAAACCGCCCCCCTCGAGAGAATGGGCGGAGCCTCGTGCGCCCGGCTCTTCTCCCTGCGTAGGTCTCTCGAACCGCCCCTTCAGGCGGAGAGTGGGCGGAGCCTCGTGCGCCCTTCTCTCTACGTAGGTTCCATCAAACCGCACCCCTCGAGAGAATGGGCGGAGCCTCGTGTCCGCCCGGCTCTTCTCCCTACGTAGGTTCCCTCAAAGGCCCCCGCCGGGAGGAGAGTGGGCGGAGCCTCGTACGCCCTGCTCTCTACGTAGGTTCCATCAAACCGCCCCCCTCGAGAGAATGGGCGGAGCCTCGTGCGCCCGGCTCTTCTCCCTACGTAGGTCTCTCTAACCGCCCCTTCAGGCGGAGAGTGGGCGGAGCCTCGTGCGCCCGGCTCTTCTCCCTACGTAGGTCTCTCTAACCGCCCCTTCAGGCGGAGAGTGGGCGGAGCCTCGTGTGCGCCCGGCTCTTGTCCCTACGCAGGTTCCCTCAAAGGCCCCCGCCGGGAGGAGAGTGGGCGGAGCCTCGTGCGCCCGGCTCTTCTCCCTAGTAGATCTCTCGAACCGCCCCTTCAGACGGAGAGTGGGCGGAGCCTCGTGCGCCCGGCTCTTCTCCCTGCGTAGGTCTCTCTAACCGCCCCGTCAGGCGGAGAGTGGGCGGAGCATCGTGCGCCCGGCTCTCTACGTAGGTTCCATCAAACCGCCCCCTCGAGAGAATGGGCGGAGCCTCGTGTGCGCCCGGCTCTTGTTCCTACGTAGGTTCCCTCAAAGGCCCCCGCCGGGAGGAGAGTGGGCGGAGCCTCATGCGCCCGGCTCTTCTCCCTAGTACCGTAGATCTCTCGAACCGTCCCTTCAGGCGCAGAGTGGGCGGAGCCTCGTGCGCCCGGCTCTTCTCCCTAGTAGCTCTCTCGAACCGACCCTTCAGGCGGAGAGTGGGCGGACCCTCGTGCGCCCTTCTCTCTACGTAGGTTCCATCAAACCGCCCCCCTCGAGAGAATGGGCGGAGCCTCGTGTCCGCCCGGCTCTTCTCCCTAGTAGATCTCTCGAACCGCCCCTTGAGGCGGACAGTGGGCGGAGCCTCGTGCGTCTGGCTCTTCTCCCTACGTAGGTTCCCTCAAAGGCCCCCGCCGGGAGGAGAGTGGGCGGAGCCTCGTGCGCCCGGCTCTTCTCCCTGCGTAGGTCGCTCGAACCGCCCCATCAGGCGGAGAGTGGGCGGAGCCTCGTGCGCCCGGCTCTTCTCCCTGTGTAGGTCTCTCGAATCGCCCCTTCAGGCGGAGAGTGGGCGGAGCCTCGTGTGCTCCCGGCTCTTGTCCCTACGTAGGTTCCCTCAAAGGCCCCCGCCGGGAGGAGAGTGGGCGGAGCCTCGTGCGCCCGGCTCTTCTCCCTGTGTAGGTCTCTCGAACCGCCCCTTCAGGCGGAGAGTGGGCGGAGCCTTGTGAGCCCTGCTCTCTACGTAGGTTCCATCAAACCGCCCCCTCGAGAGAATGGGCGGAGCCTCGTGCGCCCGGCTCTTCTCCCTACGTAGGTCTCTCTAACCGCCCCTTCAGGCGGACAGTGGGCGGAGCCTCGTGTGCGCCCGGCTCTTGTCCCTACGTAGGTTCCCTCAAAGGCCCCCGCCGGGAGGAGTGGGCGGAGCCTCGTGCGCCCTCCTCTCTACGTAGGTTCCATCAAACCGCCCCCCTCGAGAGAATGGGCGGAGCCTCGTGGGCCCGGCTCTTCTCCCTGCGTAGGTCTCTCGAACCGCCCCTTCAGGCGGACAGTGGGCGGAGCCTCGTGCGCCCTTCTCTCTACGTAGTTCCATCAAACCGCCCCCCTCGAGAGAATGGGCGGAGCCTCGTGCGCCCGGCTCTTCTCCCTACGTAGGTCTCTCGAACCGCCCCTTCAGACGGAGAGTGGGCGGAGCCTCGTGTCCGCCCGGCTCTTCTCCCTACGTAGGTTCTCAAAGGCCCCCGCCGGGAGGAGAGTGGGCGGAGCCTCGTGCGCCCTTCTCTCTACGTAGGTTCCATCAAACCGCCCCCCTCGAGAGAATGGGCGGAGCCTCGTGCGCCCGGCTCTTCTCCCTAGTATATCTCTCGAACCGCCCCTTCAGGCGGACAGTGGGCGGAGCCTCGTGCGCCCGGTTCTTCTCCCTGCGTAGGTCTCTCGAACCGCCCCTTCAGGCGGACAGTGGGCGGAGCCTCGTGCGCCGGGCTCTTCTCCCTGCGTAGGTCTCTCGAACCGTCCCTTCAGGCGGATAGTGGGCGGAGCCTCGTGCGCCCGGCTCTTCTCCCTGCGTAGGTTTCTCGAACCGCCCCTTCAGGCGGAGAGTGGGCGGAGCCTCGTGTCCGCCCGGCTCTTCTCCCTAGTACCGGTAGATCACTCGAACCGCCCCTTCAGGTGGATAGTGGACGGAGCCTCGTGCGCCCTTCTCTCTACGTAGGTTCCATCAAACCGCCCCCCTCGAGAGAATGGGCGGAGCCTCGTGCGCCCGGCTCTTCTCCCTACGTAGGTCTCTCTAACCGCCCCTTCAGGTGGATAGTGGACGGAGCCTCGTGCGCCCTTCTCTCTACGTAGGTTCCATCAAACCGCCCCCCTCGAGAGAATGGGCGGAGCGTCGTGTCCGCCCGGCTCTTCTCCCTACGTAGGTTCCCTCAAAGGCCCCCGCCGGGAGGAGAGTGGGCGGAGCCTCGTGCGCCCGGCTTTTCTCCCTACCGGTAGTAGATCTCTCGAACCGCCCCTTCAGGCGGAGAGTGGGCGGAGCCTCGTGCGCCCGCCTCTTCTCCCTGCGTAGGTCTCTCGAACCGCTCCTTCAGGCGGAGAGTGGGCGGAGCCTCGTGCGCCCGGCTCTTCTCCCTAGTAGATCTCTCGAACCGCCCCTTCAGACGGAGAGTGGGCGGAGCCTCGTGCGCCCGGCTCTTCTCCCTGCATAGGTCTCTCGAACCGCCCCTTCAGTCGGAGAGTGGGCGGAGCCTCGTGCGCCCGACTCTTCTCCCTGCGTATGTCTCTCGAACCGCCCCATCAGGCGGACAGTGGGCGGAGCCTCGTGCGCCCTTCTCTCTACGTAGGTTCCATCAAACCGCCCCCTTCGAGAGAATGGGCGGAGCCTCGTGCGCCCGGCTCTTCTCCCTACGTAGGTCTCTCTAACCGCCCCTTCAGGCGGACAGTGGGCGGAGCCTCGTGTGCGCCCGGCTCTTGTCCCTACGTAGGTTTCCTCAAAGGCCCCCGCCGGGAGGAGAGTGGGCGGAGCCTCGTGCGCCCGGCTCTTCTCCCTAGTAGATCTCTCGAACCGCCCCTTCAGGCGGACAGTGGGCGGAGCCTCGTGCGCCCTTCTCTCTACGTAGGTTCCATCAAACCGACCCCTCGAGAGAATGGGTGGAGCCTCGTGCGCCTGGCTCTTCTCCCTACGTAGGTTCCCTCAAAGGCCCCCGCCGGGAGGAGAGTGGGCGGAGCCTCGTGCGCCCTGCTCTCTACGTAAGTTCCATCAAACCGCCCCCCTCGAGAGAATGGGCGGAGCCTCGTGCGCCCGGCTCATCTCCCTACGTAGGTCTCTCGAACCGCCCCTTCAGACGGAGAGTGGGCGGAGCCTCGTGCGCCCGGCTCTTCTCCCTGCGTAGGTCGCTCGAACCGCCCCTTCAGGCGGAGAGTGGGCGGAGCCTCGTGCGCCCGGCTCTTCTCCCTGCGTAGGTCTCTCGAACCGCCCCTTCAGACGGAGAGTGGGCGGAGCCTCGTGCGCCCGGCTCTTCTCCCTCCGTAGGTCTCTCGAACCGCCCCTTCAGGCGGACAGTGGGCGGAGCCTCGTGCGCCCGGCTCTTCTCCCTGCGTAGGTCTCTCGAACCGCTCCTTCAGGCGGAGAGTGGGCGGAGCCTCGTGTCCGCCCGGCTCTTCTCCCTACGTAGGTTCTCTCAAAGGCCCCCGCCGGGAGGAGAGTGGGCGGAGCCTCGTGCGCCCTTCTCTCTACGTAGGTTCCATCAAACCGCCCCCCTCGAGAGAATGGGCGGAGCCTCGTGCGCCCGGCTCTTCTCTCTACGTAGGTCTCTCTAACCGCCCCTTCAGGCGGAGAGTGGGTGGAGCCTCGTGCGCCCGGTTCTTCTCCCTAGTAGATCTCTCGAACCGCCCCTTCAGGCGGAGAGTGGGCGGAGCCTCGTGCGCCCGGCTCTTCTCCCTAGTAGATCTCTCGAACCGCCCCTTCAGACGGAGAGTGGGCGGAGCCTCGTGCGCCCGGCTCTTCTCCCTGCATAGGTCTCTCGAACCGCCCCTTCAGGCGGAGAGTGGGTGGAGCCTCGTGCGCCCGGCTCTTCTCCCTAGTAGATCTCTGGAACCGCCCCTTCAGGCGGAGAGTGGGCGGAGCCTCGTGCACCCGGCTCTTCTCCCTGCGTAGGTCTCTGGAACCGCCCCTTCAGGCGGAGAGTGGGCGGAGCCTCGTGCGCCCGGCTCTTGTCCCTACGTAGGTTCCCTCAAAGGCCCCCGCCGGGAGGAGAGTGGGCGGAGCCTCATGCGCCCGGCTCTTCTCCCTAGTAGATCTCTCGAACCGCCCCTTCAGGCGGAGAGTGGGCGGAGCCTCGTGCGCCCGGCTCTTCTCCCTGCGTAGGTCTCTCGAACCGCTCCTTCAGGCGGAGAGTGGGCGGAGCCTCGTGTCCGCCCGGCTCTTCTCCCTACGTAGGTTCTCTCAAAGGCCCCCGCCGGGAGGAGAGTGGGCGGAGCCTCGTGCGCCCGGCTCTTCTCCCTAGTATATCTCTCGAACCGCCCCTTCAGGCGGACAGTGGGCGGAGCCTCGTGCGCCCTGCTCTCTACGTAGGTTCCATCAAACCGCCCCCCTCGAGAGAATGGGCGGAGCCTCGTGCGCCCGGCTCTTCTCCCTAGTAGATCTCTCGAACCGCCCCTTCAGGCGGACAGTGGGCGGAGCCTCGTGCGTCTGGCTCTTCTCCCTACGTAGGTTCCCTCAAAGGCCCCCGCCGGGAGGAGAGTGGGCGGAGCCTCGTGCGCCCGGCTCTTCTCCCTGTGTAGGTCTCTCGAATCGCCCCTTCAGGCGGAGAGTGGGCGGAGCCTCGTGTGCGCCCGGCTCTTGTCCCTACGTAGGTTCCCTCAAAGGCCCCCGCCGGGAGGAGAGTGGGCGGAGCCTCGTGCGCCCGGCTCTTCTCCCTGTGTAGGTCTCTCGAATCGCCCCTTCAGGCGGAGAGTGGGCGGAGCCTCGTGTGCGCCCGGCTCTTGTCCCTACGTAGGTTCCCTCAAAGGCCCCCGCCGGGAGGAGAGTGGGCGGAGCCTCGTGCGCCCTCCTCTCTACGTAGGTTCCATCAAACCGCCCCCCTCGAGAGAATGGGCGGAGCCTCGTGCGCCCGGCTCTTCTCCCTGCGTAGGTCTCTCGAACCGCCCCTTCAGGCGGACAGTGGGCGGAGCCTCGTGAGCCCTTCTCTCTACGTAGGTTCCATCAAAACGCCCCCCTCGAGAGAATGGGCGGAGCCTCGTGCGCCCGGCTCTTCTCCCTACGTAGGTCTCTCTAACCGCCCCTTCAGGCGGACAGTGGGCGGAGCCTCGTGTGCGCCCGGCTCTTGTCCCTACATAGGTTCCCTCAAAGGCCCCCGCCGGGAGGAGAGTGGGTGGAGCCTCGTGCGCCCGGCTCTTCTCCCTAGTAGATCTCTCGAACCGCCCCTTCAGGCGGAGAGTGGGCGGAGCCTCGTGCGCCCGGCTCTTGTCCCTACGTAGGTTCCCTCAAAGGCCCCCGCCGGGAGGAGAGTGGGCGGAGCCTCATGCGCCCGGCTCTTCTCCCTAGTAGATCTCTCGAACCGCCCCTTCAGTCGGAGAGTGGGCGGAGCCTCGTGCGCCCGACTCTTCTCCCTGCGTAGGTCTCTCGAACCGCCCCTTCAGGCGGACAGTGGGCGGAGCCTCGTGCGCCCTTCTCTCTACGTAGGTTCCATCAAACCGCCCCCTTCGAGAGAATGGGCGGAGCCTCGTGCGCCCGGCTCTTCTCCCTACGTAGGTCTCTCTAACCGCCCCTTCAGGCGGACAGTGGGCGGAGCCTCGTGTGCGCCCGGCTCTTGTCCCTACGTAGGTTTCCTCAAAGGCCCCCGCCGGGAGGAGAGTGGCCGGAGCCTCGTGCGCCCGGCTCTTCTCCCTAGTAGATCTCTCGAACCGCCCCTTCAGGCGGACAGTGGGCGGAGCCTCGTGCGCCCTTCTCTCTACGTAGGTTCCATCAAACCGACCCCTCGAGAGAATGGGTGGAGCCTCGTGCGCCTGGCTCTTCTCCCTACGTAGGTTCCCTCAAAGGCCCCCGCCGGGAGGAGAGTGGGCGGAGCCTCGTGCGCCCGGCTCTTCTCCCTAGTAGATCTCTCGAACCGCCCCTTCAGGCGGACAGTGGGCGGAGCCTCGTGCCCCCTGCTCTCTACGTAAGTTCCATCAAACCGCCCCCCTCGAGAGAATGGGCGGAGCCTCGTGCGCCCGGCTCATCTCCCTACGTAGGTCTCTCGAACCGCCCCTTCAGACGGAGAGTGGGCGGAGCCTCGTGCGCCCGGCTCTTCTCCCTGCGTAGTCGCTCGAACCGCCCCTTCAGGCGGAGAGTGGGCGGAGCCTCGTGCGCCCGGCTCTTCTCCCTGTGTAGGTCTCTCGAACCGCCCCTTCAGGCGGAGAGTGGGCGGAGCCTTGTGCGCCCTGCTCTCTACGTAGGTTCCATCAAACCGCCCCCCTCGAGAGAATGGGCGGAGCCTCGTGCGCCCGGCTCTTCTCCCTGCGTAGGTCTCTCGAACCGCCCCTTCAGGCGGAGAGTGGGCGGAGCCTCGTGCGCCCTTCTCTCTACGTAGGTTCCATCAAACCGCACCCCTCGAGAGAATGGGCGGAGCCTCGTGTCCGCCCGGCTCTTCTCCCTACGTAGGTTCCCTCAAAGGCCCCCGCCGGGAGGAGAGTGGGCGGAGCCTCGTACGCCCTGCTCTCTACGTAGGTTCCATCAAACCGCCCCCCTCGAGAGAATGGGCGGAGCCTCGTGCGCCCGGCTCTTCTCCCTACGTAGGTCTCTCTAACCGCCCCTTCAGGCGGAGAGTGGGCGGAGCCTCGTGCGCCCGGCTCTTCTCCCTACGTAGGTCTCTCTAACCGCCCCTTCAGGCGGAGAGTGGGCGGAGCCTCGTGTGCGCCCAGCTCTTGTCCCTACGCAGGTTCCCTCAAAGGCCCCCGCCGGGAGGAGAGTGGGCGGAGCCTCGTGCGCCCGGCTCTTCTCCCTAGTAGATCTCTCGAACCGCCCCTTCAGACGGAGAGTGGGCGGAGCCTCGTGCGCCCGGCTCTTCTCCCTGCGTAGGTCTCTCTAACCGCCCCGTCAGGCGGAGAGTGGGCGGAGCATCGTGCGCCCGGCTCTCTACGTAGGTTCCATCAAACCGCCCCCTCGAGAGAATGGGCGGAGCCTCGTGTGCGCCCGGCTCTTGTTCCTACGTAGGTTCCCTCAAAGGCCCCCGCCGGGAGGAGAGTGGGCGGAGCCTCATGCGCCCGGCTCTTCTCCCTAGTACCGTAGATCTCTCGAACCGTCCCTTCAGGCGCAGAGTGGGCGGAGCCTCGTGCGCCCGGCTCTTCTCCCTAGTAGCTCTCTCGAACCGACCCTTCAGGCGGAGAGTGGGCGGACCCTCGTGCGCCCTTCTCTCTACGTAGGTTCCATCAAACCGCCCCCCTCGAGAGAATGGGCGGAGCCTCGTGTCCGCCCGGCTCTTCTCCCTAGTAGATCTCTCGAACCGCTCCTTCAGGCGGAGAGTGGGCGGAGCCTCGTGTCCGCCCGGCTCTTCTCCCTACGTAGGTTCTCTCAAAGGCCCCCGCCGGGAGGAGAGTGGGCGGAGCCTCGTGCGCCCGGCTCTTCTCCCTAGTATATCTCTCGAACCGCCCCTTCAGGCGGACAGTGGGCGGAGCCTCGTGCGCCCTGCTCTCTACGTAGGTTCCATCAAACCGCCCCCCTCGAGAGAATGGGCGGAGCCTCGTGCGCCCGGCTCTTCTCCCTAGTAGATCTCTCGAACCGCCCCTTCAGGCGGACAGTGGGCGGAGCCTCGTGCGTCTGGCTCTTCTCCCTACGTAGGTTCCCTCAAAGGCCCCCGCCGGGAGGAGAGTGGGCGGAGCCTCGTGCGCCCGGCTCTTCTCCCTGCGTAGGTCGCTCGAACCGCCCCATCAGGCGGAGAGTGGGCGGAGCCTCGTGCGCCCGGCTCTTCTCCCTGTGTAGGTCTCTCGAATCGCCCCTTCAGGCGGAGAGTGGGCGGAGCCTCGTGTGCTCCCGGCTCTTGTCCCTACGTAGGTTCCCTCAAAGGCCCCCGCCGGGAGGAGAGTGGGCGGAGCCTCGTGCGCCCGGCTCTTCTCCCTGTGTAGGTCTCTCGAACCGCCCCTTCAGGCGGAGAGTGGGCGGAGCCTTGTGAGCCCTGCTCTCTACGTAGGTTCCATCAAACCGCCCCCTCGAGAGAATGGGCGGAGCCTCGTGCGCCCGGCTCTTCTCTCTACGTAGGTCTCTCTAACCGCCCCTTCAGGCGGACAGTGGGCGGAGCCTCGTGTGCGCCCGGCTCTTGTCCCTACGTAGGTTCCCTCAAAGGCCCCCGCCGGGAGGAGTGGGCGGAGCCTCGTGCGCCCTCCTCTCTACGTAGGTTCCATCAAACCGCCCCCCTCGAGAGAATGGGCGGAGCCTCGTGGGCCCGGCTCTTCTCCCTGCGTAGGTCTCTCGAACCGCCCCTTCAGGCGGACAGTGGGCGGAGCCTCGTGCGCCCTTCTCTCTACGTAGTTCCATCAAACCGCCCCCCTCGAGAGAATGGGCGGAGCCTCGTGCGCCCGGCTCTTCTCCCTACGTAGGTCTCTCGAACCGCCCCTTCAGACGGAGAGTGGGCGGAGCCTCGTGTCCGCCCGGCTCTTCTCCCTACGTAGGTTCTCAAAGGCCCCCGCCGGGAGGAGAGTGGGCGGAGCCTCGTGCGCCCTTCTCTCTACGTAGGTTCCATCAAACCGCCCCCCTCGAGAGAATGGGCGGAGCCTCGTGCGCCCGGCTCTTCTCCCTAGTATATCTCTCGAACCGCCCCTTCAGGCGGACAGTGGGCGGAGCCTCGTGCGCCCGGTTCTTCTCCCTGCGTAGGTCTCTCGAACCGCCCCTTCAGGCGGACAGTGGGCGGAGCCTCGTGCGCCGGGCTCTTCTCCCTGCGTAGGTCTCTCGAACCGTCCCTTCAGGCGGATAGTGGGCGGAGCCTCGTGCGCCCGGCTCTTCTCCCTGCGTAGGTTTCTCGAACCGCCCCTTCAGGCGGAGAGTGGGCGGAGCCTCGTGTCCGCCCGGCTCTTCTCCCTAGTACCGGTAGATCACTCGAACCGCCCCTTCAGGTGGATAGTGGACGGAGCCTCGTGCGCCCTTCTCTCTACGTAGGTTCCATCAAACCGCCCCCCTCGAGAGAATGGGCGGAGCCTCGTGCGCCCGGCTCTTCTCCCTACGTAGGTCTCTCTAACCGCCCCTTCAGGTGGATAGTGGACGGAGCCTCGTGCGCCCTTCTCTCTACGTAGGTTCCATCAAACCGCCCCCCTCGAGAGAATGGGCGGAGCGTCGTGTCCGCCCGGCTCTTCTCCCTACGTAGGTTCCCTCAAAGGCCCCCGCCGGGAGGAGAGTGGGCGGAGCCTCGTGCGCCCGGCTTTTCTCCCTACCGGTAGTAGATCTCTCGAACCGCCCCTTCAGGCGGAGAGTGGGCGGAGCCTCGTGCGCCCGCCTCTTCTCCCTGCGTAGGTCTCTCGAACCGCTCCTTCAGGCGGAGAGTGGGCGGAGCCTCGTGCGCCCGGCTCTTCTCCCTAGTAGATCTCTCGAACCGCCCCTTCAGACGGAGAGTGGGCGGAGCCTCGTGCGCCCGGCTCTTCTCCCTGCATAGGTCTCTCGAACCGCCCCTTCAGTCGGAGAGTGGGCGGAGCCTCGTGCGCCCGACTCTTCTCCCTGCGTATGTCTCTCGAACCGCCCCATCAGGCGGACAGTGGGCGGAGCCTCGTGCGCCCTTCTCTCTACGTAGGTTCCATCAAACCGCCCCCTTCGAGAGAATGGGCGGAGCCTCGTGCGCCCGGCTCTTCTCCCTACGTAGGTCTCTCTAACCGCCCCTTCAGGCGGACAGTGGGCGGAGCCTCGTGTGCGCCCGGCTCTTGTCCCTACGTAGGTTTCCTCAAAGGCCCCCGCCGGGAGGAGAGTGGGCGGAGCCTCGTGCGCCCGGCTCTTCTCCCTAGTAGATCTCTCGAACCGCCCCTTCAGGCGGACAGTGGGCGGAGCCTCGTGCGCCCTTCTCTCTACGTAGGTTCCATCAAACCGACCCCTCGAGAGAATGGGTGGAGCCTCGTGCGCCTGGCTCTTCTCCCTACGTAGGTTCCCTCAAAGGCCCCCGCCGGGAGGAGAGTGGGCGGAGCCTCGTGCGCCCTGCTCTCTACGTAAGTTCCATCAAACCGCCCCCCTCGAGAGAATGGGCGGAGCCTCGTGCGCCCGGCTCATCTCCCTACGTAGGTCTCTCGAACCGCCCCTTCAGACGGAGAGTGGGCGGAGCCTCGTGCGCCCGGCTCTTCTCCCTGCGTAGGTCGCTCGAACCGCCCCTTCAGGCGGAGAGTGGGCGGAGCCTCGTGCGCCCGGCTCTTCTCCCTGCGTAGGTCTCTCGAACCGCCCCTTCAGACGGAGAGTGGGCGGAGCCTCGTGCGCCCGGCTCTTCTCCCTCCGTAGGTCTCTCGAACCGCCCCTTCAGGCGGACAGTGGGCGGAGCCTCGTGCGCCCGGCTCTTCTCCCTGCGTAGGTCTCTCGAACCGCTCCTTCAGGCGGAGAGTGGGCGGAGCCTCGTGTCCGCCCGGCTCTTCTCCCTACGTAGGTTCTCTCAAAGGCCCCCGCCGGGAGGAGAGTGGGCGGAGCCTCGTGCGCCCTTCTCTCTACGTAGGTTCCATCAAACCGCCCCCCTCGAGAGAATGGGCGGAGCCTCGTGCGCCCGGCTCTTCTCCCTAGTATATCTCTCGAACCGCCCCTTCAGGCGGACAGTGGGCGGAGCCTCGTGCGCCCGGTTCTTCTCCCTGCGTAGGTCTCTCGAACCGCCCCTTCAGGCGGACAGTGGGCGGAGCCACGTGCGCCGGGCTCTTCTCCCTGCGTAGGTCTCTCGAACCGTCCCTTCAGGCGGATAGTGGGCGGAGCCTCGTGCGCCCGGCTCTTCTCCCTGCGTAGGTCTCTCGAACCGCCCCTTCAGGCGGAGAGTGGGTGGAGCCTCGTGCGCCCGGCTCTTCTCCCTAGTAGATCTCTGGAACCGCCCCTTCAGGCGGAGAGTGGGCGGAGCCTCGTGCACCCGGCTCTTCTCCCTGCGTAGGTCTCTCGAACCGCCCCATCAGGCGGACAGTGGGCGGAGCCTCGTGCGCCCTTCTCTCTACGTAGGTTCCATCAAACCGCCCCCTTCGAGAGAATGGGCGGAGCCTCGTGCGCCCGGCTCTTCTCCCTACGTAGGTCTCTCTAACCGCCCCTTCAGGCGGACAGTGGGCGGAGCCTCGTGTGCGCCCGGCTCTTGTCCCTACGTAGGTTTCCTCAAAGGCCCCCGCCGGGAGGAGAGTGGGCGGAGCCTCGTGCGCCCGGCTCTTCTCCCTAGTAGATCTCTCGAACCGCCCCTTCAGGCGGACAGTGGGCGGAGCCTCGTGCGCCCTTCTCTCTACGTAGGTTCCATCAAACCGACCCCTCGAGAGAATGGGTGGAGCCTCGTGCGCCTGGCTCTTCTCCCTACGTAGGTTCCCTCAAAGGCCCCCGCCGGGAGGAGAGTGGGCGGAGCCTCGTGCGCCCTGCTCTCTACGTAAGTTCCATCAAACCGCCCCCCTCGAGAGAATGGGCGGAGCCTCGTGCGCCCGGCTTATCTCCCTACGTAGGTCTCTCGAACCGCCCCTTCAGACGGAGAGTGGGCGGAGCCTCGTGCGCCCGGCTCTTCTCCCTGCGTAGGTCGCTCGAACCGCCCCTTCAGGCGGAGAGTGGGCGGAGCCTCGTGCGCCCGGCTCTTCTCCCTGCGTAGGTCTCTCGAACCGCCCCTTCAGACGGAGAGTGGGCGGAGCCTCGTGCGCCCGGCTCTTCTCCCTCCGTAGGTCTCTCGAACCGCCCCTTCAGGCGGACAGTGGGCGGAGCCTCGTGCGCCCGGCTCTTCTCCCTGCGTAGGTCTCTCGAACCGCTCCTTCAGGCGGAGAGTGGGCGGAGCCTCGTGTCCGCCCGGCTCTTCTCCCTACGTAGGTTCTCTCAAAGGCCCCCGCCGGGAGGAGAGTGGGCGGAGCCTCGTGCGCCCTTCTCTCTACGTAGGTTCCATCAAACCGCCCCCCTCGAGAGAATGGGCGGAGCCTCGTGCGCCCGGCTCTTCTCCCTAGTATATCTCTCGAACCGCCCCTTCAGGCGGACAGTGGGCGGAGCCTCGTGCGCCCGGTTCTTCTCCCTGCGTAGGTCTCTCGAACCGCCCCTTCAGGCGGACAGTGGGCGGAGCCACGTGCGCCGGGCTCTTCTCCCTGCGTAGGTCTCTCGAACCGTCCCTTCAGGCGGATAGTGGGCGGAGCCTCGTGCGCCCGGCTCTTCTCCCTGCGTAGGTCTCTCGAACCGCCCCTTCAGGCGGAGAGTGGGTGGAGCCTCGTGCGCCCGGCTCTTCTCCCTAGTAGATCTCTGGAACCGCCCCTTCAGGCGGAGAGTGGGCGGAGCCTCGTGCACCCGGCTCTTCTCCCTGCGTAGGTCTCTGGAACCGCCCCTTCAGGCGGAGAGTGGGCGGAGCCTCGTGCGCCCGGCTCTTGTCCCTACGTAGGTTCCCTCAAAGGCCCCCGCCGGGAGGAGAGTGGGCGGAGCCTCATGCGCCCGGCTCTTCTCCCTAGTAGATCTCTCGAACCGCCCCTTCAGGCGGAGAGTGGGCGGAGCCTCGTGCGCCCGGCTCTTCTCCCTGCGTAGGTCTCTCGAACCGCTCCTTCAGGCGGAGAGTGGGCGGAGCCTCGTGTCCGCCCGGCTCTTCTCCCTACGTAGGTTCTCTCAAAGGCCCCCGCCGGGAGGAGAGTGGGCGGAGCCTCGTGCGCCCGGCTCTTCTCCCTAGTATATCTCTCGAACCGCCCCTTCAGGCGGACAGTGGGCGGAGCCTCGTGCGCCCTGCTCTCTACGTAGGTTCCATCAAACCGCCCCCCTCGAGAGAATGGGCGGAGCCTCGTGCGCCCGGCTCTTCTCCCTAGTAGATCTCTCGAACCGCCCCTTCAGGCGGACAGTGGGCGGAGCCTCGTGCGTCTGGCTCTTCTCCCTACGTAGGTTCCCTCAAAGGCCCCCGCCGGGAGGAGAGTGGGCGGAGCCTCGTGCGCCCGGCTCTTCTCCCTGTGTAGGTCTCTCGAATCGCCCCTTCAGGCGGAGAGTGGGCGGAGCCTCGTGTGCGCCCGGCTCTTGTCCCTACGTAGGTTCCCTCAAAGGCCCCCGCCGGGAGGAGAGTGGGCGGAGCCTCGTGCGCCCGGCTCTTCTCCCTGTGTAGGTCTCTCGAATCGCCCCTTCAGGCGGAGAGTGGGCGGAGCCTTGTGTGCGCCCGGCTCTTGTCCCTACGTAGGTTCCCTCAAAGGCCCCCGCCGGGAGGAGAGTGGGCGGAGCCTCGTGCGGCCTCCTCTCTACGTAGGTTCCATCAAACCGCCCCCCTCGAGAGAATGGGCGGAGCCTCGTGCGCCCGGCTCTTCTCCCTGCGTAGGTCTCTCGAACCGCCCCTTCAGGCGGACAGTGGGCGGAGCCTCGTGAGCCCTTCTCTCTACGTAGGTTCCATCAAAACGCCCCCCTCGAGAGAATGGGCGGAGCCTCGTGCGCCCGGCTCTTCTCCCTACGTAGGTCTCTCTAACCGCCCCTTCAGGCGGACAGTGGGCGGAGCCTCGTGTGCGCCCGGCTCTTGTCCCTACATAGGTTCCCTCAAAGGCCCCCGCCGGGAGGAGAGTGGGTGGAGCCTCGTGCGCCCGGCTCTTCTCCCTAGTAGATCTCTCGAACCGCCCCTTCAGGCGGAGAGTGGGCGGAGCCTCGTGCGCCCGGCTCTTGTCCCTACGTAGGTTCCCTCAAAGGCCCCCGCCGGGAGGAGAGTGGGCGGAGCCTCATGCGCCCGGCTCTTCTCCCTAGTAGATCTCTCGAACCGCCCCTTCAGTCGGAGAGTGGGCGGAGCCTCGTGCGCCCGACTCTTCTCCCTGCGTAGGTCTCTCGAACCGCCCCTTCAGGCGGACAGTGGGCGGAGCCTCGTGCGCCCTTCTCTCTACGTAGGTTCCATCAAACCGCCCCCTTCGAGAGAATGGGCGGAGCCTCGTGCGCCCGGCTCTTCTCCCTACGTAGGTCTCTCTAACCGCCCCTTCAGGCGGACAGTGGGCGGAGCCTCGTGTGCGCCCGGCTCTTGTCCCTACGTAGGTTTCCTCAAAGGCCCCCGCCGGGAGGAGAGTGGCCGGAGCCTCGTGCGCCCGGCTCTTCTCCCTAGTAGATCTCTCGAACCGCCCCTTCAGGCGGACAGTGGGCGGAGCCTCGTGCGCCCTTCTCTCTACGTAGGTTCCATCAAACCGCCCCCCTCGAGAGAATGGGCGGAGCCTCGTGCCCCGGCTCTTCTCCCTACCGGTAGTAGATCTCTCGAACCGCCCCTTCAGGCGGAGAGTGGGCGGAGCCTCGTGCGCCCGGCTCTTCTCCCTGCGTAGGTCTCTCGAACCGCCCCTTCAGGCGGACAGTGGGCGGAGCCTCGTGCGCCCGGTTCTTCTTCCTGCGTAGGTCTCTCGAACCGCCCCTTCAGGCGGACAGTGGGCAGAGCCTCGTGCGCCGGGCTCTTCTCCCTGCGTAGGTCTCTCGAACCGCCCCTTCAGGCGGAGAGTGGGCGGAGCCTCGTGTCCGCCCGGCTCTTCTCCCTAGTAGATCTCTCGAACCGCCCCTTCAGGTGGATAGTGGGCGGAGCCTCGTGCGCCCTTCTCTCTACGTAGGTTCCATCAAACCGCCCCCCTCAAGAGAATGGGCGGAGCCTCGTGCGCCCGGCTCTTCTCCCTAGTAGATCTCTCGAACCGCCCCTTCAGGTGGATAGTGGACGGAGCCTCGTGCGCCCTTCTCTCTACGTAGGTTCCATCAAACCGC
Organism: Bothrops alternatus; assembly: GCA_034064705.1. NCBI lineage: Eukaryota > Metazoa > Chordata > Lepidosauria > Squamata > Viperidae > Bothrops > Bothrops alternatus. The sequence goes on from JARGCV010000386.1 coordinate 583,471, forward strand.
CCCCCTCGAGAGAATGGGCGGAGCCTCGTGCGCCCGGCTCTTCTCCCTACGTAGGTCTCTCTAACCGCCCCTTTAGGCGGAGAGTGGGCGGACCCTCGTGCGCCCGGCTCTTCTCCCTAGTAGATCTCTCGAACCGCCCCTTCAGGTGGATAATGGACGGAGCCTCGTGCGCCCTTCTCTCTACGTAGGTTCCATCAAACCGCCCCCCTCGAGAGAATGGGCGGAGCGTCGTGTCCGCCCGGCTCTTCTCCCTACGTAGGTTCCCTCAAAGGCCCCCGCCGGGAGGAGAGTGGGCGGAGCCTCGTGCGCCCGGCTTTTCTCCCTACCGGTAGTAGATCTCTCTAACCGCCCCTTCAGGCGGACAGTGGGCGGAGCCTCGTGTGCGCCCGGCTCTTGTCCCTACGTAGGTTTCCTCAAAGGCCCCCGCCGGGAGGAGAGTGGCCGGAGCCTCGTGCGCCCGGCTCTTCTCCCTAGTAGATCTCTCGAACCGCCCCTTCAGGCGGACAGTGGGCGGAGCCTCGTGCGCCCTTCTCTCTACGTAGGTTCCATCAAACCGACCCCTCGAGAGAATGGGTGGAGCCTCGTGCGCCTGGCTCTTCTCCCTACGTAGGTTCCCTCAAAGGCCCCCGCCGGGAGGAGAGTGGGCGGAGCCTCGTGCGCCCGGCTCTTCTCCCTAGTAGATCTCTCGAACCGCCCCTTCAGGCGGACAGTGGGCGGAGCCTCGTGCCCCCTGCTCTCTACGTAAGTTCCATCAAACCGCCCCCCTCGAGAGAATGGGCGGAGCCTCGTGCGCCCGGCTCATCTCCCTACGTAGGTCTCTCGAACCGCCCCTTCAGACGGAGAGTGGGCGGAGCCTCGTGCGCCCGGCTCTTCTCCCTGCGTAGTCGCTCGAACCGCCCCTTCAGGCGGAGAGTGGGCGGAGCCTCGTGCGCCCGGCTCTTCTCCCTGTGTAGGTCTCTCGAACCGCCCCTTCAGGCGGAGAGTGGGCGGAGCCTTGTGCGCCCTGCTCTCTACGTAGGTTCCATCAAACCGCCCCCCTCGAGAGAATGGGCGGAGCCTCGTGCGCCCGGCTCTTCTCCCTGCGTAGGTCTCTCGAACCGCCCCTTCAGGCGGAGAGTGGGCGGAGCCTCGTGCGCCCTTCTCTCTACGTAGGTTCCATCAAACCGCACCCCTCGAGAGAATGGGCGGAGCCTCGTGTCCGCCCGGCTCTTCTCCCTACGTAGGTTCCCTCAAAGGCCCCCGCCGGGAGGAGAGTGGGCGGAGCCTCGTACGCCCTGCTCTCTACGTAGGTTCCATCAAACCGCCCCCCTCGAGAGAATGGGCGGAGCCTCGTGCGCCCGGCTCTTCTCCCTACGTAGGTCTCTCTAACCGCCCCTTCAGGCGGAGAGTGGGCGGAGCCTCGTGCGCCCGGCTCTTCTCCCTACGTAGGTCTCTCTAACCGCCCCTTCAGGCGGAGAGTGGGCGGAGCCTCGTGTGCGCCCGGCTCTTGTCCCTACGCAGGTTCCCTCAAAGGCCCCCGCCGGGAGGAGAGTGGGCGGAGCCTCGTGCGCCCGGCTCTTCTCCCTAGTAGATCTCTCGAACCGCCCCTTCAGACGGAGAGTGGGCGGAGCCTCGTGCGCCCGGCTCTTCTCCCTGCGTAGGTCTCTCTAACCGCCCCGTCAGGCGGAGAGTGGGCGGAGCATCGTGCGCCCGGCTCTCTACGTAGGTTCCATCAAACCGCCCCCTCGAGAGAATGGGCGGAGCCTCGTGTGCGCCCGGCTCTTGTTCCTACGTAGGTTCCCTCAAAGGCCCCCGCCGGGAGGAGAGTGGGCGGAGCCTCATGCGCCCGGCTCTTCTCCCTAGTACCGTAGATCTCTCGAACCGTCCCTTCAGGCGCAGAGTGGGCGGAGCCTCGTGCGCCCGGCTCTTCTCCCTAGTAGCTCTCTCGAACCGACCCTTCAGGCGGAGAGTGGGCGGACCCTCGTGCGCCCTTCTCTCTACGTAGGTTCCATCAAACCGCCCCCCTCGAGAGAATGGGCGGAGCCTCGTGTCCGCCCGGCTCTTCTCCCTAGTAGATCTCTCGAACCGCCCCTTGAGGCGGACAGTGGGCGGAGCCTCGTGCGTCTGGCTCTTCTCCCTACGTAGGTTCCCTCAAAGGCCCCCGCCGGGAGGAGAGTGGGCGGAGCCTCGTGCGCCCGGCTCTTCTCCCTGCGTAGGTCGCTCGAACCGCCCCATCAGGCGGAGAGTGGGCGGAGCCTCGTGCGCCCGGCTCTTCTCCCTGTGTAGGTCTCTCGAATCGCCCCTTCAGGCGGAGAGTGGGCGGAGCCTCGTGTGCTCCCGGCTCTTGTCCCTACGTAGGTTCCCTCAAAGGCCCCCGCCGGGAGGAGAGTGGGCGGAGCCTCGTGCGCCCGGCTCTTCTCCCTGTGTAGGTCTCTCGAACCGCCCCTTCAGGCGGAGAGTGGGCGGAGCCTTGTGAGCCCTGCTCTCTACGTAGGTTCCATCAAACCGCCCCCTCGAGAGAATGGGCGGAGCCTCGTGCGCCCGGCTCTTCTCCCTACGTAGGTCTCTCTAACCGCCCCTTCAGGCGGACAGTGGGCGGAGCCTCGTGTGCGCCCGGCTCTTGTCCCTACGTAGGTTCCCTCAAAGGCCCCCGCCGGGAGGAGTGGGCGGAGCCTCGTGCGCCCTCCTCTCTACGTAGGTTCCATCAAACCGCCCCCCTCGAGAGAATGGGCGGAGCCTCGTGGGCCCGGCTCTTCTCCCTGCGTAGGTCTCTCGAACCGCCCCTTCAGGCGGACAGTGGGCGGAGCCTCGTGCGCCCTTCTCTCTACGTAGTTCCATCAAACCGCCCCCCTCGAGAGAATGGGCGGAGCCTCGTGCGCCCGGCTCTTCTCCCTACGTAGGTCTCTCGAACCGCCCCTTCAGACGGAGAGTGGGCGGAGCCTCGTGTCCGCCCGGCTCTTCTCCCTACGTAGGTTCTCAAAGGCCCCCGCCGGGAGGAGAGTGGGCGGAGCCTCGTGCGCCCTTCTCTCTACGTAGGTTCCATCAAACCGCCCCCCTCGAGAGAATGGGCGGAGCCTCGTGCGCCCGGCTCTTCTCCCTAGTATATCTCTCGAACCGCCCCTTCAGGCGGACAGTGGGCGGAGCCTCGTGCGCCCGGTTCTTCTCCCTGCGTAGGTCTCTCGAACCGCCCCTTCAGGCGGACAGTGGGCGGAGCCTCGTGCGCCGGGCTCTTCTCCCTGCGTAGGTCTCTCGAACCGTCCCTTCAGGCGGATAGTGGGCGGAGCCTCGTGCGCCCGGCTCTTCTCCCTGCGTAGGTTTCTCGAACCGCCCCTTCAGGCGGAGAGTGGGCGGAGCCTCGTGTCCGCCCGGCTCTTCTCCCTAGTACCGGTAGATCACTCGAACCGCCCCTTCAGGTGGATAGTGGACGGAGCCTCGTGCGCCCTTCTCTCTACGTAGGTTCCATCAAACCGCCCCCCTCGAGAGAATGGGCGGAGCCTCGTGCGCCCGGCTCTTCTCCCTACGTAGGTCTCTCTAACCGCCCCTTCAGGTGGATAGTGGACGGAGCCTCGTGCGCCCTTCTCTCTACGTAGGTTCCATCAAACCGCCCCCCTCGAGAGAATGGGCGGAGCGTCGTGTCCGCCCGGCTCTTCTCCCTACGTAGGTTCCCTCAAAGGCCCCCGCCGGGAGGAGAGTGGGCGGAGCCTCGTGCGCCCGGCTTTTCTCCCTACCGGTAGTAGATCTCTCGAACCGCCCCTTCAGGCGGAGAGTGGGCGGAGCCTCGTGCGCCCGCCTCTTCTCCCTGCGTAGGTCTCTCGAACCGCTCCTTCAGGCGGAGAGTGGGCGGAGCCTCGTGCGCCCGGCTCTTCTCCCTAGTAGATCTCTCGAACCGCCCCTTCAGACGGAGAGTGGGCGGAGCCTCGTGCGCCCGGCTCTTCTCCCTGCATAGGTCTCTCGAACCGCCCCTTCAGTCGGAGAGTGGGCGGAGCCTCGTGCGCCCGACTCTTCTCCCTGCGTATGTCTCTCGAACCGCCCCATCAGGCGGACAGTGGGCGGAGCCTCGTGCGCCCTTCTCTCTACGTAGGTTCCATCAAACCGCCCCCTTCGAGAGAATGGGCGGAGCCTCGTGCGCCCGGCTCTTCTCCCTACGTAGGTCTCTCTAACCGCCCCTTCAGGCGGACAGTGGGCGGAGCCTCGTGTGCGCCCGGCTCTTGTCCCTACGTAGGTTTCCTCAAAGGCCCCCGCCGGGAGGAGAGTGGGCGGAGCCTCGTGCGCCCGGCTCTTCTCCCTAGTAGATCTCTCGAACCGCCCCTTCAGGCGGACAGTGGGCGGAGCCTCGTGCGCCCTTCTCTCTACGTAGGTTCCATCAAACCGACCCCTCGAGAGAATGGGTGGAGCCTCGTGCGCCTGGCTCTTCTCCCTACGTAGGTTCCCTCAAAGGCCCCCGCCGGGAGGAGAGTGGGCGGAGCCTCGTGCGCCCTGCTCTCTACGTAAGTTCCATCAAACCGCCCCCCTCGAGAGAATGGGCGGAGCCTCGTGCGCCCGGCTCATCTCCCTACGTAGGTCTCTCGAACCGCCCCTTCAGACGGAGAGTGGGCGGAGCCTCGTGCGCCCGGCTCTTCTCCCTGCGTAGGTCGCTCGAACCGCCCCTTCAGGCGGAGAGTGGGCGGAGCCTCGTGCGCCCGGCTCTTCTCCCTGCGTAGGTCTCTCGAACCGCCCCTTCAGACGGAGAGTGGGCGGAGCCTCGTGCGCCCGGCTCTTCTCCCTCCGTAGGTCTCTCGAACCGCCCCTTCAGGCGGACAGTGGGCGGAGCCTCGTGCGCCCGGCTCTTCTCCCTGCGTAGGTCTCTCGAACCGCTCCTTCAGGCGGAGAGTGGGCGGAGCCTCGTGTCCGCCCGGCTCTTCTCCCTACGTAGGTTCTCTCAAAGGCCCCCGCCGGGAGGAGAGTGGGCGGAGCCTCGTGCGCCCTTCTCTCTACGTAGGTTCCATCAAACCGCCCCCCTCGAGAGAATGGGCGGAGCCTCGTGCGCCCGGCTCTTCTCTCTACGTAGGTCTCTCTAACCGCCCCTTCAGGCGGAGAGTGGGTGGAGCCTCGTGCGCCCGGTTCTTCTCCCTAGTAGATCTCTCGAACCGCCCCTTCAGGCGGAGAGTGGGCGGAGCCTCGTGCGCCCGGCTCTTCTCCCTAGTAGATCTCTCGAACCGCCCCTTCAGACGGAGAGTGGGCGGAGCCTCGTGCGCCCGGCTCTTCTCCCTGCATAGGTCTCTCGAACCGCCCCTTCAGGCGGAGAGTGGGTGGAGCCTCGTGCGCCCGGCTCTTCTCCCTAGTAGATCTCTGGAACCGCCCCTTCAGGCGGAGAGTGGGCGGAGCCTCGTGCACCCGGCTCTTCTCCCTGCGTAGGTCTCTGGAACCGCCCCTTCAGGCGGAGAGTGGGCGGAGCCTCGTGCGCCCGGCTCTTGTCCCTACGTAGGTTCCCTCAAAGGCCCCCGCCGGGAGGAGAGTGGGCGGAGCCTCATGCGCCCGGCTCTTCTCCCTAGTAGATCTCTCGAACCGCCCCTTCAGGCGGAGAGTGGGCGGAGCCTCGTGCGCCCGGCTCTTCTCCCTGCGTAGGTCTCTCGAACCGCTCCTTCAGGCGGAGAGTGGGCGGAGCCTCGTGTCCGCCCGGCTCTTCTCCCTACGTAGGTTCTCTCAAAGGCCCCCGCCGGGAGGAGAGTGGGCGGAGCCTCGTGCGCCCGGCTCTTCTCCCTAGTATATCTCTCGAACCGCCCCTTCAGGCGGACAGTGGGCGGAGCCTCGTGCGCCCTGCTCTCTACGTAGGTTCCATCAAACCGCCCCCCTCGAGAGAATGGGCGGAGCCTCGTGCGCCCGGCTCTTCTCCCTAGTAGATCTCTCGAACCGCCCCTTCAGGCGGACAGTGGGCGGAGCCTCGTGCGTCTGGCTCTTCTCCCTACGTAGGTTCCCTCAAAGGCCCCCGCCGGGAGGAGAGTGGGCGGAGCCTCGTGCGCCCGGCTCTTCTCCCTGTGTAGGTCTCTCGAATCGCCCCTTCAGGCGGAGAGTGGGCGGAGCCTCGTGTGCGCCCGGCTCTTGTCCCTACGTAGGTTCCCTCAAAGGCCCCCGCCGGGAGGAGAGTGGGCGGAGCCTCGTGCGCCCGGCTCTTCTCCCTGTGTAGGTCTCTCGAATCGCCCCTTCAGGCGGAGAGTGGGCGGAGCCTCGTGTGCGCCCGGCTCTTGTCCCTACGTAGGTTCCCTCAAAGGCCCCCGCCGGGAGGAGAGTGGGCGGAGCCTCGTGCGCCCTCCTCTCTACGTAGGTTCCATCAAACCGCCCCCCTCGAGAGAATGGGCGGAGCCTCGTGCGCCCGGCTCTTCTCCCTGCGTAGGTCTCTCGAACCGCCCCTTCAGGCGGACAGTGGGCGGAGCCTCGTGAGCCCTTCTCTCTACGTAGGTTCCATCAAAACGCCCCCCTCGAGAGAATGGGCGGAGCCTCGTGCGCCCGGCTCTTCTCCCTACGTAGGTCTCTCTAACCGCCCCTTCAGGCGGACAGTGGGCGGAGCCTCGTGTGCGCCCGGCTCTTGTCCCTACATAGGTTCCCTCAAAGGCCCCCGCCGGGAGGAGAGTGGGTGGAGCCTCGTGCGCCCGGCTCTTCTCCCTAGTAGATCTCTCGAACCGCCCCTTCAGGCGGAGAGTGGGCGGAGCCTCGTGCGCCCGGCTCTTGTCCCTACGTAGGTTCCCTCAAAGGCCCCCGCCGGGAGGAGAGTGGGCGGAGCCTCATGCGCCCGGCTCTTCTCCCTAGTAGATCTCTCGAACCGCCCCTTCAGTCGGAGAGTGGGCGGAGCCTCGTGCGCCCGACTCTTCTCCCTGCGTAGGTCTCTCGAACCGCCCCTTCAGGCGGACAGTGGGCGGAGCCTCGTGCGCCCTTCTCTCTACGTAGGTTCCATCAAACCGCCCCCTTCGAGAGAATGGGCGGAGCCTCGTGCGCCCGGCTCTTCTCCCTACGTAGGTCTCTCTAACCGCCCCTTCAGGCGGACAGTGGGCGGAGCCTCGTGTGCGCCCGGCTCTTGTCCCTACGTAGGTTTCCTCAAAGGCCCCCGCCGGGAGGAGAGTGGCCGGAGCCTCGTGCGCCCGGCTCTTCTCCCTAGTAGATCTCTCGAACCGCCCCTTCAGGCGGACAGTGGGCGGAGCCTCGTGCGCCCTTCTCTCTACGTAGGTTCCATCAAACCGACCCCTCGAGAGAATGGGTGGAGCCTCGTGCGCCTGGCTCTTCTCCCTACGTAGGTTCCCTCAAAGGCCCCCGCCGGGAGGAGAGTGGGCGGAGCCTCGTGCGCCCGGCTCTTCTCCCTAGTAGATCTCTCGAACCGCCCCTTCAGGCGGACAGTGGGCGGAGCCTCGTGCCCCCTGCTCTCTACGTAAGTTCCATCAAACCGCCCCCCTCGAGAGAATGGGCGGAGCCTCGTGCGCCCGGCTCATCTCCCTACGTAGGTCTCTCGAACCGCCCCTTCAGACGGAGAGTGGGCGGAGCCTCGTGCGCCCGGCTCTTCTCCCTGCGTAGTCGCTCGAACCGCCCCTTCAGGCGGAGAGTGGGCGGAGCCTCGTGCGCCCGGCTCTTCTCCCTGTGTAGGTCTCTCGAACCGCCCCTTCAGGCGGAGAGTGGGCGGAGCCTTGTGCGCCCTGCTCTCTACGTAGGTTCCATCAAACCGCCCCCCTCGAGAGAATGGGCGGAGCCTCGTGCGCCCGGCTCTTCTCCCTGCGTAGGTCTCTCGAACCGCCCCTTCAGGCGGAGAGTGGGCGGAGCCTCGTGCGCCCTTCTCTCTACGTAGGTTCCATCAAACCGCACCCCTCGAGAGAATGGGCGGAGCCTCGTGTCCGCCCGGCTCTTCTCCCTACGTAGGTTCCCTCAAAGGCCCCCGCCGGGAGGAGAGTGGGCGGAGCCTCGTACGCCCTGCTCTCTACGTAGGTTCCATCAAACCGCCCCCCTCGAGAGAATGGGCGGAGCCTCGTGCGCCCGGCTCTTCTCCCTACGTAGGTCTCTCTAACCGCCCCTTCAGGCGGAGAGTGGGCGGAGCCTCGTGCGCCCGGCTCTTCTCCCTACGTAGGTCTCTCTAACCGCCCCTTCAGGCGGAGAGTGGGCGGAGCCTCGTGTGCGCCCAGCTCTTGTCCCTACGCAGGTTCCCTCAAAGGCCCCCGCCGGGAGGAGAGTGGGCGGAGCCTCGTGCGCCCGGCTCTTCTCCCTAGTAGATCTCTCGAACCGCCCCTTCAGACGGAGAGTGGGCGGAGCCTCGTGCGCCCGGCTCTTCTCCCTGCGTAGGTCTCTCTAACCGCCCCGTCAGGCGGAGAGTGGGCGGAGCATCGTGCGCCCGGCTCTCTACGTAGGTTCCATCAAACCGCCCCCTCGAGAGAATGGGCGGAGCCTCGTGTGCGCCCGGCTCTTGTTCCTACGTAGGTTCCCTCAAAGGCCCCCGCCGGGAGGAGAGTGGGCGGAGCCTCATGCGCCCGGCTCTTCTCCCTAGTACCGTAGATCTCTCGAACCGTCCCTTCAGGCGCAGAGTGGGCGGAGCCTCGTGCGCCCGGCTCTTCTCCCTAGTAGCTCTCTCGAACCGACCCTTCAGGCGGAGAGTGGGCGGACCCTCGTGCGCCCTTCTCTCTACGTAGGTTCCATCAAACCGCCCCCCTCGAGAGAATGGGCGGAGCCTCGTGTCCGCCCGGCTCTTCTCCCTAGTAGATCTCTCGAACCGCTCCTTCAGGCGGAGAGTGGGCGGAGCCTCGTGTCCGCCCGGCTCTTCTCCCTACGTAGGTTCTCTCAAAGGCCCCCGCCGGGAGGAGAGTGGGCGGAGCCTCGTGCGCCCGGCTCTTCTCCCTAGTATATCTCTCGAACCGCCCCTTCAGGCGGACAGTGGGCGGAGCCTCGTGCGCCCTGCTCTCTACGTAGGTTCCATCAAACCGCCCCCCTCGAGAGAATGGGCGGAGCCTCGTGCGCCCGGCTCTTCTCCCTAGTAGATCTCTCGAACCGCCCCTTCAGGCGGACAGTGGGCGGAGCCTCGTGCGTCTGGCTCTTCTCCCTACGTAGGTTCCCTCAAAGGCCCCCGCCGGGAGGAGAGTGGGCGGAGCCTCGTGCGCCCGGCTCTTCTCCCTGCGTAGGTCGCTCGAACCGCCCCATCAGGCGGAGAGTGGGCGGAGCCTCGTGCGCCCGGCTCTTCTCCCTGTGTAGGTCTCTCGAATCGCCCCTTCAGGCGGAGAGTGGGCGGAGCCTCGTGTGCTCCCGGCTCTTGTCCCTACGTAGGTTCCCTCAAAGGCCCCCGCCGGGAGGAGAGTGGGCGGAGCCTCGTGCGCCCGGCTCTTCTCCCTGTGTAGGTCTCTCGAACCGCCCCTTCAGGCGGAGAGTGGGCGGAGCCTTGTGAGCCCTGCTCTCTACGTAGGTTCCATCAAACCGCCCCCTCGAGAGAATGGGCGGAGCCTCGTGCGCCCGGCTCTTCTCTCTACGTAGGTCTCTCTAACCGCCCCTTCAGGCGGACAGTGGGCGGAGCCTCGTGTGCGCCCGGCTCTTGTCCCTACGTAGGTTCCCTCAAAGGCCCCCGCCGGGAGGAGTGGGCGGAGCCTCGTGCGCCCTCCTCTCTACGTAGGTTCCATCAAACCGCCCCCCTCGAGAGAATGGGCGGAGCCTCGTGGGCCCGGCTCTTCTCCCTGCGTAGGTCTCTCGAACCGCCCCTTCAGGCGGACAGTGGGCGGAGCCTCGTGCGCCCTTCTCTCTACGTAGTTCCATCAAACCGCCCCCCTCGAGAGAATGGGCGGAGCCTCGTGCGCCCGGCTCTTCTCCCTACGTAGGTCTCTCGAACCGCCCCTTCAGACGGAGAGTGGGCGGAGCCTCGTGTCCGCCCGGCTCTTCTCCCTACGTAGGTTCTCAAAGGCCCCCGCCGGGAGGAGAGTGGGCGGAGCCTCGTGCGCCCTTCTCTCTACGTAGGTTCCATCAAACCGCCCCCCTCGAGAGAATGGGCGGAGCCTCGTGCGCCCGGCTCTTCTCCCTAGTATATCTCTCGAACCGCCCCTTCAGGCGGACAGTGGGCGGAGCCTCGTGCGCCCGGTTCTTCTCCCTGCGTAGGTCTCTCGAACCGCCCCTTCAGGCGGACAGTGGGCGGAGCCTCGTGCGCCGGGCTCTTCTCCCTGCGTAGGTCTCTCGAACCGTCCCTTCAGGCGGATAGTGGGCGGAGCCTCGTGCGCCCGGCTCTTCTCCCTGCGTAGGTTTCTCGAACCGCCCCTTCAGGCGGAGAGTGGGCGGAGCCTCGTGTCCGCCCGGCTCTTCTCCCTAGTACCGGTAGATCACTCGAACCGCCCCTTCAGGTGGATAGTGGACGGAGCCTCGTGCGCCCTTCTCTCTACGTAGGTTCCATCAAACCGCCCCCCTCGAGAGAATGGGCGGAGCCTCGTGCGCCCGGCTCTTCTCCCTACGTAGGTCTCTCTAACCGCCCCTTCAGGTGGATAGTGGACGGAGCCTCGTGCGCCCTTCTCTCTACGTAGGTTCCATCAAACCGCCCCCCTCGAGAGAATGGGCGGAGCGTCGTGTCCGCCCGGCTCTTCTCCCTACGTAGGTTCCCTCAAAGGCCCCCGCCGGGAGGAGAGTGGGCGGAGCCTCGTGCGCCCGGCTTTTCTCCCTACCGGTAGTAGATCTCTCGAACCGCCCCTTCAGGCGGAGAGTGGGCGGAGCCTCGTGCGCCCGCCTCTTCTCCCTGCGTAGGTCTCTCGAACCGCTCCTTCAGGCGGAGAGTGGGCGGAGCCTCGTGCGCCCGGCTCTTCTCCCTAGTAGATCTCTCGAACCGCCCCTTCAGACGGAGAGTGGGCGGAGCCTCGTGCGCCCGGCTCTTCTCCCTGCATAGGTCTCTCGAACCGCCCCTTCAGTCGGAGAGTGGGCGGAGCCTCGTGCGCCCGACTCTTCTCCCTGCGTATGTCTCTCGAACCGCCCCATCAGGCGGACAGTGGGCGGAGCCTCGTGCGCCCTTCTCTCTACGTAGGTTCCATCAAACCGCCCCCTTCGAGAGAATGGGCGGAGCCTCGTGCGCCCGGCTCTTCTCCCTACGTAGGTCTCTCTAACCGCCCCTTCAGGCGGACAGTGGGCGGAGCCTCGTGTGCGCCCGGCTCTTGTCCCTACGTAGGTTTCCTCAAAGGCCCCCGCCGGGAGGAGAGTGGGCGGAGCCTCGTGCGCCCGGCTCTTCTCCCTAGTAGATCTCTCGAACCGCCCCTTCAGGCGGACAGTGGGCGGAGCCTCGTGCGCCCTTCTCTCTACGTAGGTTCCATCAAACCGACCCCTCGAGAGAATGGGTGGAGCCTCGTGCGCCTGGCTCTTCTCCCTACGTAGGTTCCCTCAAAGGCCCCCGCCGGGAGGAGAGTGGGCGGAGCCTCGTGCGCCCTGCTCTCTACGTAAGTTCCATCAAACCGCCCCCCTCGAGAGAATGGGCGGAGCCTCGTGCGCCCGGCTCATCTCCCTACGTAGGTCTCTCGAACCGCCCCTTCAGACGGAGAGTGGGCGGAGCCTCGTGCGCCCGGCTCTTCTCCCTGCGTAGGTCGCTCGAACCGCCCCTTCAGGCGGAGAGTGGGCGGAGCCTCGTGCGCCCGGCTCTTCTCCCTGCGTAGGTCTCTCGAACCGCCCCTTCAGACGGAGAGTGGGCGGAGCCTCGTGCGCCCGGCTCTTCTCCCTCCGTAGGTCTCTCGAACCGCCCCTTCAGGCGGACAGTGGGCGGAGCCTCGTGCGCCCGGCTCTTCTCCCTGCGTAGGTCTCTCGAACCGCTCCTTCAGGCGGAGAGTGGGCGGAGCCTCGTGTCCGCCCGGCTCTTCTCCCTACGTAGGTTCTCTCAAAGGCCCCCGCCGGGAGGAGAGTGGGCGGAGCCTCGTGCGCCCTTCTCTCTACGTAGGTTCCATCAAACCGCCCCCCTCGAGAGAATGGGCGGAGCCTCGTGCGCCCGGCTCTTCTCTCTACGTAGGTCTCTCTAACCGCCCCTTCAGGCGGAGAGTGGGTGGAGCCTCGTGCGCCCGGTTCTTCTCCCTAGTAGATCTCTCGAACCGCCCCTTCAGGCGGAGAGTGGGCGGAGCCTCGTGCGCCCGGCTCTTCTCCCTAGTAGATCTCTCGAACCGCCCCTTCAGACGGAGAGTGGGCGGAGCCTCGTGCGCCCGGCTCTTCTCCCTGCATAGGTCTCTCGAACCGCCCCTTCAGGCGGAGAGTGGGTGGAGCCTCGTGCGCCCGGCTCTTCTCCCTAGTAGATCTCTGGAACCGCCCCTTCAGGCGGAGAGTGGGCGGAGCCTCGTGCACCCGGCTCTTCTCCCTGCGTAGGTCTCTGGAACCGCCCCTTCAGGCGGAGAGTGGGCGGAGCCTCGTGCGCCCGGCTCTTGTCCCTACGTAGGTTCCCTCAAAGGCCCCCGCCGGGAGGAGAGTGGGCGGAGCCTCATGCGCCCGGCTCTTCTCCCTAGTAGATCTCTCGAACCGCCCCTTCAGGCGGAGAGTGGGCGGAGCCTCGTGCGCCCGGCTCTTCTCCCTGCGTAGGTCTCTCGAACCGCTCCTTCAGGCGGAGAGTGGGCGGAGCCTCGTGTCCGCCCGGCTCTTCTCCCTACGTAGGTTCTCTCAAAGGCCCCCGCCGGGAGGAGAGTGGGCGGAGCCTCGTGCGCCCTTCTCTCTACGTAGGTTCCATCAAACCGCCCCCCTCGAGAGAATGGGCGGAGCCTCGTGCGCCCGGCTCTTCTCCCTAGTATATCTCTCTAACCGCCCCTTCACGCGGAGAGTGGGCGGAGCCTCGTGCGACCGGCTCTTCTCCCTAGTAGGTCTCTCGAACCGCCCGTTCAGGCGGAGAGTGGGCGGAGCCTCGTGCGCCCGGCTCTTCTCCCTGCGTAGGACTCTCGAACCGCCCCTTCAGGCGGAGAGTGGGCGGAGCCTCGTGCGCTCTTCTCTGCATAGGTTCCATCAAACCGCCCCCCTCGAGAGAATGGGCGGAGCCTCGTGCGCCCGGCTCTTCTCCCTGCGTAGGTCTCTCGAACCGCCCCTTCAGGCGGAGAGTGGGCGGAGCCTCGTGCGCCCTTCTCTCTACGTAGGTTCCATCAAACCGCCCCCCTCGAGAGAATGGGCGGAGCGTCGTGTCCGCCCGGCTCTTCTCCCTACGTAGGTTCCCTCAAAGGCCCCCGCCGGGAGGAGAGTGGGCGGAGCCTCGTGCGCCCGGCTTTTCTCCCTACCGGTAGTAGATCTCTCGAACCGCCCCGTCAGGCGGAGAGTGGGCGGAGCCTCGTGCGCCCGGCTCTTCTCCCTGCGTAGGTCTCTCGAACCGCTCCTTCAGGCGGACAGTGGGCGGAGCCTCGTGCGCCCTTCTCTCTACGTAAGTTCCATCAAACCGCCCCCCTCGAGAGAATGGGCGGAGCCTCGTGCGCCCGGCTCTTCTCCCTACGTAGGTCTCTCTAACCGCCCCTTCAGGCGGACAGTGGGCGGAGCCTCGTGTGCGCCCGGCTCTTGTACCTACATAGGTTCCCTCAAAGGCCCCCGCCTGGAGGAGAGTGGGTGGAGCCTCGTGCGCCCGGCTCTTCTCCCTAGTAGATCTCTCGAACCGCCCCTTCAGGCGAAGAGTGGGCGGAGCCTCGTGCGCCCGGCTCTTCTCCCTAGTAGATCTCTCGAACCGCCCCTTCAGACGGAGAGTGGGCGGAGCCTCGTGCGCCCGGCTCTTCTCCCTGCATAGGTCTCTCGAACCGCCCCTTCAGGCGGAGAGTGGGCGGAGCCTCTTGCACCCGGCTCTTCTCCCTGCGTAGGTCTCTGGAACCGCCCCTTGAGGCGGAGAGTGGGCGGAGCCTCGTGCGCCCTTCTCTCTACGTAGGTTCCATCAAACCGCCCCCTTCGAGAGAATGGGCGGAGCCTCGTGCGCCCGGCTCTTCTCCCTAGTAGATCTCTCGAACCGCCCCTTCAGTCGGAGAGTGGGCGGAGCCTCGTGCGCCCGACTCTTCTCCCTGCGTAGGTCTCTCGAACCGCCCCATCAGGCGGACAGTGGGCGGAGCCTCGTGCGCCCTTCTCTCTACGTAGGTTCCATCAAACCGCCCCCTTCGAGAGAATGGGCGGAGCCTCGTGCGCCCGGCTCTTCTCCCTACGTAGGTCTCTCTAACCGCCCCTTCAGGCGGACAGTGGGCGGAGCCTCGTGTGCGCCCGGCTCTTGTCCCTACGTAGGTTTCCTCAAAGGCCACCGCCGGGAGGAGAGTGGGTGGAGCCTCGTGCGCCCGGCTCTTCTCCCTAGTAGATCTCTCGAACCGCCCCTTCAGGCGGAGAGTGGGCGGAGCCTCGTGCGCCCGGCTCTTCTCCCTAGTAGATCTCTCGAACCGCCCCTTCAGACGGAGAGTGGGCGGAGCCTCGTGCGCCCGGCTCTTCTCCCTGCATAGGTCTCTCGAACTGCCCCTTCAGGCGGAGAGTGGGCGGAGCCTCTTGCACCCGGCTCTTCTCCCTGCGTAGGTCTCTCTAACCGCCCCTTCAGGCGGACAGTGGGCGGAGCCTCGTGTGCGCCCGGCTCTTGTCCCTACGTAGGTTTCCTCAAAGGCCACCGCCGGGAGGAGAGTGGGTGGAGCCTCGTGCGCCCGGCTCTTCTCCCTAGTAGATCTCTCGAACCGCCCCTTCAGGCGGAGAGTGGGCGGAGCCTCGTGCGCCCGGCTCTTCTCCCTAGTAGATCTCTCGAACCGCCCCTTCAGACGGAGAGTGGGCGGAGCCTCGTGCGCCCGGCTCTTCTCCCTGCATAGGTCTCTCGAACTGCCCCTTCAGGCGGAGAGTGGGCGGAGCCTCTTGCACCCGGCTCTTCTCCCTACGTAGGTCTCTCTAACCGCCCCTTCAGGCGGACAGTGGGCGGAGCCTCGTGTGCGCCCGGCTCTTGTACCTACGTAGGTTTCCTCAAAGGCCCCCGCCGGGAGGAGAGTGGGCGGAGCCTCGTGCGCCCTTCTCTCTACGTAGGTTCCATCAAACCGACCCCTCGAGAGAATGGGTGGAGCCTCGTGCGCCTGGCTCTTCTCCCTACGTAGGTTCCCTCAAAGGCCCCCGCCGGGAGGAGAGTGGGCGGAGCCTCGTGCGCCCGGCTCTTCTCCCTAGTAGATCTCTCGAACCGCCCCTTCAGGCGGACAGTGGGCGGAGCCTCGTGCGCCCTGCTCTCTACGTAAGTTCCATCAAACCGCCCCCCTCGAGAGAATGGGCGGAGCCTCGTGCGCCCGGTTCATCTCCCTACGTAGGTCTCTCGAACCGCCTCTTCAGACGGAGAGTGGGCGGAGCCTCGTGCGCCCGGCTCTTCTCCCTGTGTAGGTCTCTCGAACCGCCTCTTCAGGCGGAGTGGGCGGAGCCTCGTGCGCCCTTCTCTCTACGTAGGTACCATCAAACCGCACCCCTCGAGAGAATGGGCGGAGCCTCGTGTCCGCCCGGCTCTTCTCCCTACGTAGGTTCCCTCAAAGGCCCCCGCCGGGAGGAGAGTGGGCGGAGCCTCGTGCGCCCTTCTCTCTACGTAGGTTCCATCAAACCGCCCCCCGCGAGAGAATGGGCGGAGCCTCGTGCGCCCGGCTCTTCTCCCTACGTAGGTCTCTCGAACCGCCCCTTCAGGCGGAGAGTGGGCGGAGCCTCGTGCGCCCGGCTCTTCTCCCTGCGTAGGTCTCTCAAACCGCCCCTTCAGGCGGAGAGTGGACGGAGCCTCGTGCGCCCGGCTCTTCTCCCTACGTAGGTTCCCTCAAAGGCCCCCGCCGGGAGGAGAGTGGGCGGAGCCTCATGCGCCCGGCTCTTCTCCCTGCGTAGGTCTCTCAAACCGCCCCTTCAGGCGGAGAGTGGGCGGAGCCTTGTGCGCCCTGCTCTCTACGTAGGTTCCATCAAACCGCCCCCCTCGAGAGAATGGGCGGAGCCTCGTGCTCCCGGCTCTTCTCCCTACGTAGGTCTCTCTAACCGCCCCTTCAGGCGGACAGTGGGCGGAGCCTCGTGTGCGCCCGGCTCTTGTCCCTACGTAGGTTCCCTCAAAGGCCCCCGCCGGGAGGAGAGTGGGCGGAGCCTCGTACGCCCTGCTCTCTACGTAGTTTCCATCAAACCGCCCCCCTCGAGAGAATGGGCGGAGCCTCGTGCGCCCGGCTCTTCTCCCTACGTAGGTCTCTCTAACCGCCCCTTCAGGCGGAGAGTGGGCGGAGCCTCGTGCGACCGGCTCTTCTCCCTGCGTAGGTCGCTCGAACCGCCCCTTCAGGCGGAGAGTGGGCGGAGCCTCGTGCGCCCGGCTCTTCTCCCTAGTAGATCTCTCGAACCGCCCCTTCAGACGGAGAGTGGGCGGAGCCTCGTGCGCCCGGCTCTTCTCCCTGCGTAGGTCTCTCGAACCGCCCCTTCAGGCGGACAGTGGGCGGAGCCTCGTGCGCCCGGCCCTTGTCCCTACGTAGGTTCCCTCAAAGGCCCCCGCCGGGAGGAGTGGGCGGAGCCTCATGCGCCCGGCTCTTCTCCCTAGTAGATCTCTCGAACCGACCCTTCAGGCGGAGAGTGGACGGAGCCTCGTGCGCCCGGCTCTTCTCCCTGCGTAGGTCTCTCGAACCGCCCCTTCAGGCGGAGAGTGGGCGGAGCCTCGTGCGCCCTTCTCTCTACGTAGCTTCCATCAAACCGCACCCCTGGAGAGAATGGGCGGAGCCTCGTGTCCGCCCGGCTCTTCTCCCTACGTAGGTTCCCTCAAAGGCCCCCGCCGGGAGGAGAGTGGGCGGAGCCTCATGCGCCCGGCTCTTGTCCCTACGTAGGTTCCCTCAAAGGCCCTCGCCGGGAGGAGAGTGGGCGGAGCCTCGTGCGCCCGGCTCTTGTCCCTACGTAGGTTCCCTCAAAGGACCCCGCCGGGAGGAGAGTGGGCGGAGCCTCGTGCGCCCTTCTCTCTACGTAGTTTCCATCAAACCGCCCCCCTCGAGAGAATGGGCGGAGCCTCATGCGCCCGGCTCTTCTCCCTACCGGTAGTAGATCTCTCGAACCGCCCCTTCAGGCGGAGAGTGGGCGGAGCCTCGTGCGCCCGGCTCTTCTCCCTGCGTAGGTCGCTCGAACCGCCCCTTCAGGCGGAGAGTGGGCGGAGCCTCGTGCGCCCGGCTCTTCTCCCTAGTAGATCTCTCGAACCGCCCCTTCAGACGGAGAGTGGGCGGAGCCTCGTGCGCCCGGCTCTTCTCCCTGCGTAGGTCTCTCGAACCGCCCCTTCAGGCGGACAGTGGGCGGAGCCTCGTGCGCCCGGCTCTTGTCCCTACGTAGGTTCCCTCAAAGGCCCCCGCCGGGAGGAGTGGGCGGAGCCTCATGCGCCCGGCTCTTTTCCCTACGTAGGTCTCTCTAACCGCCCCTTCAGGCGGACAGTGGGCGGAGCCTCGTGTGCGCCCGGCTCTTGTCCCTACGTAGGTTCCCTCAAAGGCCCCCGCCGGGAGGAGAGTGGGCGGAGCCTCGTACGCCCTGCTCTCTACGTAGGTTCCATCAAACCGCCCCCCTCGAGAATGGGCGGAGCCTCGTGCGCCCGGCTCTTCTCCCTACGTAGGTCTCTCTAACCGCCCCTTCAGGCGGAGAGTGGGCGGAGCCTCGTGCGCCCGGCTCTTCTCCCTGCGTAGGTCTCTCTAACCGCCCCGTCAGGCGGACAGTGGGCGGAGCCTCGTGTGCGCCCGGCTCTTGTCCCTACGTAGGTTCCCTCAAAGGCCCCCGCCGGGAGGAGAGTGGGCGGAGCCTCGTACGCCCTGCTCTCTACGTAGGTTCCATCAAACCGCCCCCCTCGAGAATGGGCGGAGCCTCGTGCGCCCGGCTCTTCTCCCTACGTAGGTCTCTCTAACCGCCCCTTCACGCGGAGAGTGGGCGGAGCCTCGTGCGACCGGCTCTTCTCCCTGCGTAGGTCGCTCGAACCGCCCCTTCAGGCGGAGAGTGGGCGGAGCCTCGTGCGCCCGGCTCTTCTCCCTGCGTAGGTCTCTTGAACCGCCCCTTCAGGCGGAGAGTGGGCGGAGCCTCGTGCGCTCTTCTCTCTACGTAGGTTCCATCAAACCGCCCCCCTCGAGAGAATGGGCGGAGCCTCGTGCGCCCGGTTCTTGTCCCTACGTAGGTGTCTCTAACCTCCCCCGTTGGGAGGAGAGTGGGCGGAGCCTCGTGCGCCCGGCTCTTCGCCCTGCGTAGGTTCCCTCAAAGGCCCCCGCCGGGAGGAGAGTGGGTGGAGCCTCGTGCGCCCGGCTCTTCTCCCTGCGTAGGTCTCTCGAACCGCCCGTTCAGGCAGAGAGCCGGGCGCACAGTTTCCGCCCACTCCGCCTGAAGGGGCGGTTCGAGAGACCTACGCAGGGAGAAGAGCTGGGCGCACGAGGCTCCGCCCACTCCGCCTGAAGGGGCGGTTAGAGAGACCTACGTAGGGAGAAGAGCCGGGCGTACGAGGCTCCGCCCACTCTCCTCCCGGCGGGGGCCTTTGAGGGAATCTAAGTAGGGAGAAGAGCCGGGCGCACGAGGCTCCGCCCATTCTCTCGAGGGGGGCGGTTTGATGGAACCTACGTAGAGAGAAGGGCGCACGAGGCTCCGCCCACTGTCCGCCTGAAGGGGCGGTTCGAGAGATCTACTAGGGAGAAGAGCCGGGCGCACGAGGCTCCGCCCATTCTCTCAAGGGGGGCGGTTTGATGGAACCTACGTAGAGAGAAGGGCGCACGAGGCTCCGCCCACTCTCCTCCCGACCGGGGCGGTTCGAGAGACCTACGTAGGGAGAAGAGCCGGGCGCACGAGGCTCCGCCCACTCTCCTCCCGACCGGGGCGGTTCGAGAGATCTACTAGGGAGAAGAGCCGGGCGCACGAGGCTCCGCCCATTCTCTCAAGGGGGGCGGTTTGATGGAACCTACGTAGAGAGAAGGGCGCACGAGGCTCTGCCCACTCCGCCTGAAGGGGCGGTTCGAGAGACTTACGCAGGGAGAAGAGCCGGGCGTACGAGGCTCCGCCCACTCTCCGCATGAAGGGGCGGTTCGAGAGACTTACGTAGGGAGAAGAGCCGGGCGCACGAGGCTCCGGCCACTCTCCGGGGGGGGGGGGGCTGGAGGCCCGCGGGCCTTTCGCCGAGAGGGCCGAGCGCGACGAGTCCTGCGGGCTGAGCTGAGCTTTCTTAGGCCGGCAGAGACGGCCCGCCGGGACTGGGCTCCGAGATGCCGGCCGGGGGATCGCCCAAGGCGACCTCAGCCGTCGCTGAGTAAATGGGGACCCCCCAATCTACAAGGCAGCCCTCGTGGCTGCTCCCAGAAGACCCCCCCTCCTCTGAGTCAGGTGTCCCTGAGGAGTCCCAGAAAAAGACAGTCGCCCCAATTAAGACCAGTTGGCACAGAAAACGCGATCTTTCCGTTCCTCCCCCTCCTGCCAGAACCTATCATTCTGCCTCCCCCCCCAACGATTCTCAACTGTCAATAACTGACCTTCTCTCTCCCGCAGCATCCAATACAACGGAGGAAGCTTCTAGGAAAAGAAGCAAAAACGTCTTCTTCCTCAAAAAAAAAACAAAAAAAACCCAGTCTGGTTGCCTTTTTAAAATAAAAACCACTTTGGATACTCCCAGAATTATAGAAGATCATCAGAACTACCATCGCTCAATCAAGAAGGATGTGCTTGAATTAATTTAGTTTGCCTGTTTTTTTTTAAACCTTTTCTTCTTTAACTAAATCATAAAGATATCAAATTATTATTATTTAAATATTAGATGAGAAGAATAATTTTTGCACAATATTGGAAAAATGAAGCTTTGCCACAAGAGGGTGAAATAATTAGGAAGATCTTGGAATGTGCAGAAATGGACAGATTAACCATGAGGCTAAAAGACAAAGAAGATATAGACCATTATCAAATTTGGAACTTATTTTATACTTGGTTAGACAAAAGAAGCAAGGATTAGGAATTGAATATGTATTAGTTTAGCAAATTTTAGACAACTTGTTGATTGGAAAAATTTGCATATATGGGGGGGAAAACTAATAAAAAGATTGAAAAAAAAAATTAGATGAGAGCCCAAATACATACAGAAGAACCCAGATGGAGGCAATCAGTGTTTGGATACTTGAAGGCTGCCAAAAGTCAGCAGATCAAGGACTTGTGCAAGGGAAAATGACCTGGATGAAGGGAGAGCTATTGGCTCATTAGATAACCTGGATACGGTTTCTATTGTTGGTCCCCTTTTCCTTTTATGGACTTCTGTAAGGAGCAAAGGAGATGCGGGTGAAGAAGGAGAGTGCAAAAGTTGGCTTGAAACTCAACATTTAAGAAAACCAAGATCATGGCACCCAGCCCTCTCTTGGCAAATAGATGGGGAAGAAATTGAGGTAGTGACAGATTTTATCTTCCTGGGCTCCAAGATCACCACAGATGGGGACTGCAGCCAAGAAATTAAAAGATGCTTGCTCCTGGGGAGGAAAGCTATGGCAAATCTAGACAGCATACTAGAAAGCAGAGACATCACCCTGCCAACAAAAGTGCATATAGTCAGGGCCATGGTTTTCCCCGTTGGAATGTATCACTGTGAAAGTTGGACCATAAGAAAGGCTGAGCGCCAAAGAATTGAGGCCTTTGAACTATGGTGCTGGAGAAGACTCCTGCGAGTCCCCTGGACTGCAAGGCGATCAAACTGGTCAGTCCTAGAGGAGATCAGCCCTGACTGCTCTTTAGAAGGCCAGATCCTGAAGTTGAAACTCAAGTACTTTGGCTACCTAATGAGAAGGAAGGACTCCCTGGAGAAGAGCCTAATGCTGGGAAGGAGGGCAAGAGAAGAAGGGGACAACAGAGAAGGAAGTGGCTGGATGGAGTCACTGAAGCAGGAGGCGTGAGCTTAAATGGACTCCAGAAGATGGTAGAGGACAGGAAGGCTTGGAGGAATGTCCATGGGGTCACTTCGCAAGTAACAACAACAAAGATCAAGTCTTGGTTGAGGGGCAGAGAGGAGATTTGTTGATACAAGAAGAGACATTTCTGTAGATGAGCAGCACTTGGTTTCTTCACTTGAGTTTGACCTTGGGATGGTTAGTTGGCCTTGGAGGGGAACCACCAACCACTAAAACCAGAAAGTTTCTCTTCTTTCTCCACCCCTTTTCTCTTTCAGAAATGGAACACCATGAACTTGTGTGGCCATCCAGTGCCAACTTAAAAAAATGTCTTGGGCACCAAAGACATTGGTAGTCTTTGGGCTCTACCCTAGGGCCGTGGTGGTGAACCTATGGCATGTGTGCCACAGGTGGCACACAGAGCCCTCTCTGTGGGCACTCGCATCGTTACCCCAGTCCCAGGCCTTCAGCTGGGTTTTATAAACCCTTTTTGTTTTAGGCCTCCACCGCCGTGTGCAAACAAAAAAAATGTTCAATCAATCAATTTCAACTTTTCACGGGAAAAAAAAAGATCTTGCAAAGTTGGAATTGATTGATTGAACTTTTTAGTCCCACCCAGTCTGCCATTACCACTGCAGCCCTGCCCACCCAATGGGCCACACCTACCTGGCACCCGACGATGCATAAGTGGGTTTTGGGTTGCAGTTTGGGCACTCGGTCTCTAAAAAGTTCACCATCACTGCCCTAGGGCACGGAAAGCATGGCTAACATTGAAGGCAAATGGATAACTTCAGTGATTACCATTGTGATCTGTATGTGTGACCTGCAGTGCTTAATATTGGTGTTAAACTGTAGATCAGCGGTTCTCAACCTTTTTCAGGCCGTGACCCCGACCTGCGCCGCGCATGCGTGGTGCGACGGCCTGCATTGCGCATGTGCGCCGTGCACGCGATGGCCCGCATCACGCATGCGCGGCGTGACGGCCCGCATCGTGCATGCGTGGTGCTGCCTCCTGCGCCGGCTGAGGGGAAAAGGGGAAAAATGGCGGACTGCGGTGTTTGGTGACCCCCGTGAAATGGTCATTCGACCCCAAATGGGGTTGCGACCCACAGGTTGAGAACCGCTGCTGTAGATTCTCCTGAAATGCTGGGAATATGATTAGGTAGATCTACTTTTTTACACCCAATCGACTTCTAGGTACTTCACTTGATGTTCACAACCATGTTCACAGCAGAAGCTCAGAGATCTGACACAGCTAAATTAGTTATTTTATTGTAGACAAGAAAGAAGCCATATATATGTAGATTTACCTACTGCAGAAGACAAAAAGTCAATTACTTCTCCATATCCCTTACTTTACATAGTTTAAATTCTAGTCCCTTTCTAACACTCTGTGGAAATTTGGTTATTTTCTTTTCAACCTCAAGAATGGGACTTATCTGCTCTAGGTTTGCAAAATGGTTCTGTCCAGCCTGAGAATCGCTCATTTCTGTCTCACCAGATCCAGCTCTTACAAGAATGAAACCTGAACTTCTGAACCCCAAGTGGCTCCTTGCCAGTTTTTTTGGGGGGGTTGGCATTCTCCAACTAGTATAGCTACAAACGGGTGACAGTCCCTTGGTCTTCCGAGTTGTTATTGGTGGGGATGAGGGATTGGAGAGATTGAATATTGTTAGCTTCTGGTCTTTTGTCCTCTTCTCATCTTCTATATTCCCAAAGGACATCAGACTTCCCATCCTATTTCTGAGTTTGTCCTGGGAAGGCAGAAAGTAGGGAAGAGGGAGATATTCTGCTCCAATGAGATGTGCAGAGGGTGGTGGTGAAGTAAATGAACTTACAACAGTTCATTTAGTGACCACAGTTAACAAGACCACTGGAAAAGGTGCCTTATGACCATTTTTCACACGACCGTGGCAGCATCCCCATGGTCAGATGATCAAAATTCAGACATTTGGCAACTGGCCTGAATTTATGACGGAGTCACATGATCCGCTTTTGCGACCTTTTGACAAGCAGAGTCAGACACCCTTAACAATTGTATTACTAACTTAACAACTGTGGCAAGAAAAGTCATAAAGTAGGGCAAAATTAACTGTCTTGTTTACCAACAGAAACTTGGGGCTCAGTTTTCATAAGTTGAGGACAACCAGGTCACTTCAAGTGTATCACGATACCTTTTTTTTTTTTTAACTATCCACACACCCACCTCTTCATAAACTATCTTGCAGGTTGGGATTCTTGTTAAAAAGCACAAGAGAAAGTTTGAAATGGTAGAAATGTTGTCATGAGGGCTTCGTTTGCAACAGGAAGATGTCTGCTTCAATTCCAATCCCTTCAAGAGGCAGCTTTCCTGTTGGAAAGACTTCAGAACTCAGACTCATAAACCGAGATGGACAAAATTGATCTCAGTTCACGAATGGGAAGGCTGCAGAAACAGCAAACATTGGGGCCAAATCACAGATTGCCAAGGATATAAATGCCCTCATTGTGCAACCTGACTGGGATTATTCTCTCCAAAAGCTCCATAGATCTTAGGAAGGAGGCATCACTGCTCACAAGGACCATGTGTGAGTTTTGGATTCTGCATGAAACGAAGAATGAAGTTGGAACAGAAGCTAAGCCAAATTGAATTAAAACTACATTAGAATTCATACAATCGTTCCCCAATGCAAATTTCCTTCTGCTGTATTAAAAAAAATGCAGTAAAACCACAGCTCTTTTAGGGTTCTGGAGGCTGCAGTCATGGATGGGGAGGGCTGGGTGCCATTATGGAGCCCCAGACGATGCACCACAGCTGTAGTAGGTGGTGGCTTTACTCATTTTGCTGCTTCCTTTGACCCCCCCCCCATTGCAAAAATACTACCCTGTTTCTGCCAAAGAGCCCTTCCAGTGCCTGGGATTGGCCTTCTGATTTTTTTTTTAAAAAACCCTGTTTTGTCACCAAAGGAAGTCCATCAGCATGTCCCAAGCAAAGATGGCTGAAAAATGTAAAATAAAAGCAATGTCAGTGATAGGTTTACAAGCAACAAAGCAGGGAAGGAAGTTGGCACCTGAAAAGTCCCCAATCTATTTAGGGGAAAAAAAGTCCCCAATCTATTTAGGGGAAAAAAAAAAAAGAATCAAGGCTTGGAAAAGATGCTGTGAATCTTCCAAGATCCATAACCTCCTTTTGGAGAAGCCTGTAGACCCTCAAGGGCGATGCAAATAATAGTCTGACGTTAGCAGACACGTGACTTGGAGTGATTTTGCATTTTGAGTTTCAATGTGTTCTTCAGGAGAGACAAAACTGGGCAAAGGGATTCCGGAGACAAACATGGATGGGTCCAACTGCTGCTTTCTCCTTGGAAGTGCACCATCATCTCTATCAACAGTGGTCTGGATCCGTGCAGTAGAAATGCATTTTCCAAGGCCTCACAACTGACTTGAGCGCTAAAAACCCGTTGCAAGGAAGCATACCCAGGAATTCAAATTCCCGGTCAAACTTTGAAACCCGAAGCCAATCATTTCGCCTTTGCTAGGTCAAAGGAAGCGGCTGGGGACCTCAAAGGCCTGTCCAGATTTTTTTTTTAGTCAGAAGCAGTTTGTGCTGGAGGATGAGCATGATCAAACCAATATTAAAAAAAGAAGAAGCACTTTATGAATTCCATCTTTCCTATTAATGAATATATATATATATATAATATGTATATACATATATATTTATGATCTTAAATAAGCTATTCTCCAATTCTGGGAAGATATTTGGCTTCTCTCAGGGCAAGGTGGGATTCGGCTACTTGAAGTCTGCCAGAATATCGCTGAAGATGTTCAGGAAAAGATGCGCGTGGTGGTCTCGGAAAACCAGAGTGGGTCGGAAACGGATCGATCGGTTCCCACTGCCGCCTAATACCACACCTGAGGATAGAGAAAAAAAGAAGGAAGTTGCAGATTCACCTCTCTTTAATAACACAGGACATAATGAGGTCTTTTGATCCCAAGATCTCCTAGATACTGGCAGGGCGTTATGTTATAAGCAGCTAACTAAATAAGAAAATCAGAACAGAGTTGGAAGGGACCTTGAAGGGCTTCTAGTCCAACCCCCTGCTGAAGCAGAAGACCCTCTACCATTGTGGGGAAATGGCTGTCCAATCTCTTCTTAAAAACCTCCAGGGATGAAGCCCCCACAACTTCTGAAGGCAAGCCGTTCCACTGCTTAATTTAGTTAATCTCTACCCAATCCTTTTGGCAAAAGTGAGCTTAGGTGACGGATACCAAGAGTCAAAACAAGGCAACTAAGATGCTGGAGGTATCAGCTCGGAGGAATAGGTTGCACCCCTCACCCTCAAGAATAAGCCCCACATAGATGGAGAAGATCATGGAAGCAAAGTCCTCAGATTTCAGCAATGCTTTAAAGCTACGGTGGGACAAGTACAGAATCTTGGAAACTGCAAGAACAATTTCCCAATCTCCTTCCTACGGAATTCATTTGCTTGCAATGAAATGTTTCTTTACAGGTTGAGTTGCTATTTATGAGATGAGCTGCGGACTCACCTTCTGTCTCTTGATGCCTTCCCTTTCCTGGCCTCCCCACAATCCTCGTGGATGTGGGGTGGGGGAACCAGAGATTTCTTGAAGACCATCTAAGAGGGCAGCCTTAGAGCTAAGTACAGGTAATCTTTGCCTTACAGCCACAATTGAGCCCAAAGTTAGTAGTTGTTGACCGAGCAGGATAAACAAGGAGGAAAAACTTCGAAGGCTTTACCACCCAGCGTCTCGGCTTTCACTAGATGCCACTGCTAAGATTTTCAGTGAAAGCTGGAAATGGAATAGGCAGATCTATTTCTTCTGCTAGGGAGATCAAAAGCTTACTTCTTTGTCCCTGTGATTTTTATATTTCATTACCCAATGAGTGCCCAATGATGTTACCTAATTTGGTAATGAAATGTCTGCAAGAACAAATGGATAGATTGACCTTAGAGATTATGCGGCCGCGCGAGATGTCTTGGGTCTCCCAAGACATGCTCATATCACTCCAGCCCTCCGTGAGCTGCACTGGCTACCAATTGGTCTCCGAGCACAATTCAAAGTGTTGGTTATGACCTATAAAGCCCTATATGGCAATGGGCCAGGATACTTGCGGGACCGTTTTCTGCCCCATGAATCCCAGCGACCGGTTAGGGCACATAGGGTTGGCCTCCTACGGGTCCCGCCTGTTAGACAGTGCCGTCTGGCAGGACCTAGGGTTAGGGCCTTCTCTGTTGCTGCCCCAGCCCTCTGGAACCAAATTCCCTCAGAGGTTCATACTGCTCCCTCCCTCTTAGCTTTCCAAAAACTTCTAAAAACACATTTATGCAGACAGGTTTGGGGCGTGTGAGCTGCGCTCTACCCCTGGGCCTCTGATTGGGACTGTATGTTGTATGAGTGGTAATAGTAATGAGTAATATTGTATATTACTATTTTTTAATTGATTTATATTTTTGTACTTGTATTTTTTGCTGTGAGCTGCCCTGAGTCTGGGGAGAAGGGCGGCATATAAGTCAAATAAATAAATAAATAAATAAAATAATAGAGAGAAAGAAGATTCAGTTCACTTTAGAACATGGGATAATTTTTACCAATGGTTAGGAAAACGAGCTAGTGAGAAATGAATGTGATATGTTACTTTGAATAGATATTAGTAAGAAGAATCATACGCCTTAACTAACTGATACCGTTTATGATTACTGTTTATTACACTTATTATAGTTACTTATCAACTATTGTTAACTATAACTATTGTCAACAGAACATATACACCCGGACAATAGTTTGTTTGCTAAAGATTGAAAATGTTATTGGGGGATAACCCCAATGTTGATCCCAACCCCCTCCCAACCTCAATCCTGATCCCAACCCCACCCTAAACCTTAATCCCTATCCCGATCCTATTCTATCCCCAACCCTATAAAACTCAATAAAATCTTTTTTTTAAGATTTTGCAAGAAAACAGCCAAGCTCAGAAAGTGCCAAGAACTCTACCGTCACCCTTGGGCTATAAATCTTTTCTTCTGTTTGAACCCACGATTTGTAAAATATCAATTTTTCATGAAAGCATGGCTTTTTCCCCCCTTGCTTTCCTCCCTCCTTCATTCAAAATGGAGTCTGTTACCATTTTATTATTAAAATTACATCTGTATTGTGCAAGCAGTTGGTATAATAGACTGTGAAGTTAAAAAAAGGTCCCTAAAGAAAGCAGCAGCAAATTGCTGTCCTATTTTTGCCTACCCCAACTTGAGGTTAAACTCAACTTGGAGGTAGTTTTATTAAACATATATTAGATACTCCCCAGCCTTTGAGATCCAGGTGTAGGATGTAGAGACTCAGCCCTGGTTTCCAAAGCACAATGCCTCACCTTTGTTTCTTGCTATTTCAATGAGCTTGTTTCGAATTGCGTCATTGGGAGTGTCAAAGGAGCAGAACGTCCCTCGTCCCCGGGCTCGGCTGATGAGATGGGGATAGCGACTCTACAATAAAGGGAAAGATCCATCACAGTTTGTCGTCTTGGAAAACCAGGCAAGGCATGCCGAAACATAAAGGAAACATCTAGGACAGTGGTTCTCAACCTATGGGTCGTGACCCCATTTGGGGTCGAACGACCGTTTCGCGGGGGTCGCCGGACCGCGGTCCGCCATTTTGTTTTTTGTTTTTTTTGTGTTTTTGTTTTTTTTTCATCGCGCGTGCCGCGCATATGCAGATCGGCCCGTCGTGGTCCGCCATTTTGTTTTTGTTTTTTTGATTTTTAAATTTTTTTTGTTTTTTTGTCGTCGCACGCGCGCTGTGCATGCGCGGTTCGGGCCGTCGCGAGCGCCGCGCATGCGCGGATCGGCCCGTCGCGGTCAGCCATTTTGGGTTTTTTTTTTGTCACGCGCGCCACGCATGCACGGTTTGGGCCATTGCGCGCGCGTTGCGCATGCGCGGATCGGCCTGTCGCGCATGCGCTGCGCATGCGCAGATCGGCCCATCGCGTGTGCGCTGCGCATGCGCAGATTGGCCCGTCATTTGCGCGCTGCGCATGCGCGGATCAGCCCTTCGCGTGCGCACGCACGCACCCAGGTCAGGGTCGCCTGAAAAAAGTTGAGAACCACTGATCTAGGATATTGTTTGCATATCGAATTTACATTGTATGTATATCGAATCCACAATGTAAACCAAATTTATTTCGTGAATCCCAATTGAGCAGAAGAGCAATTTTTAAAACGGCACCACATCCTGAGATTGCAGGTTTCCCGCCTCACATCAGACAGCAAGAACCATTTTGACCACTTGTCATTTAAGGTGACTTTACCTGTAATTCCAGCAGCCCCATCAATAGGACCTTCCCGGCATGGGTGACATTCCCCAGGAGGTCCTCCCTTTTGATGACGTTAATGACCTCTGCTAGCAGGAGATTCTTGGAAGGGTCCCCAAGCCAGGTGTTAAATATCCGATATGGCTGCAGGATGGACAAGCCAAAGGAGAGGAAATGGGGGGAGGGAAACAAGGAAGAATTAGTCTCTTTTGCTTTGACTTAGAACCATTCGTTTTGCGATATGAAAAAGTGACTCATGACTGATCACATATTAAAATTTGGGCGTTTTGACAACCGGCATGTACAGGCAGTCCTCCACTTAACAACAGTTTGTTTAGTGACTGTTCAAAGTTATGAAGTCACTGAAAAAAGTGACTTATGACCGTTTTCCACACTCACGACCGTTGCAGCCTTTCCGTGGTCGTGTGATGAAAATTCAGATGCTTGGCAATTGATTCATGTTTAGGACGGTTGCTATTTCCCAAGGTCAGGTGATCCCCTTTTGTAACCTTCTGACAAGCAAAGTCCATGGGGAAGCGAAATTCACTTAAACACCAGGTTACTAACTTATCAGCTGCGGAGATTCACTTAACAACTGTGTGGCAAGAAAGATCGTAAAATGGTCCAAAACCTGCTGAACAAATGTCTCACTTAACAAGAGAAATTTTGGGCTGTGGTCGTAAGCCAAGGACTTCCGGTATTTATGATCCCAGAGTTATGTGACTGCCATTTGCCGCTTTCCCAGCCAGCTTCCAACATGCAGAGTCCAAGTGGGAAACTGGAATAGAATAGAATAGAATAGGAATAGAATAGAATAATAGAATAGAATAGAAATAAAAGAGAATAATTAGGATTAGGAATAGAATAGAATAGAATAGAATAGAATAGAATAGAATAGAATAGAATAGGAATCTTGGAATGGAATAGAATCTTGGAATGGAATAGAATCTTGGAATGGAATGGAATGGAATGGAATGGAATGGAATGGAATAGAATAGAAATAGAATAAAATAGAACAGAACAGAATAGAACAGAATAGAATAGAAAAGAATAGAATTAAGGAATGACGAATAGGAAATAGAGTAGAGTAGCGTAGCATAGCATAGAATAGAATAGAACAGAATAGAATCTTGAATAGAATAGAATAGAATTAAGGAATGAGGAATAGGAAATAGAGTAGAGTAGAATAGAGTAGAGTAGCGTAGCGTAGAGTAGAATAGGAATAGAATAGAATAGAATAATAGAATAGAATAGAATAGAAATAAAAGAGAATAATTAGGATTAGGAATAGAATAGAATAGAATAGAATCTTGGAATGGAATAGAATCTTGGAATGGAATAGAATCTTGGAATAGAATAGAAAAGAATAGAATTAAGGAATGACGAATAGGAAATAGAATAGAGTAGAGTAGCATAGCATAGCATAGAATAGAACAGAATAGAATCTTGGAATAGAATAGAATAGAATAGAATAGAATAGAATAGAATAGAATAGAATAGAATAGAATAGAATAGAATAGAATAGAATAGAATAGAATAGAATAGAATAGAATAGAATTAAGGAATGAGGAATAGGAAATAGAATAGAGTAGAATAGAGTAGAGTAGTGTAGAGTAGAGTAGCGTAGCGTAGAGTAGAATAGAATAGAATAGAATAGAATAGAATAGAATAGGAGCTGGAAGGGACCTTGGAGGTCTTCTAGCCCCCTCCTCGAGCAGGAGAACCTATCCTATCTCAGACAAGTAACTGTCTGGTCTTTTCTTAAAAATCTCCAGTCATGAACTGCCGACGACTTCTGAAGGTAAGCTGTTCAACTGGTTAATTGTCCTCACTGTTAGGAAGTTTCTCCTTAATACCAGGATTTGCTAAATGACTCTGTGAGTTGTTTACCAATCCCAGCAAAAAGTTCTAAAACTGGGTGCAACTTTCATACCAGCCACATTGCTTAGCAATGGAAGTCTCGGTTGCAATTGTGGCTCGTAAGCCGGGGAGTGCCGGTATGGCGCCATGATGACAACGCACATACTACAGCTTTCAAAATGGAACTTACTGCATTCGCCCTGAATTCTTCCTTGTGGAAAAACCCTCCGGTCATCATCTTCTTGCTGAAACTCAGGACGTCCGCTGGATCCTCGAGACCCCAGTGTTCGTGGGCCCAGAACTTGCCAGTACATCCGCCTCCCGTTTGGACCTCGTCTATCAAGAACCCGCAGCCATGCTGTTGAGAAAGCACACCAGAAATCAGTCCCTTTAAGAAAGGGGCTGGGACCAATTTAAGGAGGAGGCAAAAATAACTCTGCTTGCTTGCTTGAAGGCAGGGGTCTCCAACCTTGGCAACTTTTAAGACTTGTGGACTTCAACTCCCAGAATTCCCCAACCTTGACAACTTGCTGAGGAATTCTGGGAATTGAAGTCCACAAGTCTTAAAGTTGCCAAAGTTGGAGACCCCCTCTTTAAGGAATACATCAGGAGATAATTTAAGAAGAGGCTAGACCACAGGTTGGCAACCTGCAGCTCCGGAGCTGCATGCGGCTCTTTGAGCCTTCCCCTGTGGCTCCCAGCCTCCTCTGCCATTTGCAGAGAGAGACAGAGATAGAGAGAGGCACTTGCGCTTCCCTGCTTCTCTCTCTGTCTCTGTATGTGTGTGTGTGTATGTATGTGTGTAAAAGGGAGTAGACTCACGTTTTTCTCCAACAAGCTGAAAAGCTTTTGGGGTGGCACTCCTCCCTTTGCTGCGTCTCTGCAGGAAGCAGGAAGCATAGGAGAGAGCTAGCTACCCCAGTTATGCTGACTCAGGAATTCTGGGAGTTGAAGTCCATGAGTCATAAAAGGGCCGAGGTTGCCTACCTCTGAGCTTGTTGGAGAGCAGCTTGAAGCCAGCTTGCGAGGTCAGCAGAAGATCGGAGAGAGGGAGAGAGGAGAGAGAGAGAGAGAGAGAGAGAGAGAGAGAGAGAGAGAGAGAGAGAGAGAGAGAGAGTATGGGATGCATGGGATAGAAAATGTGGATAGAGAAAAATTCTTTTCTCTATCACATAATACCAGGACAAGGGGGCACTCCCTAAAGCTTATAGCTAAGAAAGTGAGGACAAATAAAGGGAAATATTTCTTCACCCAGAGGGTCGTTGATTTATGGAATTCACTTCCTGAAGGGGTTGTGACAGCTGTCAGCCTTGACAGCTTCAAGGCAGGGCTAGATAGATTCATGGATGCAAAGTGTATCGGTGGTTATTAAAACGGATGTCCATGTGCCGCCTCTATGTTGGTTGAGGCAGGCAGGATTCCCTTGAGTACCGTTTGTTTGGGGGTCAAGGGAAAGGGAGGGTTTTGCCTTCTCTTTCTGCTCAAGATCCCCATGTACATTTGGTGGGCCACTGTGTGACACAGAATGCTGGACTCGATGGGCTTTGGCCTGATTCAGCATGGCTCTTCTTATGTTCTTATGAGAAGAGGACTGGCAGACCAAGGGCAGAAAGAGAGAGAGGGAGGGAGGGAGGGAGAGAGAGAGAGACCCTTTTGACATCTAAAATGAAGATAACACTGCATATATCCTTTTTTACCTTTATGATATATATATAGTAAAAAAGGATATATGCAATGTTATTTTCATTTTAGATGTCAAAAGGGCTTTGTGGCTCCCAGTATTTTGTTTTAGGTGGGAAACAGGACCTAGTGGCTCTTTGAGTGTTTTGGGTTGCCTGCCCCTGGGCTAGACAGTTATCTGAAATGGTATAGGTTCTCCTGCTTCAACAAGGGGCTGGACTAGAAGACCTCCAAGGTCCCTTCCGGCTCTATCCTATTCTAATTGTCAGAGGTAGAGACCTCAAGGATCTGAAGAGTTCAGTTGCCCCACTGGTCTCACCTTAGGAAAGTCACTCCACACCTTCACCAAGCCTTGTTTTGTATTAATTTGTTTAAATTGGGCAGCAGGTTAATTAATTGAATTGAATGGCCAGTCATCTTAAACCAAACCCTGGGCAACTCGCAGCTGAAAGTTAAGCCAGGCTTCTGCAAACAGAGAAGTCTTCCCGATTTCTGGATCTACAGAATTCTCCAGCCTGCAAAACCATGGTTGATTACTGGAAACCAGGAAATCACTCTGGTTGTGTAAAGTTGTGTTATGCCACAAACTCTATTTTGCAAGTGACCATGTTTGGGGTGGTTCACTGTGCAAGCTGAAACTGTGCAAGTCATGCTACAGTTCAGCATGGAGCGTGGAGCCAGACAGCTCGTTCTACCTGACATATAATAAAACACATTTTCTATCAAATCCAGATCCCAGAGTCTAAAACA
Source organism: Bothrops alternatus (assembly GCA_034064705.1). Classification (NCBI taxonomy): domain Eukaryota; kingdom Metazoa; phylum Chordata; class Lepidosauria; order Squamata; family Viperidae; genus Bothrops; species Bothrops alternatus. Next base: position 615,805 of record JARGCV010000386.1, read on the forward strand.
GGGGTCTTCAAACTTGGCAACTTTAAGACTTGTGGACTTCAACTCCCAGAATTCCTCAGCCAGCTCTAGCTGGGAGTTGAAGTCCACAAGTCTTAAAGTTGCCAAGTTTGAAGACCCGTAGTCTAAAAGGCAACAATTGGAAATTAGCTGCTCATCTGAACTTGTGAAATCTCACAGAAAAAAAAAAAAGACCCCCCCAAAGCCTTAAATAGCAGGACAAGCAGGATCCTGTTGAATTTGAAATTACCAAAACATCTGGTTCTTGTTCCTCAGGCCTAAATTTTGTTTTCATACAGAATAGTATGGCAGAATGTAGTATATCTATAGTTATGCAGATAGTTCCTTGAGTCTGGCAAGATTCCGTCTGCAGGCAAATAACAATAAAGGAACTCTTCAGAAGTAATTCCACATGTCGATCCTGACATCAACCTTGCCAGACTCAAGCAACTATTTGTGTAACTATAGATCTACTCTGTGAGCTGCGAGACAGGGGCTGTATTAGCTGTCTTTCTGCCTAACAGACAGTCCAAACTCTTTGCCCTCTGGGGAGGTAGAGTCTCCCTCCTGGGAATCCAGTGTACATTCCATGACAATTGGAACTAAATTCAGATGTTCAATTTCATAGGACTCCTGTTGGGTTTCCCCAGATCAGCTTGGAAGCTACTACTCGAAGATCAGATAGACTTATTGCTCAGGAGAAAAAAACTTATGCTTAGAGAAGGGGCCATTTTATATCAAAGCTCACCTTTCTTGCGATGTTTCTCAATTTCCTAAAAAAATCATCGGATGCGTGATTGTCGCCCCCTTCGGACTGAATGGGTTCCACAATAATTCCTGCAACCACTTTGTTCTTTTTCCTGTATTTAACAATCAAATCTTCCACCTGCATGTTAGAACATAGCAAGGTTTTTTTTTTTAAAGGAACAAATCCCTAATATGCATTTTATCTTGTTCGATTTCATTGCGGACAATTTCTTAAATTTCAGGGAGCAATCAAGAAGGATTGGTGATGTTTTTGCACCATTGAAGAGCCTTCTTCAAAAAAGAAACCTCCAGATGAATTAAATCTTTTCCATTTGGGCTGGCAATTATGGGACTTTGGATCCCACCCATCCGGAAGGGATCCCAGGCTAAAGAATGATGACCCATGGGCCAATTTGTTAATAAAATCTGCTATAATCTGGTGTTAAATAAAAGAAGCCCATTGAAGAGACCTGCTGCTTAAACTGAATGACAAAGAGTACATGAAATAAATTAAACAAATTAAGAAGAAATGCAGTTGTTAATAAAGGGCAAACACGTGATTTATGAGTAGTGTTTTATCCAAAGCAACTGCTCCAGAAACAGAAACCAAACCAAACCAATCCTAACTAAGAAATGCCCATTTTTTGGTAGACCTCCCCCAAATTTTAATCTGACTGATTCATTCCTTCTTTGGCCTTCTTTAAAAGAGTATGAACAATGGGGCATTTTGAAAAGGTGATCTTCAGCTTGAGTTCCAGCTTCCAATCCAATGGAAGAATCTCTCCAGTCTCCACACAGCTCTGAGTCCTTTGGAGGACTCAAATCCCTCAAAAACCAAGGCTAACCTGGAGAATTAGGACACCACGTCAACGTGGCCTTTCAGCAGCTGCAAAGTGTTTATGGTGTTTCTGTAACCTTGTTTTCCATTCTCTGATGAGCTTCCTATGCTACTCTGCTATGTTTTGCCCTAAACCAGGGGTAGGCAACCTTGGCTCTTTTATGACTCGTGGACTTCAACTCCCAGAATTCCTCAGCCAGCATGGCTCAGCTTAGAAACCTCTCCCTTTCCCCTCAGCATGGCTGGCTCAGGAATCCTGGAAGTTGAAGTCCACAAGTCATAAAAGAGCCAAGGTTGCCTACCCCTGCCCTAAACCCAAACCACATCAAAATCATGAAGGTCCATAATCTAGTTTCTCTAATTTAGCCTCTGCAAGAAGGTGGCTTCTTACAGCGGTATGTGATGTCCATTTTAATGCATTCAAAACTAAACTTAGCTTAGCATGGTTGGTGAACCCAATCACTGCCTCCAATTGGCAGGCTCTGTAGTAGTTGCATCTGGAATCCTGAAGGGCTTCAGAGCAGATGTCCATGATGCATCTAGAATTTAGAAGATTAAACCTCTGGTCCCAGTGACCGACCCAAATTGGATCTTGCAACATTATCCTGGGACACATATATTTGCTTTCATTCGTGAGGCTGATTAAAATTAACTTGGTTTGCTCAGGGGCTGCATGTCTATGGGATGAACACTTTATGATGAGCACCCTTCGAATGGTGCAGGAGTATGAATGGATTTCCAGAACACATTGCAGATTACAAGAACCATTTGCACTTCAATTTGAGATGCAGACCACACAGACTAATCCCCAACAGCCTGCGCCTGTCTACAACAGTGAAGGGACCCAGGGCAGAAAACATCCAGTAGCCAAGAAGGCGCCACACCCATTTGCACTACTCAGGGGACCCTGGAAACACAGATAAACCTCCAAGTGGCCTCAACAATTCTCTAAAACAGACATGTCAAACACAAGGCCCGGGGCCCGGATGCGGCCCGCGAAGTGGTTTCATGTGGCCCGCGAAGCCATCCTGAAACAGTGAGGGAACGCCCCCCATTGCCTTGGTCCAGGCTGGCCGGGAGCCAATGTACAATTTTGTGGTGGCCATCTTGGCACTTGCCCCAGTGGACTATGCCTTGGCACTTGCCCCGGTCCCAGGCCCTTCTGCCAGAGACCCTCAGACCTGTCCCACTCCTGCCCAGGTCCCCATAGGCACCCTTGACGTGAATGATGTAGAACTGGCCACGCCCACCCAGTAGGCCACACCCACTCTGTCCACGCCCACCCAGTAGGCTGCACCCACTCTGGCCACACCCACCTGCCCCCCCCAGGACAACCGCAATGCTGATGCGGCCCTCAGTGAAATTGAGTTTGACACCCCTGCTCTAAAAGGATGCAAACAACCAGCTGTCTGCAAGGAATATAAATGCTTCCATTCCCCATCGTCCAGTCAGACGTGAAGAAGCTTCTTGGATGGGAAGCAAAATGTCTTCCAAGAAAAAACAAGAAAGTCCAGTTGCCTCCTGAAAAAAACCTTTGGGACTGTCAGAATCCAATTATATTTCATTTCTAGTTATCTACTATGGAAGAAAAAACCCATTTCTGCCCTCTCTGGATTCTGTCATACTACGAAGGGGAAGGGGGATGAACAGGGGGGTTTTACGGCTCGCACTTCCTTCAGTAAACTACAAAAGGACTGGATGTTGATTCCCATCAAGAGGACTGACCGTAACAATATGGCCATTGCCTTTCATCTACTCAGCTCTCTGAAGTCTTCCTTTTGCCGGCAGAGAGAGAAAAGGTGTGTGTGTGTGTGTGGGGGGAAACAAGGCAACGCCTGGAATCTGGGAAAAGAGGAAGAACTATGGGGGGGGCTGCTTGGGAATTAAAACATTGAAGGATGGGAGAGAACTCCTGAGATCCTGTCTAGAACGCCTGCAACCATCTCCTCTTAATAAAGGATGCCTGTTGGAAGAGATATTCCAAGAGTTCTGTCTTCTTAAGATGTAAAGTGGGGTGGGTCCTTACAGGGACGCTCAGGGCTGAACTAAGTCAGGAGGAAGATGTTTTGTGAGCCTCGTTCTCTCTCGCGGTCCTTGTCCTCCATCTTCTGCTTGATCTTTCTGTGCTGGGTTAATCGAGCAAAACAAATGTGCTTTCCCTGAGCCCAACCTCGGCTGCCCCAGGCACCTTCTGCACTCTGGAGCTGGGCCGTCCTCACCTCCTCTAAGCAGCGTGCTTCCTCCTGCTGATTTTCTCGCACAAAGTCTTCCAAGGGGTACTGCAGCCTTGGAAAGGGAGCGATGGGCCAGTCAAAAGACGGGATGTCCAGCTTGTGAATAGCCTTGGAGTGCGTCGTGGCCAAGCAGCCTAAACAATGGAAGAACATTTTTAGAACGTTTAGAGTGCTTTTCTTAAAAACACCAGAGGTTTTTAAGAAGAGATTGGACAGTCACTTGTCTGAAATGACTCTAGGGCAGGGTAGGCAACCTTGGCTCTTTTATGATTCGTGGACTTCAACTCCCAGAATTCCTGAGCCAGCAGGGCTCAGTTTAGAAACCTCTCCCTTTCCCCTCAGCATGGCTGGCTCAGGAATTCTGGGAGTTGAAGTCCACGTGTCATAAAAGAGCCAAGGTTGCCTACCTCTGGCCTAGGCCTAGGCTGCTTTATGACTCGTGGACTTCAACTCCCAGAATTCCTGAGCCAGCATGGCTCAGCTTGGAAACCTCTCCCTTTCCCCTCCGCGTGGCTGGCTCAGGAATTCTGGGAGTTGAAGTCCACGAGTCATAAAAGAGCCAAGGTTGCCTATCTCTGCTCTAGGGCCTCCTCAGTGGTGGGATTCAAATACGGGAACAACCGGTTCTCTGTGTGGATGCCGCTTCCGGAAGTCCATTCTGGGCTTCGGCAACACAAAAATAGCTACAGTTCTGCCAAACTGGTGCGGTTGAACCCCACCATTGGGTCTCCTGCTGGAGCAGGAGGTTGGATAGAAGACTTCCGTGGTCCCTTCCAGCTCTATTCTGATCGAAAACCATGAAAACCAGACAAAGCCTTCAAAGATAGTGCCTCCTCCTGGCCAGATAATATCCTGCAGAAAAATGCTTGCTCAGGTTGTGGGAAGTTGCTTTCACTCAAATCAAATCCTATTTTTTATAGTTGGATGATTGAAGCTGTCTCCTTTCTGCACAAAATTTCTTTGGCAGACTTCTGTCTGTATGTTAATTATCCCCAGTACCTGTAACACAGCATCATGGATCATCTAAATCAGGGGTGTAAAACTGCCGGCCTGCGGGCCGGATGCGTCATGGTATTCCAACCCACCCCATTGCTGGCAATGGAAAAAAAGTCACGATACGTCACGACACGTCACGTGACGTTGCGAGTTTGACACCCCTGATCTAAATGCTGCTGAGCTAAGGATGGAAGCTCTTGAAAGATTAGGCTTTATTTGATGCCAATCATCTCACTGATCTTTGCATATAATGCTATTCCCAACCACAACCAATAACTATTCCTTACCCATGGTTCTTCCGTGAAATGCACCCATGAAGGAAAGCATACTGTATTCCGGGCAACCTGGGGGCTGAAAGGCAAAGAGGAAATTTATGCTTATTAATTAGTTAATTAACATTTCAATTTAGCCACTAGGTAATAGCCTCGTCCCCACTGCAATGCTAGCTGGAATGACCAACTGAATGATAGCAGGGTGGAGGATAACTTATTTTATTTTTCCAATTCTGCTGTGTTATTTGGAGAAAGCCCTCCTCTATTATAAGTATTAATTCAGAGGGCTGGCTTTCAAACCCAAGCAAAGCAGATTTTAAAAACCAAAAAAAGTTATCCATCAAGATGCAGTCTTTTTTTCTCTCTCTCTTCTTGAAGTGTTATCCTCACAGACACCATCTTAGGTTAGGCTAGTTGGGTTACTGATCCAAAGTCTCCAGAGGACTTTATGGCTGAGCAAAAGATCCTAGGTTGACCTTGATCGTTAGCCTTTTTGATGCCACCAGCCAAGAAAAACCAAGAATCCAATTATATTTCATCTCTAGTTATCGACTATGGAAAACCCCATTTCTGCCCTCTCTGGATTCTGTCATACGATGAAGGGGAAGGGGGGTGAACAAAGGGGTTTTATGGCCCTCACTTCCTTCGGTACAACTTCAAAAGGGACTGAGTGTGGATACCACCAAAAGGACTAACCATACTCAAGAAGGATGCTGACTTGGACAACTGGCAGAAGGGCATCAACAGATTTATTTGGGACGACAAGAGACCGAGGGTGAAACTAAAAATCATCCAAGACGCAAGGAAGAGAGGGGGACTCAAAATGCCTAATCTAAAGCTATACTACTATGCAGCAACGTTGGTGGCGGTTAGTGACTGGATCAACATGACAAATGATAGAATTCTGAATGTTGAGGGGCATGGTCTACTATTCGGCTGGCACGCATACTTAGTATACGACAAAAAGGCAGATAGGAACTTCAAGGAGAACCCACTACGAATCCCATTGTTATGGGTCTGGAAGAAATATAAGCATCTCCTACACGACAAGATTCCCATCTGGACGATCCCTGGACACGCAACAGGGGATATGAACACATCCCAAGGGCAAGAAGTGGTGCCCTACAGTGAACTTATACTGGGAGAAGAAAACGGGTTCCTCTTGAAACCTCAAGCAACGCTAGCAAACAGAGGAATAGGAAGTACCTGGCTATCATATATACAACTACAATCAAGGTGGCGTAAAGACAAGAAGAAGGGCTTCTCCCAGACCGACGAGCGGACTGAATCTCTACCTCAGGATATGAAACTTTTACCTCAAGATCTCTGGTTAGGGACTATAAAAGATTGCACTAGCAATGGGATGAAGTCAATTCAGAAGCGCACATGAACAATATGCAATAGATTAGATGCAGTAGATAGACCATATATAAGAGAAACACCAACCAAACAAAAGGTACTCGGAGTATACTTGAAGAGGGAAGGGAGGAGGGAAGAACATTTACTAAAACAGATGTATACAAAGATTAATACCTAATGTTGTATGCTATGTTCTAGGAGGATTGTTTAGCAATAGGATCTTTGGTTTAATGTTGATCACATTAATATGGAACCAGATAAGAGAAACACCAATCAAACAAAGTGTAACAGGAGTATAGTTGAGGCTAGACGCCAGGAGTGGAAAAAGGCTTACTAATTCAGACGTTTTCAATGACTAATACTTAGTATTGTATACCAGGTGCCATGATGATTGCTGCATAATATGTTTTTATGTTCAATGTTGATTGTTTTAATAAAAGAATTTTATATTAAAAAAAACAAAAAAAACAATGGAACCATCAGCTTTCATTGTCACTGGAAGGATGATGGGGTGGGGTGGGGCTTCTGGGAACCCCTTAAAACCTTGAACCATAGGGCTTGGCCCCCAAGTCCTGTCTAGAACGCCTGCAACCATTTTCTCTGCCTGTTGGAAGAAATATTCCAAGAGTTCTGTCTTCTTAAGATGCAAAGTGGGGTGGGTCCTTACACAGGGACAGATTAGGTCAGTAGTGGCAAACCTATGGCATGCGTACCAGAGGCAGCACTCAGACCCCTCTCTGTTGGCACGTGCGCCACCGTTGACAGCAGCAGGTCCATTAGGCTGCCACCGTTGCCCGGAGCAGGAGCCCCACCCAGCACAAAGGAGGCGAAGCGGCTGACTAGCAAGTTTGAATAGAGGTGGTAGAGCAGAGGTCACCAACTATTATCAATTGGTGGGCTGGAAGAAAAAGGAGGGGGAAGTATTTTACATGAATGCATGTGCGCAGGGGGCCGCAAGCACACACGTGCTGCAAATGGGGCAGGGCTCGTGCCGGCGTGATACTTACTAGCCCTGCCCCATTCTTGCGTGGTGCAGTGCCTTGTATCTGTACTCCGCAGCGCGGTGGTGGCCATTTTTGCACCTTGCAGCACGGTGGCCCATTTTTGCGCCCCTGTTTTTTGCGTGCCAGAGGCGGCACTCAGAGGCGCCTCCCTGCCCCCCCCCCAGGGCACTACAATGCTGATGCGGCCCTGGCACTTTGTGATATATAAGTGGGTTTGGGGTTGCGATTTGGGCACTCAGTCTGTAAAAGGTTCGCCATCACTGGATTAGGTGAAACTTGGCTCAACAGCAGTAACTGTGAGACGGATCTTGGAATCCTAGTGGACAACCGCTTAAATATTATTATTATTATTATTATTATTATTATTATTATTATTATTATTATTAATTAAATTTTTATGCCGCTCCTCTCCGAAGACTCAGAGCGGCTAACAGCATAAATAAAACAACATGTCAACATTTCAAAAGTAAAACCAAGGCTAAAAAGCGTTTAAAAAAGACCCCAGACACATTCATCATTCACACACAATCACAGTCATCCCCAGGCCTGCCGGCATAAATAGGTTTTTAGATTCTTCCGGAAGGCCGGGAGAGTGGGGGAAACGTGGATTTCAGGGGGCAGTTGGTTCCAGAGGGTGGGCGCCACAACAGAGAAGGCCCTCCCCCTAGGACCCGCCAGACGACATTGTTTCGCTGACGGGACCTGGAGGAGGCCGACCCTGTGCGCTCTCACCGGTCAAAGGGAAGTATGTGGCAGAAGACAGTCCCGTACGTATCCTGGTCCAGAGCCATATAGGGCTTTATAGGTAATGACCAGCACCTTGAATTGCGCTCGGAGACCAATAGGCAACCAATGCAGCATGTGGAGAGTTGACGAAATGTGGGCACAATGAGGAAGGCCCACAATTGCTCGCGCAGCTGCATTTTGCACTAATTGTAGTCTCCGAACACTCTTCAAGAGCAGCCCCATGTAGAGAGCGTTGCAGTAGTCGATCCTCGAGGTGACAAGGGCATGTGTGACTGTGAGTAGAGACTCCAGATCCAAATAAGGGCGCAACTGGTGAATCAGGCGAACCTGAGCAAATGCCCCCCTCGCCACAGCCGACAAATGATGTTCCAATGTCAGCTGTGGAAATATGAGCCAACATTGTACGGCAGCAGCCAAAAAAGCCAAATGCAATCCTAGGCTGCATCAACAAAGGGAAAGAGTCAACATCCCGCAAAGTTCTAGTATCGCTCTACAAAGCCTTGGTAAGACCACACTTGGAATATTGCACCCCAATATAAAAAGGATGTTGAGACTCTGGAAAGAGTAAGAAGAGAGGAGCAATAAAGCTCTTTAGGGGGCTGGAGGCTAAAACATGTAGAAATTGGTTTTGTCTAGTCTAGTGAAAAGAAGGAACAGGGGTGACTGGATAGCAGTGTTGTGGTATTTGAAGGGCTGCCACAAAGAAGAAGGGGGGTCAACCTATTTTCCAAAGCACCAGAAAGCAAGAAAAGAAACAATGGATGGAAACTAATCAAGAAGAGAAGCAACCTAGAATTAAGGAGACACTTCCTAACGGTGACGGCTTGCCTCCAGAAGGTGCTCCATCACTGGAGGTTTTTAAGAAGAGATTGGACAACTATTTGTCTGAAATATTATAGGGTCTTCAGTCCATGGTAGTGCACTGGCTAGAATGCATTATTGCAGAGTAACTCTGCCTGCAGCAAGGAGTTTGATCCTAACTGGTTCAGGGTTGACTCAGCTTTCCATCCTTACAAGGTCAGTAAAATGAGGATCCAGGTTGTTGGGGGCAACAGGTTGACTCTGTAAACCACTTAGAGAGGGCTGTAAAAGCACAGTGGAGCAGTACACAAGTCTAAATGCTATTGCTATTTGTAAAACACTGTGGGGGGAAACGGGCATTACTTGCATGAGCAGCGAAACACCGAGTGGCAGTATTTACTATCATTTTGCAAAACTGATTATGAAACGGACTACATCAGATTCTATGATGTAACTGAGTTGTGAAAGAGATTAGAGAATGAACAAAGTCCCAAGAGAATGATGTAAGGAAAGGGTTTGTTGGATTAAAAAAGGGTTCATTTTTAAAATAAGTGATATCCAATCCACAGGAATGTAGGAGTGAGGATTGGAATACAGACATTTTATAGTTGGAAAATTAAGAGTAAAAACAACAAAACATGCCAAGCATTGTGCTAACTACTGCTCAGTACCCGTTGCCCTTTTAGTTTCCAGTTCTCTGTCGTTGCAAAGCATGTGCCCACTTTCTAACTTCAGTATAGGGAGTTCCCAACTTATGACCACAATCGAGCCCAAAGTGTATGTTGCTAAGTGAGAAATTTGTGAGTTTTGCCCCATTTTACGACTTTTCTTGCCACGTTTGTTAAATGAATCCCTGCGGTTGTTAAATTAGCAACACGGTTGTTAAGTGAATCTGATTTCCCCGTTGACTTTGCTGGTCAGAAGGTCGCAAAGGCGGAATCACGTGACCCCAGGGGGACACTGCGACCGTCATAAATATGAATCAGTTGCCAAGCATCCGAACGTAAATCACATGGCCCTGGGGATGCTGCAAAGGTCAAAAGTGGGAAAGATGGTCCCAAGTCACTTTTTTTTCAGTGCCATTGTAACTTTGAGCAGTCATTAAGTGAGCTCTTGTTTAAGTCGAGGACTACCTGTAGGTCTTATGCTGTCTGGCTGGGCAGGTGGACATTGAAGCAAAGATCAAGAATGTAGATTTGGCCTGGCTTTTTGTTCTGCTGAATGAAGGAATGGACCTTACCTGGTTAATCATGCAGGTCTCCCACTCTTCTTTGGTAACACTGTTGTCGCCTCGTTCTTTGTTCTGGAAAAGAAAGAAGTTTCCCATCATCTTCCCAGCCAAGAGTTGCCCTTCAACCCATCTGCATGGACATCATTTGGGGACGATAACAGTATATCAATGGCTATGGCATTCAAGAGTCTCCCAATAGCAATACCCCAAGGGGAACAGGAACTAGAGCAGCGGTTTATCAACCTGTGGGTCGCGACCCCATTTGGGGTCGAACGACCATTTCACGGGGGTCGCCAAACAATTTCCCCTTGGCCGGCGCAGGGGGCAGCATCGCACATGTGCGGGGTAGCACCGTGCATGTGCGATGCGGGCCGTCGCGCCGCGCATGTGGGCCGTCGCACCGCGCATGCACGTGCAGGTCGGGGTCGCGGCCTGAAAAAGGTTGAGAACCGCTGAACTAGAGGAAAATGAGAGATACTCAGCTCCATCCCAGAAGTCCATCACAGCTGACAGGTTTACATAGTTTAAATACTTAATACATCCGAGAAGACCTAGACTGGGTTCTTCTCCTTGATCTGCTTCTAGGAGACAATCATTCTCCAGGATTACTGGAAATGGGAAGCATGACTAAAAAGGAGCTTCCAAGACTGAAAAAGCCAGACCATCTCAACCATCCCCTCATGGGATTTTATGACTATTCTCTACTGGGCAGCAATTCTGAAGGCTTCTTCTAAGACCTTCTCATTTCTCTGAAATGAGAGCCTTTTAATTCTGGAATGGAGACATTTCTTTTCTTTCGGGGGCCCTCGTCCCACAGAATCTATCGAGGGTCCGTGGCTGAGAATGGGCAAGATCTAATCCTAAAGTGGTGGAACCCCAAATGAGGATTAGTAGTAGGGTTCCAATTCAGAGATGGGGAGGGGGATAAGAATCCCCTCCAGGTTTCTGCACCTTCCTTTCCCTTGTCTGCTCAGCAGATCAGTCAAGCAGATCAAGTCAACAAACTGATTGTTGATAAAAAGGCTTAGGTGCTGACTTACTGTCAGGCACAAAGGATCAGGACCATACATTACTGTTGAAGCACAGAAGATTTAGTCAAGCCTATGAATAAGAATCTAACGGTCAGCACTAATTTGGTGCTAGATAAGGGTCAAAGAAATCCAGGCGGAGGGAGAGACTGGATCATTTGTGGCAACTTAAAAGATTCTAAGCTTATGAAATGTTTAACTCCACCCTCCAGCTCTGCCTGCTCTTCTCCTACATCTACAAATTTAACTGAAGCCCCCTCACCCTCTATCCCTCTATACTTTGAGCAGACAGCCCTCCCTGTTTTCCTGAAGCATCTGGAGAGCATCTGGACAAGGCAGAGCATCCATATCATAGCTTTTACTCACCCTGTGCCACATAAATATGGTTTTAAAGGCATTTTCATTGGAGCAAGATCCACAGGACATGGTTATGACTTGAGAGAGACCTTTAGGAGCAACCTGGCAGTGGAGAAGAGACACGGACTTTTCAATCCAAAGAGTTTGTAAGGAATACTTTCATCATAACTGAGCATCACAACAAAATGATGCTTATTTTACCCCCCCCCCCAAATTTTAAAACTAGTCTCTATTGCCTAAGGATAAAATTATGGAAACTTAGAGTTGGAAGTGCCATTTAGCCCATGGACTGCAACTAGCTATCCAAAGCAAGAATTCAAAATAAAGACTCTTCAACTGAATAGAAATAGAATAGAATAGAATAGAATAGAATAGAATAGAATAGAATAGAATAGAATAGAATAGAATAGAATAGAATAGAATAGAATAGAATAGAATAGAATAGAATAGAATAGAAGCTGGAAAGGATCTTGGAGGTCTTCTAGTCCACCCCCTGCTCAAGCAGGAGAACCTATACCATCTCAGACAAGTGACTGTCTAGTCTCTTCTTAAAAACCTCCAGTGATGGAACACCCATAATTTCTGGTGGCAAGCTGTTCCACTGGTTAATTGTCCTCCCTGTCAGGAAGTTTCTCCTTAATTCCAGGTTGCTTCTCTCTTTGATCAGTTTCCAACCATTGTTTCTTGTCCTGCCCTCTGGTGCTTTGGAGAATAATTTGACCCCCTCTTCTCTGTGGTAGCCTCTCAAATACTGGAAAGCTGCTATCATGTCGCCCGTTTTTTCCAACCATTGTTTCTTGTCCTGCCCTCTGGTGCTTTGGAGAATAATTTGACCCCCTCTTCTCTGTGGTAGCCTCTCAAATACTGGAACGCTGCTATCATGTCGCCCGTTACTTCTTTTCTTTAGACTAACCCAAGTCCTGCAGCCGGTTCTTTGTATGTTTTATTCTCCAGTTGACTGACATCAACTGATGTCAATCCAACTTCTCTTTGATCCTGAGAACAACAGTCCATCATCTCAAAGGTCATTGCTGAAGCGCTCTCATCCTTAAGAAACTTTTCTTATTCTAAAACTTAATCCATTATCCCATATCCTGCAATCTGAGAGGATAGATAACTCATAATGATCTTCTTCTGTGTGGCGTCTGAAAGAGGGCTCTCATTCCCCTGTCCCCGCTGTCCTTTTTAAATGCTAGCCTCTCCTTGTAGTTGCCGGTCCTGGAATTCTTGGCGAGACGGAGACCTGCCAGTGTTGGATGCCAGTTTCATTGCTCCTTCGGTGCTAGACAAAACTTACCGAAAGCAAAGATTCCTTTAGCTTTTCAGCAAAATTTTCTGGAGGCAGAATTCCTAGGGCAGGCCTGTTGACAAAAGCACTCTGAGAAAAAAGAAAAAAGAAAAGAAAAGGACTTCATCATAAAGGGAATACAAACTTGTTGTCTAAGAGTCAACCCAAAACAGTGCACGGCTTGACCTTGACTGCCTAGCACCCCCAATTTGGACACTTGCATCCACCCTTCCCCCAAACTTGTAAGCCAACCAAGCTGTTTCTGGTATCAGAATTTAAGCTGTAGTGGAAAGCATTTGGGAGAACCTTCCGTCCGATGGGAAATTATTATTATTATTATTATTATTATTATTTATTTAATTTCTATGCCGCCCTATTCCAAAGAACTCAGGGCGGCTCACAGCATGATAGAAATTACAATAAACACATATCTATAAAAAACCCTTGAGCTAAAAGAAACCAATCACTCCACAAACATACACACAAACATACACTGGCTAGGGGCAAGGTGTTAGCTGCCCCAGGCCTGCCGGCAAAAGTATGTTTTAAGCAATCTACGAAAGGCGAAGAGGGTGGGGGCGACACGGATCTCCGGGGGAAGTTGGTTCCAGAGAAGGCCCTTCCCCTAGGCCCCGCCAGGCGACACTGTCTGGCTGACGGGACCTCTGTGGGCCCTAACCGGCCCTAAATGCTACTGATTACTGAGATGTCTTGGTATCCTCTAGATTTTGAACAGATTTATTTATTTGGGTTTGTATGCCGCTCCTCTCCTCTTTGTGCCCTCTAGATCAGGGGTCCCCAACGTTAAGCAACTTTAAGATTTGTGGACTTCAGCTTCTCAGCTTTGGCTGGCTGGGGAATTCTGGGAGTTGAAGTCCACAAATCTTAAAGTTGCCAACGTTGGGGAGCCCTGTTCTAAATCAGTGTTTCTCGACCTTGGCAGCTTGGTGATATGTGGACTTCAACTCCCAGATTCCGCAGCCAGCCAAAGCTGAGAAGCATTGTTCTAAAACATTGCTTAGGTTTAACTTATGTCTAAAATCCTAAGCAAATGATCAGGTTTTGCTGGGCCAGGGGGAGGCAACCTTGGCTCTTTTATGACTCGTGGACTTCAACTCCCAGAATTCCTGAGCCAGCCATGCTGAGGGGAAAGGGAGAGGTTTCCAAGCTGAGCCATGCTGGCTCGGGAATTCTGGGAGTTGAAGTCCATGAGTCATGAAGGGGCCATAGTTTCCCCCATGCTGGCTCGGGAATTCTGGGAGTTGAAGTCCACGAGTCATGAAGGGGCCATAGTTCCCCCACGCTGGCTGAGGAATTCTGGGAGTTGAAGTCCACGAGTCATGAAGGGGCCAAGGTTGCCTACCTCTAGCTTAGGCCTAGGCTGCTTTATGACTCGTGGACTTCAACTCCCAGAATTCCTGAGCCAGCATGGCTCAGCTTGGAAATCTTTCCCTTTCCCCTCATCATGGCTGGCTCAGGTATTCTGGGACCTGAAGTCCATGAGTCATAAAAGAGCCAAGGTGGCCTACCCCTGTGCTGGGCCTTCAAAACTATTCCTTTGGATCTGCCCATGCTTCATTGGTCGAGAAAGATCCATCTTTCTGGACATCCAGAGAAGCTTATAAGAGGTCCAAGCCCTCTTCGATACACGTATGAGGCGTTCACATAACCTGCTGAAACCATTCAGGTTAAAAACATACAGTTTCTGTGCCCAGAGGGCATTTGGTTGGGTTCACATTACATGCCAGACCAGCACTTGGGGGTTCCCCAAACATTGAACTACAAGCTACCAACCCCTTTTTAGCCTAGTCTAGCATGCTGCGAGTGTCCTCCTTCCATTTCTGATGCCTTGTGGGAAGCTTTGCCCTACACACACATTAGCTTTGCAGTGAAGGAGTTGGGATTACTCAGAGAATTTGAAAGATGATGGAGATTAGCAGCCTCAGCAAATCTTGGGGTAACTCTTCAAACTTGGTTCTTTCTCTCCCCTTCGGCTGCCTGAGGTGATAACCAACCCAGAATCAATCAGGAAATGAGTTCCTTTGGGCTCTCTTTGCTCAAGACAATTAAAATGGTCCATGCCAGCTCCTGTAATTCTCAGCCATTCCCCTGGAAATGGCTTATTTTGAAGACTCACCCCAAGCAGTTGGGGAGGTTCCTGGTTCCCGCCTCAGAGACCCTGAGTAGTGGGTAAGCAGCTCTGGGAAAAGACAGGTGGCATCTTGAGGAGAAGAAGGGAAGCTTCACAAACAGGCAATTTATGCACCGTTTTGGCAATCTGGTACCTTACGCAAAAAGTCACTTACCAGATTCTGGGGCTGTTGCAAAAGTTTGATCAGAGATGGGTGACTGTAGCCTAGAACGAAACACAGG
Organism: Bothrops alternatus; assembly: GCA_034064705.1. Lineage (NCBI taxonomy): Eukaryota > Metazoa > Chordata > Lepidosauria > Squamata > Viperidae > Bothrops > Bothrops alternatus. Next base: position 631,077 of record JARGCV010000386.1, read on the forward strand.
GACCTTTATCGTCTGCTTTTAAGAAATTTCAGGCGCTTTCAAATTAAATTGTCCCAAAGATGCTTTTTTTTTTTAAAAAAAAAGGCAACTGGATTTTGTTTTTCCTTGAAGACGTTTCGCTTCTCATCCAAGAAGCTTCTTCAGTTCTAACTGAATGGTGGAGAATGGAAGGATTTATATTCCCTGAAGTCATCTGGTCGTTAGTACTCTTTCTGAGAATCGTTGAGGACATTTAGCGTTGTCTGTGCCCTCAGGGTCACCTGAATAGTGCAAATGGGTGTGGAATTTTCTTGGAACTACTGCAAGAGCTGTGTTGTAAACAGGAGACAGGTGGTGTCGTATTCCCTCCCCCTCTGTTGAGAGAGGGGGGGTTCAGTTTTAATGTAGATGGCCTCTTTGATCCCTCTTCCAAACCAATCATCCTCTCTATCCACTGTCTTCAAAGGAGAGACCTTTGTCTTGCAAATGCACATTTCAAATTAAATACCTTTGTAAAGCACTGCTAAGAAGCAGACTCAGCCCCTTCTGAATTCGCTTTGTTTTATGAATGTAAGGAAAGAGAAGTGGAAAAAATATTTGGAACTCTGATTTTATATATGGTGACGGCAGCAAGACTGCTCTAGGCCAGCGGTTCTCAACCTGTGGGTCGCGACCCCATTTGGGGTCAAACGATCATTTCACGGGGGTCGCCAAACACCGCAGTCCGCCATTTTTTTTGGGTCGGCCATTTTTTTTTGGGTCGGCCATTTTTTTCCCCTTTGCGATGCGGGCTGTTGCGCCACACATGCGCGATGTGGGCCCACCATTTTTTTGGGGGGTCGGCCATTTTTTTTTTGGTCGGCCATTTTTTTCCCCTTTGCGATGTGGGCCGTCGTGCCGCGCATGCGTGATGTGCGCAGCGCATGCGCGATGCACCCCTCACGCATGCGCAATGCACCCCGTCGCGCTGCGCATGTGTGATGCGGGCCGGGGTCGAGCCCCGGAAAAGGTTGAGAACCGCTGCTCTAGGCGCAAAAGTGGAAGGACGCCTCGATTCCCACCATGGACAAAGGCTGACGGAATGAGCAGAAATGGCCAAATTGACTGTGCTGATAAAAGACAAGAACACAAGTTCTTTTGTTTCTACTTGGAAACCGCTTCTGGACTTTGTGCTTGAGGTGGGGAAAAAATGATATTATGATTTTGGGTTTTACCGATTAGACTGATTTGCCGATATAGAAATGGCTAGCCCAGGGGTAGGCAACCTTGGCTCTTTTATGACTCGTGGACTTTGACTCCCAGAATTCCTGAGCTAGCATAGAATTCTGGGAGCCGAAGTCCACGAGTATAAAACAGCCAAGGTTGCCTACCCCTGGGCTAGTGCATACGACTATAGAAATGAAAAAAGTTCATTTTCTCCAACACATCATTATATATATATTGACTGCAGCTTGCATAGCATATGCCCAATGTTGGAAGAATGAAAATATACCCACAGATGAAATGGTTATTTATAAAATTTTGGAATGCGCAGAAATGAATAAACTCACGCTAGAATTAAAAGACAAGGAGGCGACAGAATTTTATGAAATTTGGAATAAATGTTATATTTGGCTAGAACAGAGAAAGAAAAAGATATAATGATCGAATGTAAATAAAATGTAAATAAGATGTAATAGAATAGTTAGAATGTATAGCACGGTTCTGTTAAAAGAAAAGATTTTTGTTTATATATGTATAGTTTGTTTTTGGTGTATGGTGCATGGTGAAAAAATAAAAAATTAAAAAAAAAAGAAATGAAAAAAGTTGAGATCTGATTTTAATGTCTGATTTTACTGCAACAGAGAGAGTCGGAAGTCAATGCCTTTTGTTTCTCTCTCTCCCTTTCTTCACACCTTTTTTGTTTTTCCCTTTTTCTACTGTTATTATTTGCTTTTGTATTTTCACATTTTATATATAAACAAATAAAACTAATTAAGGCAGGTCAATGGTAGCTGAAAAGGACACCTGGCACCCTTCCAGAACCATCCTCTCCTTAGAAGAGATAAAAATAAAGCTGCCTAAAATTAAAAACTTACTTGTAAAAAAATCTGGTAGATTCAAAATCACCCCATTTACTGTAGCTTCCCCTGCATCGCTTCCTTTTCCCAGGAGCTCAGATCCAGCTTTTCCCCTTAGAACCAGGGACTCCAAACCTGGCAACTTTAAGACTTTTCGGCACCGTCGTAACTTAGAACGGTCACTAAACAAATGGCTTTAAAGTCAAGGACTACCTGTCCCCTTTTCCTGCCTGCACTTCCAATTTGCCACTCGCATCGTGGGTGGGGGCTCTTGAGGCTGAAAAGGAGAGGTTTGAGCTCACGTTTGCCCACGGTTGCTCCAGCTGAGATCTGAACTCGTGCAAAGACTCCAAAAGAATTCTTACCAATCGGGATGGATGAAATCTGAGTGTAGAGATCTAACATCCGGTTCCCATCGGCATCCACGAGATAATTTCCTCGGCTCTCTTCGTAGTTGCAGAAAAAGTGGACCGCTTCTGCATTCTGAGAGAAACAGATGAAACCAGCTGAGATTTCCTGGCCCCGCGAAGCAGTTGAGAATCAAACCAAATGAGCCACAATTTAGGCTGAACACGAAGGAAAATAGGAAACACTGGATGGTTTCCCATGTCTGTAAATCATTTTTCATGCTTCTCTTGGAAAGGGAAGGCAATGCTGATGGTTTGGGGATTAAAAAGGGGGAAACAGTCTAGGGAAAACTTTTACAATAACAACTACTCAACAGAAAGAATGTCTCTGCTTTCTGTTTTTTCAAGTTCTCTCTTATTTTTCTGTGTCTTAGTTTTTATCGTGATTTTTGTCTGCTTTGTATATTTTAGTATAATGAAACATTATACAGGGAAGGTAAGGGGATTCCAGGTTTGTCTTATTGTTACGCGAGCCTCACTTGCAGAATTTTTAAAGAGGTCTGGGGGACAAAGCAGCCTTTTCACTTTTGAAGTCCTCTAGAGTTCCTCTCATTGTTTCTTCAGTCTTTGCTGAAGGGAGAAAAACCCACTAAGGAGAGACACCTAGTAACATTTAGCCTTTTCACCAACAGTGTTGGGAAGAGCCCAGTTTACAGAAAAAAGGCTATGTTAGAACAAAGCAATTGGAAAGGAGTCCCAGAAGAAGAACTTTCTGGTCACACAATTGAGTGTTCAATTAGACCAGCGGTTCTCAACCTTTTTCAGGCTGAGACCCCACCTGCGCCGCCCATGCGCGCGCGACCCCAACCTGCGTCGCGCATGCGCGGCGTGATGGCCCGCATCGCGCATGTGCGGCGCGACGGCCCGCATCACGCATGTGTGGCGCGACGGGCCGAACCGTGCATGCGCGGCGCGACGGGCCGAACTGCGCATGCGCGGTGCGATGGGCCGAACTGTGCATGCGCGGCGCGCGCGCTACGGCCGAGGGGAAATGGGGGGAAAAATGGCGGACTGCGGTGTTTGGCGACCACCGTGAAACGGTCGTTCGACCCCAAATGGGGTCGCGACCCACAGGTTGAGAACCGCTGAATTAGACCATCCCGTTTTTGTTCTGTTCAGTTTCAGGAGAGTGGCCTTGCTGTTACAAAACAGGCACATACACAAGTCGATAGGCAGTCTGCCATTCATGCAATTTTGCGGCTCGGCGGCCGATATTGGAAGGGTAGAAGACCTGGGATCGTTTTCAAGTGGAATTTGGAGAAATTACCTGAATTCCATTCAGCTGTTTCATTAGTTCCTAAAAGAAGAAGAAGAAAAAAAAGAAAGGATATGATACAGAGCGAGCAGTCAAAAACTCAGGAGATGTTAACGCTCCTGCGCTAAAGACAGAAGATTCACCTCCAGCCTGGCTTAAGAAAGATGCCCATGAAACTTGGCAGAGCTGCCAAAAGAGTCCAGACACTGAATTTCTGGAAAAGCCTTCAGGCTCCAGGTGTGCATTGCACCAAACAGAGAAAGGATCATGATGGTGTCTGCATGGGCAGCTTTGTTCTTTCAAATGAAATGGAGAAGTGGCAGCTGCAGAGAAAACCCAAGATCCTAATTTTTTTAGACCTCCCAGTTGCAAAAGTCCAACCTATTTCGTTGTTTGAGGCCACCTGGGTGAAATCTAGTGATCTGGAGCTGTTTGCGAGTCTTTGGGGGCTGCCATTCAGTTACGACTTTCACTTTGCTTGGGTCCATTTCAATGCTCTCGCTGGAAATTCTGCAGCCAAGATAATCTAGTCGGGCCTGGTGAAACTCACACTTTGATAGCTTAACATGAAGTTTGGTATTCAACAGTTTTTTTAGCACGTCTCTCACTAGTTTTACGTGGTCAGCCATATTCGTGCTGTATATCAGGATGTCATCAAGGTACACCAAAACCCCTTTGTATAAATCCGTGGTGGCGAACCTGTGGCACTCAGAGCCCTCTCTGTGGGCACGCACGCCATCACCCCAGTCCTAGACCTTCAGCTGGGTTTTATAAAACCTTTTCGCTTTAGGCCTTTGCTGCCGTGTGCAAAAAAAAAAAGGTTCAATGAATCAATCAATTTCAACTTCTTATGAAAAAAAAAGATCTCGCAAAGTTGGAATTGATTGAACTTTTTAGTCCCACCCAGTTTGCCTTTACCACCACAGCCACGCCCACCCAATGGGCCACACCCACCCAGCACCCGACAATACATAAGTGGGTTTTGGGTTGCAGTTTGGGTACTCAGTCTCTAAAAAGTTCACCATCACTGGTATAAATGATTCATTCATTCTGTCAAAGCAAAAACATCAACCAACTGATATAGCTGAAATATTATGACACTTGGGCTTTATTCTCAAGTTTTGTCTGAAGTTGTGCTTAGGCTTACTGGCCTCTCTGAAATCTAAAATTGCATTCACACATGATATTACATTAGCATTTTAAAAAGAAGTCCTGCTTGTGTGACTCACACTTAATGCTCTTCAGTAATAGCTGAGGCTGTGTGTCCCATTAATCCAAAGGCCCAATACAGCTTAGTTAAGTGTTTCGCAACCTTGACCACTTTAAGATGTGTGGACTTCAACTCCCACAATTCCCCAGCCAGCACAACGTATATTATAGAGCAGGGGTCCTCAACCGTGGCAACTTTAAGACATGTGGACTTCAACTCCCATCGTGACCAAAACTGGATGCAGGATTCCAAGTGTGGCCTTACCACGGCATTGTAAAGTGGTATTAACACTTCACATGATCTTGATTCTCTCCCTCTGTTAATGCAGCCTAGCACTGTGTTGGCCTTTTTTGCTTGTACCCATCCTGACTTTTTTTTTTATATTCATATTTTTTATTTCATTTTTAAAAATTTTCATACAATACAGCCACTAGGTTTCTTTTTAAAGCATTACATTTAATGACCACACTCTTCAATAATTTCAGCCCATCCTGACTTTTTTGATCGTCCCCATCTTGACTTACCCTGGATCTTGGCCCAGGGACTTCAGTCTTCATCAGTGGCCCATCATAGCCAAATTCCATGTCAATTTTAGCTGCCACTTGGCTGATTCCTCGGAATCCTACAAAAGAAAAATGAATTAAAGAAGGGACTCTAGGAAGTATATTCAAGAAGGGACATCCATATGTATATGGAGAGTACAGCATTGCAAGGTATATATTTGATGAACAGTATACAAATATAACTTCAGATATTAACACATCCCCTCACACTAGTTGCTTCTGATATTTAAGACGTGACTACAATTTGAAGCCCAATTGGTTCCCTTTTTTCCCCAAATAATTTTATGAAGAATTATACATGAAAATAAAGGCTAATACAGGCTACAAAAATAAGAAAAATACAAAAGAAAACAAAGGAAAAAGAAAAGAGAAAAATTTAAAAAAGAAGTAATTTCTCCATTAATCCCAGGAAGTATAAACTATTTTTGTATTTTAATATCATGATTTCTAAATATAACATAGTCTCTCTTCTCCCCAAAACCCATCTCTTGTCTAAAAAACCGTCCAAATGCTTTATCAATCATTTTTGTTAGCAAAAAGTCTAGTGAGGCCAACCAGATATAACTATTTTCTTTATTTAGCCCTGATCGAATAAGCCAACCTTGTATGCCTTTCCTGAGTTTTCAAAAATATTCTTTAATCCTCTCAAAAAAGAGTCCCAGACCTAATTTTCTGTTCATCTGTTTCAAGGTAAAAATCTTTCAACGCTTTAACAGATTTGTTTTGCAAATCCAGTTAAGTTTATCCTTTGGCTTGCGACTTCTAATAAAAGTTCTTCGAAACCTTAACAAAGCTCTTTTGTATATTCAGTAAAAAATAATAATAATAAACCAATCAGTTTCTTGGTTAAGTCAGCCATCAGTTCCATTTGTGTTACATTTCAGAGTTATTTCATAAACATCTGCTGCAACTTGTTCTTTTTTTTTTTTAAACTTTGTTGCAACATGCTGTGTAGGAAGTCAGGAAGTTTGCCCATCCTAACAAGAAGCTTAGTTTAAAAAAAAATGAAAAAATGTATTATAGATTTCTGCTCTGCTTACTTTATCATCCAGCTTGTTCTTCTTCATCCAAGTTCTCTTTGTTGCAAAAGTATCAAAACAATGGTCACTTTCCCATGAGAAGATGTCTTCTAATTAAATCAAAGCTGTAAATTCTAAATCCTGCTGGTCCCTTAATCCAGAGGTCTTAAAACGTGGCCCTTTTATGACTTGTGGACTTCAACTCCCAGAATTCCTTGAAGACATTTCGCTCCTCATCCAAGAAGCTTCTTCAGCTCTGAAGAAGAGAGCATAAGGGGTTGATTTAGACCTTTAGCTGTGCTGGCTCAGGAATTCTGGGAGTTGAAGTCCACGAGTCATAAAAGAGCCAAGGTTGCCTACCCCTGGACTAGTGTTTCTTAACTTTAGTAACTTGAAAATGTGTGGACTTTAACAAATGCTGGCTAAGGAATTCTAAGAGTTGAAGTCCATATACCTTAAAGTTGGGAAAGGCTGCCTTAGGCTCTAAATCACGGTGGGACATCTGGACTCTGAATATATGAGTAGCTATATTGGCAGAGTATTAAGGTCAACGTGAAATAAAAGCCCTCTGATGTTGCAATTCGTGGGTCATGAAGAGAAATTATCGCATGTGGTCCTAAAAAACATATAGCAGCAGCTAGAAATACTGGAGTCCGTGGAACACCCACCATGCCTTCAGATCCCCAGAATGAAATGAAAATAAATCAGCTTAATTTATTTTTATGCCACTCAAAGAAGCCCTGCACATAATTTTCCATAAGAACCTGACACAATCAGCAATAAAACCACCTGGCATCAAAATGATTCAAATACAGGATTAAAATAAAGTATATGCACAGATAATATTTTGGGAGATTCCAGGTGAGATAGAGAAAAGACAGAATAACAGAGCTGGAAGGGACCTCGGAGGTCCTCTAGTCCAACCCCCTGCTCAAACAGGAGACCCTATACCATTCCAGACAAATGATTGTTCAATCTCTTCTTAAAAATGTCCAGTGATGGAGCACTCAAAACCTCTGAAGGTAAACTGCTCTGTGGGTGGATTGTTCCCACTGTCAGGAATTTTCTCCTCAGTTCTAGGTTGCTTCTCTCCTTGGTTAGTTACCATCCATTGCTTCTTGACCTGCCTTCTGGTGCTTTGGAAAGATTGTCTGTCTGTCTGTATCTCTGTCTCTCTCTCTCTCTCTCTCTCTGTGTCTCTCTCTCTGTCTCTTTCTCTCTCTCTATCTATCATCTATCACAGTGGTGGCGAACCTACGGCACGGGTGCCAGAGGCGGCACTCAGAGCCCTCTCTGTGGGCATGCGCGCCGTCGCCCCAGTCCTGGGCCTTCAGCTGGGTTTTATAAAACCTTTTCGCTTTAGGCCTCTGCCGCTGTGTAAAAAAAAAAAGGTTCAATCAATCAGTCAATTTCAACTTCTCGCGGGGAAAAAAAAGATCTTGCAAAGTTGGAATTGGTTGATTGAACTTTTTAATCCCACCCAGTCTACCATTACCACTGCAGCCACGCCCAGCCAATGGGCCACGCCCAGCCAATGGGCCACATCCACCCGACACCTGACGATGCATAAGTGGGTTTTGGGTTGCAGTTTGGGCACTCAGTCTTTAAAAGATTTGCCATCACTGATCTATCATCTATCTATCCATAATCTATCTGTCTGTCTGTCTGTCTGTCTATCTTTTTATCTATCTATCTTATCTGTCTATCTGTCTCTGTCTGTCTATCTATCTATCTATCTATCTATCTATCTATCTATCTATCTATCTATCTATCTATCTATCTATCTATCTATCTATCTATCTATCTGTTGTATCCGGCCCTTCTCAGCTTAGTAAAGTCCACAGGAATATTTCTTTAAGAGTTTTATTTAACACAGTTCAAGAGATTCACTTCAAAGCAAGATGCTGGCAGTTCGTTTGCTGAACGAGTCTGACTTATTTACATTCAGCTTAAACATGCTCTCCCCCCTTCCAATAACTCACTCTTTATCTCTCAGGTTGTCCAAGACCTCATTAATCTTCCGTAGATTCCAAGAACACCAGAAAACTGAGTTCAAACTAACTCCTCAAGGTATCAGGCTACTACTTGATATTAACGTTGCTCGTGACAAAGAATTAGTCCCTCCTTCACCTTCTAATATAGTTTTCGATACGTCACTTCCCCCATGGCTTCCTTTTTCCACGTTACTGAAACCTCCGCCTATCAAACCTTCAGAATCTCGGATCAAGCCATATATTTTCCTGTTCCAAGTCTGACTCCCCGCTTTGAGATTCTGACCCAGACTGCATGCAAATCTCCTCACTGTCTGGCTCGGCTGCCGGGAGGGGAAAACACCCAGAGAGGCCTGGCTGCTCCTCCTCATCCTCTGACATTTCCCAAGCTGGTCTAGAGACACCCACAACACTATCTATCTATCTATCTATCTATCTATCTATCTATCTATCTATCTATCTATCTATCTATCTATCTATCTATCTATCTATCTATCTATCTATCTATCTATCTATCTATCTATCTTTCTGGGCTGCTTAACAATTCAAAACTTGTAGATTATGAAATACGGTTTCTGTACATTCAATGTCTGCCTACTTTAGGGGCCTTCAGACAAGCTTTTTGAGCCCAGTTCTGATCTTTCTAACAGAAACTGCAGAAGATATAACAATAATTATGTTATTTGTTTTAGGTGAACCCCCCCAAAACATGCCCTTGCCTGCCCCAGATCCTTTGCATTTGAAAATCCTTCAGGGAGACCCAACCCCAGTTTACTCTTCCCCTTGGCAGCCAGCCACCCAGCCTTCTCTGCCCCTCTGAATCATTTGGTAGCTTCTCTCTGTGGTGCAGGATCTTCGTTCCGCTTCTGTAGCTTTTCCGCCTTGCGCCCAAAGAATGTGTGCAGCACTGTGTAAGCAGCCTTGGTTCGGTTCCCATGGGATGATTATGGTTCGCTGCACAGCTTAGATAATTATTATTATTTTGGTATTAATATCCCCTTGCTAGGGAAAGCATAACTCTGAGTGGGCACAGACTCCTGCATCCAGTTTGTCCTCAGTCACATGTGAAGTTATCCTGGAAGCATTTTATAAATAAAGCCCATGCTCCCAGGCTGCGTGGTAAGAGCTGTTTACATGCTGAGAGGCTCCTGACGGTTTGTTGCTCTTTTTAGCTCATCAAATGACACAAGTAGCCAAGCACTTTTGGCTGAAGATTGCGATTTCCTGGAAAAGTCCACAACTTTTCTCCCCTTCTCTATTTTCCTGTGGGGGAAGGGCACATTTTGCCTTTTTTTTATTTGAAGGGTATTCCATTTGATATCCATAAAATGTACACAAAAGAATTGTGTATGTAATATTAAAAAAAACTTATCTGTGGGTAGTCCTTGAGTCATGACCATGATCAGCCCAACATTTCTGTTGCTCAGTGAAACATTTGTTGAGTTTTGCCCCCTTTTATAAGCTTTTGTGACCTTTGCTACAGTTAAGTGAATCACACTACAGTTGTTAAGTTAATAACAGGGTTGTTAGGTGAATCTGGCTTCCCTCATTGATTCTGCTTGTGGGAGGGTTGCAAAAGGGGATCACATGACCCTGGGCCACAGCAATTCCTTGTGTGTCCAACCACAGTTGGCCAATATTCTATTCTAGTCTGCTCTTTTGCGACCTTCTGACAAACAAAGTCAATGGGGAAGTCACTTAACAACCGTGTTACTAACAACTGCAGTGATTCACTTAACAACTATGGCAAGAAAGGTCATAAAATGGGGCAAAACTCACTTAATAACTGTCTCACTTAACAACAGAAATTTTGGACCTGTAAGTCGAGTACTATCTGTATTGATATATAGGTATATAAACTTTGTTTGCTCCTGAGGAGGAAAGCTATGGAAAATCTACACAGCCTATTAAAAAGCAGAGACATCACCCTGTCAACAAAAGTGCATATAGTCAAGACCACGGTTTTCCCAGTTGCAATGTATGGCTGTGAAAGTTGGACCATAGGAAAGGCTGAGCGCCAAAGGATGGAGGCCTTCGAACTATGGTGCTGGAGGAGACTCCTGCGAGTCCCCTGGACTGCAAGGCGATCAAACCGGTCAGTCCTGGAGGAGATCAACCCCGACTGCTCTTTAGAAGGCCAGATCCTGAAGTTGAAACTCAAGTACTTTGGCCACCTAATGAGAAGGAAGGACTCCCTGGAGAAGAGCCTGATGCTGGGAAAGATGGAGGGCAAGAGAAGAAGGGGACGACAGAGAATGAGGTGGCTGGATGGAGTCACTGAAGCAGGAGGCGTGAGCTTCAATGGACTCCAGAAGATGGTAGAGGACAGGAAGGCCTGGAGGAATGTTGTCCACGGGGTCGTGATGGGTCGGACACGACTTCGCAACTAACAACAAACTTTTTTTCTGTCCCACTTACCTACTGCCAATATCCTGGAACTCTGTTGCAGTGACCATGTTAGGTGCCGATTGAGCAGCATCAGGGCCATTTTATTCAATGGGATTTTTCTTCAGCCACAAAATGAATTTCTCTTCTCGCCTCCTGCTAATTACCTATAAAGAGAAGTAGGCAAAATTACCACTGGAAACCTCCCCAATAATTTTACCATGGAAGATCAGCAAAACAGGAATCTTCTCTTAAAAAAAAAAAAACCAGGAAGCTTCTACCGGTATCTAGATCTTAAGAGTCTGGTTTGCAAAACCCACAAATAAGCAAATGGTGCATTTGTGGCCAAATACTTCTCAGGTTGGATTCCTAAGCTTCAGCTGGTAATTGAAATGTTTCTGGGTTTGGCCATTGTCTTGAACTACAAATTAATCAAGCCAGAAGGTTAATGTATCACAGTAAACCACATAAAACCTACCCCAAAATTGATCCTGAGCGTAGTCCGTTTTGTCGTGTGAACAAATTATTCTACTTGGCTTTCACTCAACATTTGAGTAACCTCAATCACTAATGTTTGTAAACCATGTTTTTTTTTTAATTTTTGCTCTGTGGGCTGTGGGTTGTGATTTACAGGTAGTCCTTGACTAATGACATATTGAGCCTAGAATTACAGTCATAAATCATTGTGGCTTGAGTCGCCACGGGACCCACGCCTGATTTTACGATTTTTGCAACGATCGTTAAAGAGAACACCGCAGTTGTTAAACAAATCCATTTTATCCAATCGGCGTTATTATTATTATTTTGTTGGAAACCGGAAGTAAACACTGGAAATTGTCAAGAAAATATCGAAAATCGTGGTCATGTGACTGGGAGATTCTGCAAATGGTTTAAAAGTGACTTGGTTGGTTGCCAAGCGGCCAAAATGTGATCATGTGACTGTGGGGGGGCAACATTGGAACTTTGAAATCAGGTTGTTAGTACCTTTTGGGGGGGGTCATTAATTGAGGATCACCTGTATTTGTTCAAAACGTTAAACCACTGCATTAGGAAACCTGTGACTCAAATATAGAGACCGTTGGCCATAATGATCACCAGGCATTAAACTGGGAGAAAATGTAAGTCTAACCAAAAGATTTATTTTGTTATCTTCTACCCACTGTGTCTTGTTTTCCAGCCAGATTGATTTTTTTATCTGGTCTCCCTGGCGGGGTTGACACTGATGCAAATGTACACCTTTCAACACAATTTTGAGTGAGAAAAGGTGCTGTCAGGCTCTCTCATAAGTTTTGGCTACCAGAGACTAACTCAGTTTTTCTCTTCCAATGCCTGTCATGCTATCTGGTTGAGCATTATCTTTATCTTTATCTTTATTTCGACTTATATGCCGCCCTTCTCCCCAGACTCAGGGCGGCTCACAACAGAAATACAAGTACAAAAATATATGGTAAGTAATTTAAAATAGTAGTACAATATAAAACTATAAAACTATACTCACTCATACAACATACACTCCCAATCAAAGGCCCAGGGACAGAGCGCAGCTCACACGCCCCAAGCCTGTCTGCATAGATGTGTTTTTAAAAGTTTTCGGAAAGCTAGGAGGGAGGGAGCAGTACGAACCTCTGAGGGAAGCTGGTTCCAGAGGGCTAAGGCAGCAACGGAGAAGGCCCTTGCCCTAGGCCCCGCCAGACGGCATTGTCTAACAGACGGGACCCGTAGGAGGCCAACCCTATGTGCCCTAACCGGTCGCTGGGATTCATGAGGCAGAAGACGGTCCCGCAAGTATCCTGGCCCATTGCCATAAAGGGCTTTATAGGTCATAACCAACACTTTGAATTGTGTTCGGAGACCAATTGGCAGCCAGTGCAGCTCACGGAGGGCTGGAGTAATATGAGCATGTCTTGGGAGAGCCAAGACGGCTCCGCGGCCGCATTCTGAATCATCTGCAGTCTCCGGACATTCTTCAAAGGTTGCCCCATGTAGAGAGCATTACAATAGTCGAAACTCCGGTCCTCCATTCTTCCTTTGCAAAAATAAATAAAAAAGAAATACATCTTTCCTCCCCCCCAACCCCTCCCCACTCTCCTGGTTTAGCCCCATGTTTTTGGTTGCTTGAAAAAAAATATTTTGATTTTTTTTCTCTTGGAGGCCTTTTTGAGGCTGACTTTCCAATGTGCTGAAAGTGACACATGGCTGATTTGTGCGATAAGCTTTCTGTTACTGTCTTCCGAAGTCTCTCCCCCTCTCCAAATTTTAAAAAAATTCCTCAAAGAGTTCCTGGCTGAAGTCTTCCCCTGGGATTGAATGGAAGATGGAAAGCCAGGAGTCTAAGATGGTTGTAGAGAAGACCCTGCCTCAACAGCTTCTTGACCCCCCCCAAGGGCGGAAATGCCACATGACCCTAAACTGAACTTCCCAAAATCCTTTTCTCATTGCGAATATGTTTCCAAAACTAACTCATCCGGCTGAATGAGAATGAACAGAAGCAATGGAAAATATTCAGCACAGCAGGACCATTGATCTCCTTTAGACTTATTCTCCAAAGTGCAGAGGGCAAGACAAGAAGCATTGGGTGGAAGATAATAGAGAAAGAAAGAAAGAAAGAAAGAAAGAAAGAAAGAAAGAAAGAAAGAAAGAAAGAAAGAAAGAAAGAAAGAAAGAAAGAAAGAAAGAATTTCCTGACAGAACAATTAATCAATGGAACAACTTGCCTCCAGAAGTTGTAAGTGTTCCAACACTGAAAGTTTTTAAGAAGAGATTGGACAGCCATTTGTCTGAAATGGTTTAGAGCAGGGGTTCTCAACCTTGGCAACTTTAAGACTTGTGGACTTCAACTCCCAGAATTCTGGGAGTTGAAGTCCACAAGTCTTAAAGTTGCCAAGGTTGAGAACCCCTGGTTTAGAGTCTTCTGCTTTTGAGCAGGGGGTTGGACTAGCCTTTTCAACTCTGCTGTTTTGTTCTATTCTGTTCGGTTCTATTCTGTCCTGTCCTGTCCTGTCCTATCCAACCAAAAACTAAAGAAAAAATTTTCTGACTGGGAGAACAATCAATCAATGGGACAGCTTGACTCCTGGAGCTGTGGGTGCTCCATCACTGGGGGTTTTCAAGAACAGGCTGGACAACCATTTGACTGGGATGGTATAAGGTCTCCAGCCTTGAGCAGGTGGCTGGTCTAGAAGACCTCTGAAGTTCCTTTTCTCCCTATGATTCTATGTTCGGTATTCAAACAACTGTCCTGAGGATTCTTGGGGAAAAAAGGCAACCAAAATAAAGACACAGCACAAATAAGCAAATGGAGATCCTGAATTGGTTGGCCAAGAATCTCCAGGATGAGACAATGCAAAAGGATTTCAAACCCAGCTTTCCAATGGGGAGCTTCTGGTGCTTTTAATATTGTTTTTATGGTTCTACTTTGCTAGAGTCTTTATCCAGAGTTTAGATGGTTAGGCAATTCTAACTTCCGGCTGCAACATTACCACATGTTCTCAAAATCCCTGAATTTAAATCCGTTGCTCAGATACAGGCAATTTTCATCATTTCTAAATCCTTTGGCTGCTGCTATTTAAAATCACTCAGGCTTGGATGAACATCAATACAAAGCAGTGAATTTAAAACCCTTAATTAAAATGCTAGAAACATCCCCTGGTGTTTCTCTCTGCACATTTCCTTTTTTAAAAAGCAACCACAGGCAAAATTTAGTCAACAAGTCCAGATCCAGATTCAAAACCTTCCCATGGACTCTCTTGATAGGTAAGCAAGTTCAAAACATCTTCTTTAAATAAAAACTAGTGTTTGGGTTTTTTTTTTTTTTTTGCAGCTGGTCAGGTTAATTTTACAAATGAGCACACAAATTTAAATGCTAGCTTTGGTTGTTTCTTTGCTTTTTATCTTCTATGACAGGGGTGTGTCAAACTGCCGGCCCACGGGCCGGTTTCATCCTACTGGAGCCGCGCCCACCCCATTGCCGGCAATGGCGAAAAAGCTCCGATACGTTGCGCGACGTCATGTGACATCGCGAGTTTGACATGTCTGTTCTACAAAAATGTAGCTTCCTTCAAACTGTTACAGCTATATTGGAAACTCAATACTTTTTTAAAAAAATTTTTATTAGTTTTTTATAGTCATAAACAAAAAAGAAAAACAAATAGAATATCGCTCAACTTAATACAATCTTCTACAACTTTAAAATACTTAATATAACTATGGGTGTTGCTCTGCAGCACCCCCTTCACCACATCCCCCTCTTTCTTCATACCTACTACCATCCCCCCACCTTCTCTCTCCCTCCTTCACTCTCCTCCCTCCTCTCCTACCTGCCTACTTCCCACCACCTTCACTCCTCAATTAAATATATCGTTCTTATATACTACCAATATTGCAGTTGAGTACACTAATACAACCTCCCTACCCACCCACCCCCACCCTCCCCCGACTTCCCAAAGTGAATACAGGGTAAAGCATAAGAAAACCCACTAAACTAAACAAAACTATTAAATAAATCCTAATAATAATTTAACTATATTTTCGATCCAACATATAAACAAAGCGGGCAGGAATGTCTTCAGCACAGAACTGTGGTTTATGATGCTGCTTTCAAAACACATTTTCTGGTTAAAGAACTGCAGCAGCATCATAAACCACAGTTCTGTGCTGAAGACATTCCTGCCCGCTCTAACAAATCTTGAAAAATCAGAGTCTCTCCGGATTTGCAAGCCGCATGCATTTATTTTTACCATATCCCTTTTCTTGCCTAGCTAAATCTTGGTGCAAGTCGGAGGCAGTTCAACTGCTGAAAATCAGATTTTCACATACGCTGACTCACAGACTCAATTGGCTGATGCTATATCGTTGGGATTCGTCCTCGGGGTTAATTGCAGCAGGGTGATCCAATATAGGTAGTCCTCAAGTTATGACCATAATGGAGCTCAACATTTATGTGGTTAAGTGAAACATTTGTTAAGTGAATTTTGCCCCGTTTTGTGACTTTGCTTGCCGCAGCTAATTGAATCACTGCATTTCTTAAGTTAACAACATGGCTGTTAAATCAATCTGGATTCCTCACTGACTTTGCTTGACAGAAAGTCACAAATGCTGGCTCCAGGACACTGCAACCCTCATAAATATGAACCAGTGGCCAAGCATCTGAACTTTGATCACGTGACCACGGGAATGCTGCAATGATCGTTAAGTGCGAAAAATTTATTTATTTATTTGTTTATTTTTTTGACTTATATGCCGCCCTTCTCCCCAGACTCAGGGCGGCTCACAACAGAAATACAAGTACAAAAATATACGGTAAGTAATTTAAAATAGTAGTACAATATAAAACTATAAAACTATACCCACTCATACAACATACAATCCCAATCAAAGGCCCAGGGGCAGAGCGCAGCTCACACGCCCCAAGCCTGTCTGCATAGATGTGTTTTTAAGAGTTTTCGGAAAGCTAGGAGGGAGGGAGCAGTACGGACCTCTGAGGGAAGCTGGTTCCAGAGGGCTGGGGCAGCAACGGAGAAGGCCCTTGCCCTAGGCCCCGCCAGACGACATTGCTTAACAGACGGGAGCTGTAGGAGGCCAACCCTATGTGCCCTATGGTCATAAGCCACTTTTTTCAGTGCCATTGTAACTTTGAACAGTTCCGTTAGGTTTCTGGGTTGGTGGCCTGGGGGGGGAGGAGTGAAAAGAGGGGATGGCATGTGCATGAGCACCCGTTGCTCGGACGATTGAGGCCAACAACACCCGCGACCAGTGGTAGGATTCAGCCAGTTTGCACCGGTTTGGGAGAACCGGTAGCTAAATTTCGCTGCATTCGGAGAACCGGCTGGCTTCCAGAAGTCCAGTGTAGGCCTCAGAGGACTCCCAGGCCTAGAACGGCCCACCAGAGGTGCGTGGACGCCACTTCCGGAAGTCCGTTCTAGGCCTCGGAGTCCCAGGCCTGCATTGAATAAGAGAACTGGTTATTCAGGTATTTGAATTGCACCACTGCCCACGACGCTCCCGTGAGTGGGGCTCCAGGTGCTTGCAATGCTCGCATGAATGGAGCTGTGCACGCGTGCATACACACGCACACCAGCCAGCCACTCACATGGGCCAGTTGCGAATAGGCCATGGACCGCCCACAGGTTGGGGACCCCTCGACTAGATACTCCAATTTCTAGTTTCTCAGCTCAGAAAGTCAGAACTTTTTTGGGGGGGCGATGGGGGGGAGGCGATTGGATTATAATCTTTGGGTCTGACTTCACTGTCACCAAACTTTGAAGAGAAGTTGTTCCTCACAGCAGGATTGCATAACTTTGGTCAGGTCAACAACTGCTTTAGCCTTCTTTCCCCCCTTCCGTTCAATCATGTCCAATTCTTAGAAACCAACTGGACAAGCCCCTGTGGCCTTTTTGGCAAGATTTTCAGAAGTGTTTGGCCACCTTCAGCCTAGGCCAGGGGTAGGCAACCTTGGCTCTTTTATGACTCGTGGACTTCAATTCCCAGAATTCCTGAGCCAGCTGGCTCAGGAATTCTGGGAATTGAAGTCCACGAGTCATAAAAGAGCCAAGGTTGCCTACCCCTGGCCTAGGCTGAAAGAAAGTGACTGGCTCAAGGTCACCCAGCAGGCTTCATGCCCAAGGTGAGATTACAACCTCTAGCCTTAACCCCTACACCCAAGTGGCTTAGTTTGCTAATGTTCAATGTTAGCTTGTTAACATTTATAGCCTGACACAGCCTCAAATAACGATGCCCCTCCAAACAACAGACCTCAGCCATTTTGCTTATTTATTTTTATGTTATCAAGCTGCAGATGAGAAGGAAGAGATTCCAGCTTAATCCCAGCCTGACATTAGTTCAAAATTCAGAAATCCATTGAGACCATTGAATTTCCGTTTCTGGTTTTGGATAAAGCTGCACTCCCCCACCCCAGATCAAATAGTTGATAACTTGCGGGTCCTCCCGGATTCACAGCCGCTGCTTGAGAAGGTATCCCCAGGGATTAAAAGGGCCTTTGGCTTATTGTTGTGGGGGAAATAGGGGGAGGAAGGTGTGCTGGGAAATGGGAGAAGGCAAAGAGGCTGCAGAGCCCAAAGGCCCAAATTTGCAGTAAGAAAAGGAATATTCCCACAGGTTAAGTTAGTGCAAGAACCCAGCATCCCATCCAGGAGAATTTCTCAGCAAATCTGTTCTTTTTTGGGGAGAAATTGCAAAAGGAATGTCTTTTTTTTTCTTTTCACCAAAGGAAAGCAGATCTTGCAGGGGAAAAAATGTAAGGGGATTTTCCCACTTGGCACCAACGTTGATCCTGAAAACAGCAAGGCAGAGAGAGGCAGAGTCTACTCTTCCCCACCATTTCTCTGATCTCCTTCTGAGGCTTGTCTTTTAAATTTCAAAATGAACTGACAGGAAAGAGGTCAAGCCATGGATGTCCTGTCACATCTGATTTGAATCCCTGCAAAAGCTGGGTTTGCACACAGATGAATCCTGATTTAACCCGAAATCTCAGGTATTCTGAGATGAAGCTGGCTTCTCAAGAGTTTGCCCTTCATTTGTGCCACAACTATTCTATTCTATTCTATTCTATTCTATTCTATTCTATTCTATTCTATTCTATTCTATTCTATTCTATTCTATTCTATTCTATTCTATTCTATTCTATTCTATTCTATTCTATTCTATTCTATTCTATTCCTATTTCATTCCATTCCATATTTTCTATTCCATTCTATATTCTATTCTATATTCTATTTTCTATTCTATTTTCTATTCTATTCTATTCTATATTTTCTATTCTATTCTATTCCATTCCATTCCATTCCATATTTTCTATTCCATTCTATTCTATTCTATTCTGTTCCGTTCCGTTCCATTCCATATTTTCTATTCCATTCTATATTCTATTCCATTCTATATTCTATTCCGTTCCGTTCCGTTCCATTCCATTCCATTCCATTCCATTCCATTCCATTCCATTCCATTCCATTCTATTCTATTCTGTTATCAGTGAATTGGTCATTGTATGCTACATTTTGGCAAACACAGGAAATATTTTCCAGACTGAATGGCTACAACCCTTTGAAAAAATTCCACCGAATAACATGAGAACTGGTTGGGTGAACTTCAGCAGGAGATAAAATAATGAAGCATTGCCCCATTTCTGAGCAGAGGAGACATCCTGGAGGTGCTTCTGGTAAGAACGCCCCACCCCAATTCTTTTTACTATGTCCCTCCCCAATCATAAAAATAAAGCTCAGAAAAAGAAATATAGAAACCATGTTTTACTCATAAAACCCCTGGCTACTGTGAAAAGTGGAAACATTGAATCAAGCCTTTTGATTCATGAAGACAGATGAATGGAGGTAATAGACAGACTAAAAATAATGGGATAAAATTTATTATCTTTGTCTGACAGGATTAAACCCAAGGAAGCCAGTGTTTTAAACCCATTGCTGGCCTTTGCTAAACAAGCTAAACAAATCTAATAACAAAATCACACAAAGCTAGCCTCCAAATTACAAAATGCTGTAAAACTATATAAAACTCCTTGAACTCATCAAATCAATTTGTCAGCTGTCCCAGAACTGCATGCTGTTGCTTGTTCTGCTCATCAATAAACCTTCTTTCTTAAGCAACCTCCCTTTTATTCCCGGCTTATAACTGGACCTGATTTTTCTTTCAACATGCTAATCCATTATGTTTTAAGATACCTTTTTAAAATATCCATTAGATCAGGGGTGTCAAACTGCTGGCCCACGGGCCGAACACATCATGCGGAAGCCGCACCCACTCCATTGCCGGCAATGGCAAAACTCTCCCGATACATTGTGCAACGTCATGTGACGTTGCAAGTTTGACATTAGATGAAGAGGTCCATTTCTTCTTCTTCTTTGTAAAGCTTTCTAACTTGGTTATGGTTTTCATCTATCCTCTCCTATCCATTATTTTCCTTCACCCTTTTAAATATCACTCCAATACATAGTTATCGTCTCTATCAAAGTCTATTGCGGGGTGCTTTCTAAACAATTGTTTCCTTGCGGGATTAGATCAACGCACAGCCTCACAAGCCAGCCCTCTGGATGCATCAGCGCTCATGAAAATCAGAAAAAAAACCCCAATCATTTGTGGAAAACTGTCCAGTATGAGAGATGAATTTGGCCATATTTTACAGATCATTTTCGTATTGATCATAGTAAACAAAGAAACATTAAGTACATTTTAAATGTTGCCTTCCTCTTTTTTGGGGTATCATTGTTGTTACTGCATGTGGGTCTGTTGTGCAAACACACTCAACGCAGCAAAATATGACTGAGCAACATGATGAAACTGTTGAAACGGTGCCTGGCTGAATGCACATGGGTGAATCTGACCATCAGAGCTGGCTTTCTTGAACATATTTTTTTCCAAACAAGAGAAATGACTCTGAGATTGTTTGTCACCAATGCGCCAATGGAGGCTGGGGTCAATTCAGGGGCCCAGCAGGAAATCCGAATGGAAACCCTTTTTTATTTGCACATACATTCAGCATACACAGCCACGTTGGGTGCAAACCTTTGTACACAGAATGCGAGCTTCTGCAGTGCCTCTCCCCCCCCCTCCTTCCATACCGGGAGCCTGGCTTATTCCAAGTGGGTTGCCATGGCAGCCATAATGGGACATGAATGGGAGCAAGGGGTGGGGGTGGAAGCAATGAAGGGGAAGGGAGGGGGGGTCTGTGCACCATCAATCTCCTGGCAACTGCTTCATCTCGGCAATTACACGGTTGCTGTAGTAACCACCCAGAAGAAAGTCAGGCAGGATATTTGCAATTTCTTATTTCTAAGATAACGGTGGAGGGAAATGAATGGGGCAAAACAGAATTTGGAGATGGCTAAAATTAGACCTTCAGCAGCGTTGCAGTGAACTATATTTGAAAGGGAGAAACACAAGCAATTTTGGTGACCATACTACAAAGACCATACTGTTGAGACTTTGGAAAAAGTTCAGAGAAGAGCAACTAAAAGGATCAAAGGCCTGGAGACTAAAATGTATGAAGAATGGCTGCAAGACTTGGGTTTGGCTAGTCTAAAGAAAAGAGGAAATAGGGGAGACATGACAGCAGTATTCCAGTATTTGAGGGGCTGCCACAAAGAAGAGGGGGGGTCAAACTATTCTCCAAAGTACCTGAGGGCAGGACAAGAAACAATGGATGGAAATTAGTCAAGGAGAGAAACAACCTGAAACTAAGGAGAAACTTCCTAACAGGGAGGACAACAAGTAGAACACTTGCCTTCAGAAATCGTGGGTGCTCCAACACTGGAGGTCTTTAAGAAGAGACTAGATAGTAGTCACTTGTCTGAAATGGTATAGAAACTCCTGCTTGAGCAGGGGGCTGGACTAGAAGACCTCCAAGGTCCCTTCCAGCTCTATTCTATTCTATTCTATTCTATTCTATTCTGTTCTGTTCTGTTCTGTTCTATTCTATTCCTATTCTCCATTCCATTCTTTCTATTCTATTCTATTCTATTCTATTCTATTCTATTCCATTCTTTCTTGTTCTATTCTATTCTATTCCATTCTAATGCTATTCTATTCTAATTTTATTCTATTGTTCTATTCTATTCTATTCTATTCCATTCTTTCTTGTTCTATTCTATTCTATTCCATTCTTTCTTGTTCTATTCTATTCTATTCTGTTCTGTTCTGTTCTATTCTATTCCATTCTAATGCTATTCTATTCTATTCTAATTTTATTCTATTGTTCTATTCCATTCCATTCCATTCCATTCTTTCTATTCTATTCTATTCCATTCCATTCTTTCTTGTTCTATTCTATTCCATTCCATTCTATTCTATTCTAATTTTATTCTATTGTTCTATTCTATTCTATTCTATTCTATTCTATTCTATTCTATTCCATTCCATCTTGTTCTATTCTATTCTATTCTATTCTATTCTATTCTATTCTATTCTATTCTATTCTATTCTATTCTATTCTATTCTATTCTATTCTATTCTATTCTATTCTATTCCATTCCATTCTTTCTTATTCTATTCTTTTCTATTCCATTCCAAGATTATATTCTAGTCCATTCTATTCCATCCCATCCCATCTCCTCCTATTCTTCTGAAGTTTGCTATGGAAAAAGATGACCATTACTACTGATATTATAGTAACAACTTGCTTTCCCAATTTTGCACTGTTACTTCTCCAATTTCTCGTGTCCTCTAGGGAGTCCTCAGCTTGCGAGCACAATAGAGCCAAAAATTTCTGTTGCTGAATGAGACATTTGTTAGGTGAGTTGTGCCCCATTTTACAACCTTTCGTGCCACAATTGTTAAAAGAATCACTGCAGCTGTTAACTTAGTGACCCGGTTGTGAAGTGAATCTGGCTTCCCCCATTGACTTTGCTTCTTCAGAAGGTCCCCAAAGGTGATCCCGGGACACTATACAGCCATCATAAATATGGATCAGTTGCCAGGCGTCCGAATTTTGATCACATGACCGTGGGGATGCTGCAAAGGTCTCAAGTGTGAAAAACCGTCACAAGTCGCATTGGTCAATGCCGTTGTAACTTTGAACAGTCACTAAACGAATCGTTGTAAGTCGAGGGGTGTCTGTACTCGGTTTCGATGCAAACAATGGCTTCAATTTCCTCCTCGCTGCTTCCTCTCTTCACGGCTGGCATTGAGATGGTACCTTTTTAACTTGATTTATTTTCTATTTGTATCCCGCCTTTATTGTTTTTACAAAGAATTCAAAGTGGAGAACGTATCCACCACATCTTCCTCCTCCTCCTACTTTATCCACAACAACCTTATGAGGTGGGTTGGACTGAGAGAAAATGACTTGGCCCAAAGTCACCCAGACGGCTTTCGTGACTAACACAGGACTTGAACTCACAATCTGCTGCTTTGCAGCCTGGTGCTTTAAACCATTTGAGTGTCAGAGCAGCTTCTGCTATTCAATGGGGACCTGCAGCTGTGTCTCCCCCTTTCAACTCTTCCTTATTGTTGTACCAGGCTTTTTAAAAAAATCCTTTTTAATGTTCAAGAACTGCCCCTCCTTCACCTTTCAAACTTGATCAGTTATTGCAACTCTAGAATAGATGAAATGGCCCACAACAATATTCAACCATTCAGCCTTAAATTATTTTTAAATTATATTGTTAACAGTTGAAAGAACCACTAAAGTCCTCTCCTTCTTGTTGTTGTTAGTTGCGAAGTCATATCCGACCCATCGCAACCCCATGGACAACGTTTCTCCAGGTCTTCCTGTCTTCTACCATCTTCTGGAGTCCATTTAAGTTCAAGCCTCCTGCTTCAGTGACTCCATCCAGCCACCTCCTTCTCTGTCATCCCCTTCTTCTGTTGCCCTCCATCTTTCCCAGTATTAGGCTCTTCTCCAGTGAGTCCTTCCTTCTCATTAGGTGGCCAAAGTCCTTGAGTTTCAACTTCAGGATCTGGCCTTCTAAAGAGCAGTCGGGGTGGATCTCCTCCAGGACTGACCGGTTTGATCGCCTTGCAGTCAAGGGGACTCGCAGGAGTCTTCTCCAGCACCATAGTTCAAAGGTCTCCATTCTTTGGCACTCAGCCTTTCTTATGGTCCAATTTTCACAGCCATACATTGCAACTGGGAAAATCATGGCCTTGACTACACGCACTTTTGTTGGCAGGGTGATGTCTCTGCTTTTTAGCAGGCTGTCTAGATTTGCCATAGCTTCTCTCTAAATCCAAGCAGAAGCCAAATAAATAAAGCATGAATAAATAAAAATCTCAGTGGTTTTATAGTTGTTGTTGTTGGTTGCGAAGTCGTGTCCGACCCATCGCGACCCCATGGACAATGTTCCTCCAGGCCTTCCTGTCCTCTACCATCTTCTGAAGTCCATTGAAGCTCACGCCTCCTGCTTCAGTGACTCCATCCAGCCACCTCATTCTCTGTTGTTCCGTTCTTCTCTTGCCCTCCATCTTTCCCAGCATCAGACTCTTCTCCAGGGAGTCCTTCCTTCTCATTAGGAAAGTCCTCTATTAGCACCAATTCTTAGACATGCCTCTGTCGAGCAAGGGGGCTGCAGAGTTTACTTTCCTTTTGAAAATGACTCATCAAATTATGTTGTTTGTGTGATACTTGCTTTGTTTATAGTTGCCACAGAAAACTGCCAAACCAGGCAACTAAATACGGTAGCTGAGGCGCTAACACCGACTCAGTAAATTTTTTAAAAAGCCCAACTCAACATTAGTTATTTAGCCTCTATCTTATTCTAAATACAGCTAGACCAATTCACAACCATTTGTTTAGTGAACATTCAAAGTTATAACAGCATTAAAAAAGTTCTTGTTAATTTCATCTTGAAATTTTAGTAAAATTTTTATATATGTGTGTGTGTATACATATATGAGTATTTGTTTTCTGTATATATATATGTACTGTATATACATACAGTACTTATATGAGTATATATGTACTGTATGTATATATAGATTAGATATAGATATATAAAATGATACCAATATTTAAAAATTCAACCAATTCTTTTGCCTTACTTGCTCACTAAAAGTAAGTCAACATGTAGTATCATAAATCAATGTATTTAGGGCCGCACAATTTTCTTTACAGTTGCACTAAAGCTCTCAGCCAAAATGATCCGAAGGGTGATGTTAGTATTCAATCTGATAACCGAAGAACACACCCTCTTTTATCAGATGTTGAGAAACACTGAGTTAAAAGCTGCTGTAGAGGTAGCATTCTCTAGTCTAGACTAGTCTCTTCTTCCTGGTACTGATAATGGGATAATTCCCATTATCCCCAGATGGTATGAACATTGGGCCTTTTGCCAGTGTAAGGAGCTTTCCCAAGGAAGAGCAGTTGATCTTCCTTAACTGCATTTGGTGGGAAAGTCAGAGAAAAATATTGTGTGTGTTAAACCATTAATGGAGGTAGTTAGGAGGCCGAATTCAAGAAGCTTCTTCTTCTTTCCTGCTCTAAAACTTGCAGAGATAGTGAACTAATCAGAGGCTAAAGCAGGAATTCTGGGAGTTGAAGTCCACAAGTCTTACAGTCGCCAAGATTGGAGATCCCTGTCCCAAAGAATTTAGATATTGGTCCAACATTATGATTTGGATGGTTTTGGCCTAGTGCAGGGGTAGGCAACCTTGGCTCTTTTATGACTTGTGGACTTCAACTCCCAGAATTCCTCAGCCAGCATGACTCATCTTGGAAACCTCTCCCTTTCCCCTCAGCATGGCTGGCTCAGGAATTCTGGGAGTTGAATTCCACAAGTCTTACAGTCGCCAAGATTGGAGACCCCTGTCCCAAAGAATTTAGATATTGGTCCAACATTATGATTTGGATGGTTTTGGCCTAGTGCAGGGGTAGGCAGCCTTGGCTCTTGAGCCAGCCATGCTGAGGGGAAAGGGAGAAGTTTCCAAGCTGAGCCATGCTGGCTCAGGAATTCTGGGAGTTGAAGTCCACCAGTCATAAAAGAGCCAAGGTTGCCTACCCCTGGTATAGAGTTTCAAATGGCAATAAGACAAAGTGACTTACAACCAGTTCTGGGCGCTTGGCCACTGGTTCACATTTAAGACAGTCACAGCATCCCAGGGTCACATGATTACCACCTGCAACTGTCCCAGCTGCCTTCCAGGATGCAACACTAGTGGGGAAGACAGCAGGAAAGGTTGCGGATCACAACTCTGTGATGTCTCACTTAGCAACCATGGCAAAAATGTCATAAAATTGCGTGTGGTCATGCGACGCCTCCCACACCATTTAATGATTCATTTTCCGGTCTCCATTGTGGTGAGGACTGCCTGTAATTTAAGGTGACCAACCTCCTTTAGGGAGGACAGTCCTCCTTTTGCAAGTTCTGTCCTCCCTCAAAAAGTGTCCTCCTTTTCGATATTTGAAGACTAATCTGCAGGGCTTTTTCTCTCTCATAGAACGCTCAGAATGGCGTTCCGGCACCTTTTTTTGATGGTTTTTTTTTTCAACTTTTGCATGAGCTGTGCTATTCCCCCTATTGGCTTTCGAAAGCCAATAGAAATTGCTGCTGAGCGTGCCAAATTGCTGCTGAGCGCGGCCGGCAAACTTTGCACATGTAAGTTGTCTGCAGTGAAGGCGAATTGGCAGGAACTTTGCACCCCTCCCTGCTACCCAACTACACCATCTCCTAGTTAGTCCCGAAGATACCTGGAGGAGACTGGAGCGGTGACGCCATAGTAACTTTCTCTTGATCTTCGGCCCTGCTAGGGCAATAATGGCTGTGGGTACAAGAGGCAGGGGCGGCGGGGCTGCTGCGGGTGGGGATGTGAGGGGCGGTGGCGGCTGGCTGCCCCCCGTGCTGTGGGAGCCGCGGGGCCTGCTCGACATGGGGCTGCGCAGGGTGGGTGGTGGTGCTGGTGGGGCGGCTTCAGGCAGGGTGTGTCGATGGTGGGCTGCCCCCCAGGGCCGGAGCCGGCACGGCTGATGCTTTGGGAGCTGCGGGGCCCACTCTGCATTTATCATATTATAGTGTATTCTGTATTATTGTTGCAATGAATAAAATGTTTCTTTTATGTACGATATTTTTTTTCTTCAATTTATTTGTGTCCTCCTTTTCATTGTAAAAAAGTTGGTCACCTTACCTGTATGCTTATTAAACTTGCTATCCAGGAACTCATACTGTATAAACCCAGCAATGCCTCTCAATCTGCATGCAATCCTGGCCTCTCATTGCTTCCCCAGGAAGACCCTCAGTGGCCCCTCTGTTCCAGAAGCCTCCATTATCCTCGCATTACTGACCAGCACACCAGGCTGTGGCCATCAACAAGAGCCGTGCAGGAATTTATGAGCCCTGTCACACGCTCCCTTATGAACTGTGGGATCATGCCAACAACAGCTTACATGGCTGGGGAAACAGTTGCCAAAAACAGCTTTCTGCTCTTTTTCATACTCCAGAAGAACTCAGCAGCTGTTGGCAACAGAACATCTGCTTGGTAGAAAAATCTATTTGGGGGCCGTTAGTTAACATGGGGCACCCGGTGCTCAAGAGACCTCCTAGCTGTCGCGGCGCTGCGGCTACAAAATTTGAGAGGAGCGGCTTGCTTCTCCCTGCTTTCCTCAATTGTGCTGTCAGATGACCAAAATCCCCTGCCAGCAAGGCTAGTGAAGCTGGCTACATCTGGACTTGGAAGGCTGTAAAAAGTTGACTAAGAACTTGATCGCAAGGCAGAAGCACTGCCCGAACTCAGAAACCAGCAAAATAATAATAATAATAATTCAATGCACAGTTCCTCCTCTTGTGTCTTCATTGAAAGCATGGATGAGTCTTTGCCCCAAGAAATTTGGGCAAGGAACGAAGCACAAAGCAGAACCAATCAGAGCTTGAAATATGAAATCAACGTTTTGCGCTCGCAAAAAAAAAATAGGGAGGTTTAAGAATGGTTAGAGAAACACACACAAAAGATATTTGTTGCTCCAGACCTCC
This sequence comes from Bothrops alternatus, assembly GCA_034064705.1. Taxonomy (NCBI): domain Eukaryota; kingdom Metazoa; phylum Chordata; class Lepidosauria; order Squamata; family Viperidae; genus Bothrops; species Bothrops alternatus. Next base: position 658,370 of record JARGCV010000386.1, read on the forward strand.
ATACCCCCAAATTAAAGATATGGCCGGGGGGGGGGAAGGCCAAAATTATAAGGAGGACATCATTTATCTAGTTCTCCCCCAATATTGGCCTCCACTATTCTCCAGGTTTTTGTCTACCAAAGGCCAAATATCCCAAAGCAGATAAACCATTGTACACATACCACACTCTTTTTCTGCCTTCTCTTTCTATTTTCTCTCCAAACCTCCTTTTTCCTCCTGTTGGATAATAGGAAGCAATGCCATTTTTATTTAATAGGATTTTGAATAGCCTGATGGCATATTTGAGAAGATGCCGGGTGATTGATCTAAGGCAGTGTTTCTCAACCTTGACAATTTTAAGGCATGTGGACTTCAACTCCCAGAATTCCACAGCCAGCATTGCTGGCTGTGGAATTCTGGGAGTTGAAGTCCACGTGCTTTAAAATTGTCAAGGTTGAGAAACACTGATCTAAGGCTTCTGCCTTGCATTGTGCCAACCTGCTGGTTGGGATCTTTCCATCTCTAAGTGTGTTCACCAGCCAGCTTGGTGGGCACCAGGGAAAGCTGTGTAGGTTAGGCACAACCCTTAGATATCATACTGTGGTTAAGAAGCTGGACTCTAGAGCAGGAAGCTTCAGCCAAGCAGCCCACTGGCAACTCTGGGGTCAGTTGCAATCTCTCAGCCCAACTGACCTCAGAGGACTGTGGGTTGAGGTTAAGGTCTGAGACTCCTTCCCCCACACTGCTTTATTCGCAGAAGGAAAGCTGTGTGGAAGCATGGATTAATTGATGATATCTGTTCACTGTTCTGACTTGCTAGCTTCCTTGCTTCCAGAGAAGACAGGCAGAAACAGGGCACAGCTCAATAAAACCAGGAGCAGAAGACGCCCAGAGGCTTCCTTTTCATCACCGCTGCCATTCTTGGCCAGTGCTGAATAACAGCGCCTACAGCAGTTGGCCTACAAGATCAAGAACAAGGTCTCTAGGCTTTTGTGCAGAAACCGAGGCAACCGAGTCACGAGCAGAACTGGATTGCTGATTTAAGCCCCAAGTCTAAAATAAATTTCTCTCCCACTTGCTCCCAATGTTAACTGCAAGGGGGAAAAAAAGGAAATCCATTTATTTGCCCTCACTCTGGTGGTGTCATGTTAGAATTGCCCCAAAGTCGTCTCCTACAACATCCCAGAAATTATTAACATCACAAATGATATGTTCCCCTTAATCATGAAAAGATCCTTTACCTGGGCTAAGCAGAATTTCAACATGCTCTTAAAGAAAGACTACCAGAAAGTAACTGCTATCTGTCTGTCTCCTTCACTTTCTCCCCAAAGCAGCAAGCTTCAAAATAACTTTGTCCCTTTAAAATGGACAGACACCACATTCCGTTGCTCATCATCACACACAGACGCAACCAATGATTCCTCTTTGAATGGATGGTACAGTCACCTAGCCTGTCCGGCTTTGATTTCTGGACACAAATAAGGATCAACAGAGATATATACACCAGAGGTCTCTAACCTTTTGGGCACCAGGGACCAGTTCTGTGGAGAAAGGTTTTTCCACGGACTGGAGAGGGTGGTTTTGTGTGCTGCCTGCATCCCACAGATGGGACTTTGCTTGTTTGTGTGGACTGGTTGCTGGCATGCTGTGGCCGGGTACCGGTCCACGCACTGTGGGTTGGAGACCCCTGATATAGACAACCTATATGAGCCCTGGTGGCGCAGTGGTTAGAATGCAGCACTTCTGCTGACTGCCAGCTGCCTGCAGTTCCGCAGCTTGATTCTCACCAGCTCAAGGTTGACTCAGTCTTCCATCCTTCCGAGGTCAATAAACCGAGGACCCAGATTAATGGGGGCAAGATGCTGACTCTGTAAACTGCTTAGAGAGGACTGCAAAGCACTGTGAAGCGGTATATAAGTCTAAGTGCTATTGCTGTTGCTACAGTATATACCATTTCTTCCTCCAATTTTATTCCCTAAGGAAGTCTGAGAGATTGCCTAAGGTCACCCAGCCATTTTCTGGGGCTGACCATGGAGGTCTCAAAGATACTCAATTGGGACTGTTTTTTCCTCAAGGAAAACGTTTTGCTTCTCACCCAAAAAGCTTCATCAGTTTGGGTTTATTGTCACTGGGGAGATCCAGATTCCTGTCCATCGGTGGATGTGAATCCGGATCTCTCCAGTCTGAGCCCAACCCTTTCTACTGCGGATTAGGCCTTGGACCCCAAAGCAGGTAGCCTGTCTTGCAAAATGAGTTTACATACAGCTAGTCCTCAACGTACCACCACAATTGAGCCCAACATTTCTGTTGCGAAGTAGGACAGCTAAGTGAATTTTGCCTGATTTGATCACCTTTCTTACCACAGGTGTTGTCAGAATCCAATTATATTTCATCTCTAGTTATCGACTATGGAAAACCCCGTTTCTGCCGTCTCTGGATTCTGTCATACGATGAAGGGGAAGAGGGTGAACAAAGGGGTTTTATGACTCTCACTTCCTTCATTAAAACTTCAAAGTTTTAATGTGGATACCACCAAAAGAACTAAAGCATAACAATGGGGCCATCAGCTTTCATCTACTCCCCTCTGAAGTCTCCCTTCCGCCGGCAGTGAGGAAAAAGGGGGTGGAAACGTAACGGCCGGGATTGTCGCTGGAAAGATGGTAGGGTGGGGTGGGGCTGCTGGGGACCCCTTAAAACCTTGAACCGTAGGGCTTGGGCCCCAGGTCCTGTCTAGAACCCCTGCAACCATTTTCTCTTAATAGATGCCTGTTGGAAGAGATATTCCAGGAGTTCTGTCTTCTTAAGATGCAAAGTGGGGTGGGTCCTTACAGGTGTTAAGTGAATCGCAGCAGTTGTTAAGTTAGTAACACAACTGTTAAGCAAATCTGGCTTCCCCACTGACTCTGCTCGTTCGAAAGTCACAAAAGGTGGCCACCTGACCCCGGGACACTGCCAGCCGTCACAAATATGAACTAGTTGCCACGCAGCCAAATTTTGATCATAGGGGTGCCATAACGGCCGTAATTGTGAACCACGGTCGTAAGTCACTTTCTCAGTGCCATTGTAACTTTGAATGCTCACTAAATGAGTGGTTGTAAATTGAGGACTACCTGTAATGGAAGTCAAGCTCTTCAAGCTGAGCATGAGCCAAGAAGCAAGTTGCGTGCAGTTCCATTGACCAGGTTTAAGGCTAAAAAATTAACTTCCTTGGATGGAAACCCAGTAAACAAATCTCTTGCCCGCCTGTCTGCATAATTTCATTCGGGGCGGTGGTGGGGGAGGGTGTTTTTATGTGTTTTTGTGAGTTCTCTTCTGCGAATGAAGCACTACCTGCTCTTTTCAATCAATCAATCAATCAATCAATCAATCAATCAATCAATCAATCAGAATAGAACTGGAAGGGACCATGGAGGTCTTGTAGCCCAATCCCCTGCTCAACCAGGAGACCCTATATCATTTCAGACAAGTGAGTATCTAGTCCAGCGGTTCTCAACCTGTGGGTCGTGACCCCATTTGGGGTCGAACGACCATTTCGCGGGGGTCGCCGGACACCGCAGCCCGCCATTTTTCCCCCCATTTCCCCTCAGCCGTCGCACGCTGTGCATGTGCGGTTCGGCCTGTCGTGCAGCGCATGCGCGGTTTGGCCCGTTGTGCGCACGCCGTGCATGTGCAGTTCGGGCCGTCGCGCCGCGCATGTGCGGTTTGGGTCGCCGCGCGCGCTGTGCATGCGTGACTCGGGCCGTCGTGGCGCGCATGCGCGATTTGGGCCGTCGCGCCGTGCATGCACGGTTCGGGTCACTGCGCGGGCGTGCGTGGGTCGGGGTCGCGCCGCGCAGTGAAGTCCACAAGTCATAAAAAGGTTGAGAAGGTTGAGAACCGCTGATCTAGTCTTTTCTTGAAAACCTCCAGTGATGGAGCATCCACGACTTCTGGAGGCAAGTTGTTTCATTGATTAATTATCCTCCCTGTTAGGAAGTTTCTCCTTAATTCCAGGTTGCTTCTCTCCTTGATTGATTTCCATCCATTGTTTCTTGTCCTGCCTTCTGATACTTTGGAGAATAATTTGAGCCCCTCTTCTTTGTGGCAGCCCCTCAAATACTGGGATACTGCTATCCTGTCCCCTCCTACTCCTTCTTTTCTCTAGAGTGGCCA